>CM046881.1:263034614-263634614 GCA_025667525.1 Glebionis coronaria | reverse complement strand
ACCTTGAGTAATCATCGACAATTACCAGAATATATTTCTTTCCATTGATACTATGAACATGCATGGGACCACACAGATCCATATGAAGAAGATCTAACCGTCCTTTAGAGCTTGGTGTAGTCTTTGTTTTGAAGCTACTTCGTTTAGCTTTACAAAGCTCACAAGAAGAACAAACATGATCTTTGATGAATTTCAAACTTGGAAGGCCTCTCACAATATCTTTCTTGGAAAGCAAGTTGATGGTATCAAAATTAAGATGCGATAAACGTTGATGCCATAACCATGCCTGAGTCGTTGAAGCTTTAGCCATGAAGCAAATTGGAGTTGATGAAGTTGTGTCTTGAAGTGAAATTTTGTAAATATCAGTACCCCGTGTACCGGTAAGTAAGTCATTCCCATCATAATCACGAACAAAACATGTCTTCTTTCTGAAAGCAACCTCCAAATCCGCATCAAAGAATTGACCAACCGAGAAAAGATTGTGATTGAGCCCTTCGACGTAGTATACCCTTTTTATTTTAATATTCCCCTGAACCAAATCTCCATATCCTAGGATCGGTGCAAATTGATCATTTCCGAATCGGACCGTACCCAGGAACTTCTCCACAAGTTAATTAGAAGCTTGAGATTCCCCGTCATGTGCTTCGTGCATCCGGAGTCCAATATGAAGAGAATTATTTGTATCACCAGCAAAAGAGTTAGAACACGATGGAGCATTTGCTAAATTAGATACCACAGTAGTTGTGATAGTAGAATCATTAGTGTCCTTATCAACATTTAAAGGCAAACTAACACTCGTTTTCACATATTCTGTCCTAGCTTTCGGCATCCATTTATATCATGGAGGACATTGATTAGGAAACCACCATTTCCAAGACTTGCTAGCAGACTCATATAATTCCTTAATTTTGCTTCTAGGGTTCTTAGTGGTGGAGTCTGATGCATTACTTTTCTTAGTGGGGGTTGCACCAGAATGGTTCACTTTACGTTTGGGTTTACTAGCTCTAATAGGCATTGCAACTTGCTTCTTAGTTCTAGTATCTACGCCTTTGACTTTATTCATAGCACACATAGAATGATTACCATTGGCACACTTTCCACATTTAACACAAACAAATTTCACATTCATAGCATTTAAATCATTCACAGCATTCAAATCGTCATTACATGCGATTACAGACTTTTTATTCTTAAAAACATTCAAATTCCTAGGGTGTTCTTCTACTTCCTTCATCTTCCCTTTATTCTTGTGTTTCTAGACCTTATCATTCACTTGAGTGCGCTTAAGCTGAGGCCGGCTAACACTAGTAGTGGAAACTATTCATGTAGTAGAAGACACACGAATATTAGTGTTTTTAGAAGTCTGAGGCGATTGAGTAACTTTGTTTGTGGGCTTTGTGGGCATTCTATACATCCCTAGTTTAATCACATTATTGTGCTTAACGCTTGGTGCTATAGTATTCCCTATGGGTTGATTCTGTGGTAACCTTTCCTTTCCATCCATCTTGGGGGCAAACACTGGTTTAATCACATTATTGTGCTTAACGTTTTACCAAGATAGAGGATCTATTCACTTTAGAGGCATTGGGTTGTCTAACAACAGGTTGCTTAATGCTAGGTTCCACGACTTTCCCACCTATTTTAGCAACGAGTTTCTACAACTCTGCTATCGCTTTGTCCCTGTCTTGTAACTGAGCTTTCAACCCTTTAATTTCCAAATTCTGTTCATTCATTTCTCGAAACGTTTGGGAAAGTTTTTCTTGCAATTTATTATCATGTGGAAAACTACCAACGTCTTTTTGCAAAGCAAGTTCAAGAGAATGACAATGTTTTTTAAGGGAATCAGTTTTGTGTTGAAGTAACTCAAAAGCATTTTTATCAACATTTTCATTATGTTTCGAAAGCTCAATTTCAAGACGTTCACATTCTTTGATCTTATCAAGATATTTGCATGCAACATCATAATATTCATCAATATCAGCACAAGATGTAAAATAAGCACACACAACATCTTTAGAAACGCAGTCTTGCAAGAGTAAATCATATTCATCTGAAAAATCAGACTTCTCCATTTGAAGATCATCAATGTGTTTCTCAAGAGATTGAACATATTTTAAATCATCATACATTTCAGTCTGAATGAACTCCTCAAGTTGAAGAACAGTTTCTTTAATCAACGTCGTGTTTGGAATTAAGAGTTCTTTCACAAGTAAGGTAATATCTTGAGGAATCGGGCGTTGCCACTCAGCATTTTCACGTTTTGCCCAATCTCTTTCAACAATAGATTTAACATTATCTATGTGGTGCTTAAGAATACCTAATGTTTTCCTACTCTTGCTTTTAGATTCATCTAGAGGGAGGTAGTTTATGTATTTGTATACATTCGATTTCTTAGGGGAAAATGCTTTCTTCCATTGAATTCGCTTTTGTTTGCATTCTAGAAACACTTTCTCACGAGTTTTCTGAGCTTGTTTGTTGAAAAGACCATAAAGACTATTCTCATAAGCATAATTATATGGTTTTACAAACTCCTTATTGACAAGATGTCGACTATCATCATCCCAAAGGGTAGTCTCTTCACTATCGGCACTTACAGGCATGCAATCAAGATCAGTCATTTCAGTCTCGTCAAGATAAAGACACGGGTTCACAGCTTGAGCTTTGGTAAGGTACTCAAGACTTGCAAAGCTAGCTTGACCCATAAACATCGACGGAGGTGCTAGCATTCTTACGGATTGAATAGAATCATGCGTTTTATAAATAATTTTCTTCAAAAATTCAACTTGTTCTTCTAGTTTTGTTACTTTTTCGGTTTCTTTATCATATCTACTTTTGAAGTCTTGTTTTAACGCATCTACCTCTTGTTTCTTATCCTCGAGAATTTTAGCAGAATTGACAGTGGTCATAGAGAGATTTTGTTCAAGTTCATTAACTTTGGTATTGGCAAGGTACGTTTTTTGACGTTCATCCATTAAGAAAACATTATATTGACGCTGCTCTTTGGCTAATAACTCAAGATTTGTATTATATTTTTTTTCAAAATCGTCCTTTTGACTTTATAACGCACTTCCCTTGTACCCCTCAAGCTCTTTGGTTTTCTGAAGGAGCTCATCTCTATAGCTTTCAGTCATCTCAGTAGATTTGATAAGAGCAGCTTTGCATTCGTCAAAATTTTGAGTGAGCGTAGCGTTTGCCTTCTTTAATTGCTTTTGACTCTTTTTATTTTCAGTGACATCTTTTTGTAAAGTGGCAATTAAATTGGCAAGCGCAATATGTTCCTCTTCATCATAATCATTTGCATGTTGATCATCCTCAGACTTATTATTGCACATGTCTAGTGAATCAGGTGTGGTATTGCTATCAACCGTTTCCATCATACACGTGTCATTAATGGCATTGGGTAGATCACTATGCTCATGAATATCACCAAACACATTATATTCATCAGTAGTGTGTACCTTATCGATTGGCTCAGTGTCAAAGATAGGACCGTTGTCATCTTTAGTGACTTTGAGAACTTCTTCAACCTTTGCCATGTACGAGTAATGTGCATCAAGTTCTTGATCGTAATCTTCATCATCAGTGTCATCAAGCATTGCTCCTTCCTCAGCTGACAATTTAACCCCTGCTTCCATCTTCTTGCATAGCAGCATCTTTTCCTTGTGATAGCTGGAGTCTCTAGCCCTTTTCGGCTTCCTGCATTCCTTTGCCATATGCCCATAACCTTGGCAATTAAAACATTGAATCCCACTCTGATAACCACTTGACTTCCAACAGTTTCCCTATTCCCAGTAGCAGCAGCAATCCTCTAAGTATCATACTTGGAAGTTTGTCGATCATACCTTGAAGAACCCTCAACATGCGTTAGATTATGTCGATCATACCTAGAAGGACTTTCACCACGTCGACGTGTGTCATACCTTGGAGGACTCTCAACATTTTGATTCTTTGTGTTAGATGATGTTCGAAGATTGTTGTTGGTGGGTTTGTAGATTTTCTTGTAAGTCTTCATTATGAAAGCAATTTGTTGTTTCATCTCACGATTCTTTTGAGCTTGGTCTTCATCACTATCTTCTTCAGATGATGACTCAGATGGTGGTGATGGTGCTCTTGGCACTTTGCCTCGTGATCTTGTGGATGATGAAGACTTAGATGATGTGGAATATCGTGGTGAGGATGATGTAGTAGAGTATGGCTTAGGAGCACGAGAGTGATGCTCTTGAACATGTTGAGTGGTAGTCACTAAAGCAAGTGGATTAGCCGTCTTTGCAACACGTTCAGCTCGAATCTCATTTGCTTCATTATGAAATTGCTTCAATATATCAAAGAGTCGATGATATGAGACCTTGTCTAACGTTTCTTGTTGTTTCACTAAAGTGACGAATCGTGTCCACTCGGGTTGAAGTTGTTGAAGAAATTGAACATTGACTTGCATGGTGGAGACTTGCAGGTTATTTCTTGTCATGTCATTCTTCATTTTATAAAACCTGGAGTAGTATGAATCAATTGATTCTCCATCCCTTGAAGTAAACTTTCCAAAATTCCAAAACAAGTTTGTTTTGACATCTTGTTTGTTGAGTGATTCTCCTTGTTGCAAGCGTTCAATAGCAGTTCATATTTCATGTATTGTCGGGCATGCATCAACCGTGGAGTAAATATCATCTCCAATCCCACTTAAAACCATATAGATGGCTTCCTTCTCCGCATCATGCCAAGCACAATTTTCAGGTGTAAGATCAGCTCTTGTTTCATCACGTTCACTTGCGGGTATTGGATCAGTAGTATCTGTGGCTGGTCTTGGAGGAATTGAGATCTTCTTGAATATATATGGTCAATGAGTAATACATTTCCTCAAGGAATCACCTTTAGGTCTTGTATCAAGGTATCGTATGAAACGTGATTGTCATTGAGCATACCGACCAGACACAAGCATTGTGGTCTCTCTTTGTTACCCGCCACCATTATGTTGTTGTTCGTCAAACGATATTCGGCAGTAGAATCCATCTCAATATTCTCTGAAATGATGAAGTGAATATGGATCTTAAGTATATTTTTTGTGATTGTTGTTGTGGTTAAAATTCCAAAAAGAGCAATTTTTCTTCAGTCCGACAATAAATTCCCCAGTCCGACAAAAACGGTAGACCAAAAAATTTTGTAATCGCCAAAATTTTAAATCGAGCTAGAAATGTCCTAAAACTAGTATGGAAAAAATTTGAATTTAATTGATGGAAATTTTTTAGCTAAATGGTGCTAAGTCTAAAAAATATATTCCGAAACTAGTCTAGATGGTGGCTAAGTCTAAAAAATACTCGAACAAAATTTAGCTAAACATGTCATCGGAATGTCCATCGGAATGTGCCATCGGAATGTCCATCAGAATGTTGGCTATCGGAATGTAGGCTGTCGGAATGTAGGATGTCGGAATGTAGGCTGTCGGAATGTAGGCTGTCGAAATGTAGGCTATCGGAATGTGACCCTCCTATCGCAATGTTCCTGTCGCAATACCCTTCTATCGTAATGTTCCTGTCGCAATACCCTTCTATCGGAATATGGCCAAGAAAATTTGGACAGAGTAACTTTTCAATATCCCTTAGAAACCGTCGGAATCCTCGATCGCAATGAGTGATCGGAATAACCGTCGGAATAAGGTGTCTGAATCCTTGTGATCGCAAAGTAAAAACCTTGGGTTATAGCGATCGAGCCTCACTCACTTGTACTTTCCGATGGAATCAATTGCTAGAATTTCGGAAAGATGAAACAAGAAAGTTCTTAACTTTTGATCCCAAAGATTTGTGTTTTACCCGAAAACCAAGATATCCAAATCACTCAACAACAGTAAAGAAGGTATACGAATTGAAGAACACTAAAAAACATAAAAAAATCTTTTATTCGTGGAAGAAATAAGGATCAAATCAAATAAATCAAATGAAAACACAACAACCAATCACAAAACTACCCCATGGCGATTGATACCAATTGTTATCCCATATATTTAGATAATATAAGACGAATTTAAGAAAGAAAATAGATGAAGAAGATGAATTCTAGAGAGAGAAAGTAGTGAGAGAAAGTAGAGAGAAATGGTTAGAACTTGGTGATATTAGATTAAGTGAAGTGAGAAAAAAAAGTCACTTTTCTGATACCATTTGTAGGATATGTAAATCTAGCTTATGTTTTAGAGAGATAAAGAGATAGAAACTTGGTAGAATTAAACACACTTCTAGAGAGAGAAATGAAAGAACTATGTGTAAAATTATGATGAATCCACACCCTCTCCATCTAAGGAGAGGGTTTATATACCCAAGCCCATGAGATGGGCTTGGGCTTACATTGGGCCGTGGCCTTAGTCTTTGTGGACTAGGCTTTGCAAACTTTGTTTAACTGAATAACAAGAACTACAAGCTACTACTTAATCTATTGTCGGAGTGACCGAATCTTCCTAAATACGTAAAAACGTATTTCCAACAGATAATGAGCTCCTCCACACGATAAACAACTTTTATCAACCGATTTAACCGATGCGAGAGTGGAAGCTACCTTAGCTTTCCAATGAGTCATAAGCGATGAAAATCTATCGAAAAATCTATTTTCCTCATTAGCTTCATTTTGTAAAACGTTCATGTTGTGAGACGACGATGACGAACCCATATTGGCATCACTCGGTGTGTTACGAGGGTTATAAACCTTAGATATATTCTCGATGATCGTTAAAGCTTCATTTGTCGTTTTACACAAAAAAATTACCACCCCGCGGCGGCATTTAAATAATCTCGTTCATGATCGTTAAGTCCGTTATAAAACGTATCAATTTGATGCAATTCGGAAAAATCATGGTGTAGGCATTCGTGTAACATCTCCTTAAATCGTTCACATGCCATAGAAAAACTTTCGTTAGGTTTTTGGTAAACCTTGAAATCTCATTCTTTAAATGCGTAGTCTTAGATGGCGGAAAAAATTGGTTCACGAATTTACACACGAGATCACCCCACGTAGTTATCGAATTTGGAGGTTCTTTCTCGAGCCAAATTTTAGCGGTCCCATCTAAAGAGTACGAAAAAAGCATCATTTTAATCGCGTCGTGTGAAACATCCTTAAACTTGTTTGTTGCAGTGAGACGATTAAAATTCTGTATATGATAATGTGGGTTGTCTTTTTCATGACCGTGAAATTTGTTAGCTTGAAGCATCGACGTTAAACCCGTTTTGATCTCGAAATTCTCCGCAAGGATGGAGGGAATCACAATCGCTTCTCCAAAACCCTCGGTGGGTGCTTGTAGCAACTCCATCATAGTACGATTAGCCATGGTGACTATTTGTTCTACAACAGGTTCGACAATTGGAGTTTCTTCTTCAATAGGAATATCGTGGGTTACTTCCTTTTGACGACGTTTACGAGCACGTTTCGCTTGTGAGCGAGTTTGCATAAACGTAACATAGAATGTGGAGTTGAGCAAAGAAGATTCTTTTTGGTTTTTTTGATTGTTTTTAATTTTTTTGGATTATCTTGTGTATTACGTAGACAAAAATCTACAAAACGTCTCCTCGAACCAATTTCTTGATTAAAGGAGCCTCAAGGAATGAAAATGATCACGTTGAGTGAACACCTTCGATGACTTTAGAACGTTGGTGGTACACCAAAACGTTCAAGAGGTTTTAATCGTTCAAACCAAGAAAATATATATTTACGTAGATAATACTTTGGGCGACAAAACCCTCGATTAGCTTTTCAAGATCAAATACTCACAAGTGAACGGGGGGAATGAGGTGGCGCGAATCACTTAAGTACCTAACTTCTTTTTAACGGCCTTTCATAGCACGTTGCCTATCTATTCACCGTATAGTCCGTATTTTTCAAAATCGAGCTAGAAGAAAGTATTTATTTATTTTTGCCTTTTTCTTTTAGTTTGAGATTCGAATACAATAATTGAGTGATGAAATCCCAATTAAGGTTGTGTTTTCACACTTTTGGAGATATTGTGATTTTATTGTGATACGTATACAATATAGTAATAATATTCACAAAGAAAACGAAAACCGATAATACGTGTTAATAGAGTTCTATTTAGCACAAATACTATTTATGGATAATATTAAAAACAAAATTGTCCAAATTAATCACAACACATCTCCCCGACAGCGGCGCCAAAATGATTGTGGTATGAATACGTCTTTTAGGAAAAAGAACGTATAAGCGGTAAGTATTAAATGCACAAAAATTGTACACTAATGACCCAAAGTAAGTTCGTTTCACAAGGAGGTTGATTACGTGTGAAAAACTTGTAGGTTTTGGATTAATATTGATTAGAAAGAAAAGGGGAAGAAAAGAAAATGACGGATGCGATAAAATTAAGCTAAGACGTAAAAAACCGTAAAAAGTGACAAAATAAAAACTTGCTCTAAAAATTCCCAAAAAATTACCAAAAATTTCTAAAAATCAAGCTAATGTTTACAAAAGATCAAAACGTTTTCAAACCTTTTAATTAGTTAATATTTATTTTTTAATGCTAATTAAAGCCCTAAAAATCAAATAAATTAATAAAAAGCCCAAATAAAGATTTTTCTACTTGTAAACCTCAAAAATAACTTAATAAAACTAAAAAGTATTTTTCAAAAAATTTAAACTAATTAAAACTATTTAAACTAATTAAACTAAAAATAAAGTATTAAAATAATATTAGAAATCCATAAATTATAAAAAAATTCTAAAAACTTGCAAACTAGTTTTTTTAACCTAAATAATCAGAAAATGAAAGTGAAATTACCAAATTACCCCTAATGGGCCCCCAAATGGGATAAAACAAAAAACAGTCCAAAATCAATTCGGCTTTTCAGCCAAAAAACAAAAATGCACAAAAAGCTCTGAAAAAGCCCAGTCCTACTCAAAATTAAATTTTAAAAACAAAAGTCTAAAGGCCCAAAAGCTGAAAATGAGTTTATCACAGCTTATCAGTCAATAAGCTTATCCATATTGGGCGAATAAGCCCATTAAGAAATAAGCTAATGCCATAAGCTCTGCTTAAACACACAACCTTCTTATGAGATTTTAAACCTTTTTGCAAAAAGAAATTCCGAAAAAGACCAAGTAATAAGCCAGAAACTTGAATTAAGCTTTTTCACTAAAAGACAAAATAGTCGGGTTTGAGTTCTAGGGGGTTTCAAAAGCTGATTCTTTTTACAAAAGCTCGCAAATAGCTTAACTAAGAATAATCAACAAGAAAAATACCAAAAAGTCTAATGAAATAAGCAATAGAAGCCAATAAGCTGGCTGAAAAAGCTAAATAAATTGGTTTTCTAGCGAAACCTTAACCAAATAAGTTGAAACCTTCCAGAATTGATATAAACTGAGAAAAGTGACACCTAGTACACAAAAACAATGTTTTTGCATGTACCAATAAGCCAGTTTAATCCAATAAGCACTTATGGCTTAGTCAACAAAAGTCAACGCGTACCAAATTCAGCCAAACTTTTAGAACTTGCTTATGGGATGATTGTAGGCTTGTTTTGAGCCTTTTTGTAGGAAGTCTTAAGGTCAAGACCAATGAATCAAGCAAACCAGTTGGTTTACTTGACTTCAGTTTTGGCAAGTAAAAGCTTATAAGTCAGTGAGCTTATCAGCCTTCAAATAATCAAACCAATGATCAAAACAAGTTCACAAGAAGCCAAATAATAAATAAAAAGCAACAATAAAGCAAGGCAAGCACTAGAATTCAAAATGCAAAGCAAAAAAAGAGTGGTCAAATTGCTGATGCAATTGACCACTTCAGCCACTTTTAGTAAGTTGTAACTCGCTCAATAAGCCACCAAATGACTCAACCAAATATTGCACAGATGCACACCAACAAGGACTATAATCACACCAAGTTACAGCCTCTAGTTCCAACAAACAAAGATTTGAGAGCTTCTGATGTGTTTGACCAAATCAAGAACACTTCGACAGATTTTTATGAAAACTTGCAAAACCTTTTCCAAACCTTATAAATCTTAATCAATGACTGAAACTTACTAAAAAACACTTGTTTAGTGAGAAAACCAATCCTAAGAACTAAGGGCATAAGGCCACAAGGCCTTTTGATCCCAAATTTCCCAAACAGACTTTTAAAACCACTTTTCAAAGAAACTTACTATTTTCAAACAACCTACTGATTATATGACCTAAATAGCTCCACTAGGTGGCAACTAACAGGTGAATACCAAAAATTTAACATTACAAACACTTACGCGCAAAATCTCATAGCACTTAATACTAGCAGATTTTAACCAAAAATTTATAAAGAGAAAAGTGAGAGAGAGTGAACCTCTTCCCCAAAACTTCCTAGGGGAAGTCAGCAAAGCTCCTTGGACCTTGTTTAACTACTAGAACAAGACCAAGGTCCTTGAACAAGACAGAAGGTCTGCTGATGGTTCAACAGCTGAACCAAGACCTTCTTATGATTGGATCTTCAACACAAGAAACAAACAGCCTAACCAAAGGTTGATAAAACTTCACAAGCTTGGTGTCAACAAGCTTGCAAGAGCTTATAGCTTTTGGTAGGGATTAGCACAAGTAATAACTCAAAACAGAAACCTTGTTTTGAAAAATTTTCAAACCTTGAAAACCTTTTCAAAACAAAACGTGGCTTAATCAAACCACCAAACCACTTTCAAAACACTAAATGGAACTCAGAATTTGCTTCTCCTTACAAACTTCAAACAACAAAAAGGAATTACACTTTCAAACTTAGAAAATACCAACTTTTATTAGTTTTAAAGAAAATTACAAGAGAGAAAGAAAAAACTGGAACAATGGATCATCACATGTTGATGTCTCCTTATATAGGCCTTAGAAGGCTGAGATTACAATGAAAAATACTAGAAACCCTAAGCTATGAAGTCACAGAAATACCCTTGTTGCTTCTAGATGTATTTTGATGTGTGAGTTGTCCCCAAATGTTCTTGATCGTTCATTTAGAATGTAGGGAGCAAGTATGAAGTGTAGGCTGTTGATTTGGCCAGCTGGCGTTATTTGGAGGCTAAGTCAAATGTTTATTGGTGCACGGGAGGCTTGGGTGGGATCCATGGGTGATGGGATGTTTGATGTGAAGTGTGGGATGTGTTCGTGTGAGGGTCAATTACTTTTAGGTGTGGGTAATTGAGATTAACCCTCTCTTTTGTAAAAGTAAAATCTGGGTGGGGAAGGTGGGTAAATAGTAGGGTTTGATCCGTAAAAAGGTGGAGTGAATATGTTTGGCGCGTATTTGAGGATTCAAATGTTTGGTATGGCAGGAATGGTCCTTGTATTTTGCGAAAAGGTGTATATTATGTTTCAAACAGTCATAAACCACTTTCCTTTGTTATACAAGTTTTGTTTTTCATATATTTGCCATAAAACTTTCTCAAAAGGGTTACAAGGACTTGTTTTGCACATTTGTTGAATCTTCAAGGGCTTTTCTTGTACAATCTTGAATCTTGAAGGTCTTCTTTGTATGTTTGACTTTGAGGAGGACCAATATTGACAAATCCATATTTTTGAGGGACTAATTTTGCCAATTCTTCAAAGTTGAAGGACCTTTTTGTAATTCTGACAAACCTTAGGGACCAAACTTGTAATTATGAATATACAAGGGTATAAAGTGTCATTTATTCAATGATGAAGGACCTTTCTTTTTCATCTTCAATCCTTTAGGGATTTTTCTTGAAAACCACAACTAGGGCCCGGTTCATTGTGCGGCTTCGTTTCTCGTGTTCGATTTTGCTTGTTTCTTGTGATCTTTTGTCTTTTTCACGATATCCATACCTAAAATACACAAGTAGAAAACACAAGCATATAACATGGTATTTTATGACATATATTAGCATTAAAAGCCCAAAAAGAACGATAAGATCATGTATAATTTCCATCTCATCAACAGGTAAACAAACATGCTTTTACAAGAGTGGTATCTTCCTTCTTGTGGATGTTTGCAATGAACCCTCCTTTAGGATTCTTTAACTTTTGTCTTCTGGTTTGAACTGGTGAAGTAACAGGTCCAATTATTTGAGAGGGAGGATGACATTTTGCCAATTTAGTAGAATTTCTCTCAAATAATGTAGAATGTGGAACAGTGGAGTCAAGGAGTCCATTGTCCCACTCATCATTGCTACCATACCTATTAGATCTAGGAGAATCATATTCAGTGTCTGAATTGATGAAACTGACACCTTCATGGGGTGTGGTATCATCACCTTGTTTAAATCCTTCTTTGGAAGAGGGTGAAAGCAATCTGTCAGCGGTTGATTTATTCCTATCAGCATCTGTTATAGACCTGTCAGCGTCTGATGTAGACCTGTCAGCGTCCTTATCTGGGCTGTCAGCGTCTGGTTCTGGTTTGTCAGCATCTTTGTTTTCACTGACTTGCTCTTCTTGGAGCTTTCTCTCGTCTTCTCTTGCAATAGCAGATGCTTAGATGAACTCGTCACTCCAAATTGGTATGGTTAGATAGTTAAATAATGGATTGGGCTCATCCTCTTGTGGTCCTTGCACATCTTTGACATGTGTATCTGTATTTTCAATGACAGATTCTTCCAAAACATTTGGATCCTTTTCCATAATGTCTATATTAGTGACAGTGTTGTCCCAAAATATTATGATAGATCTAAGAAAGAAAGAAAGAAAATAGATTAATTCTAGAGAGAGAAAGTAGAGAGAGAATGGTTGGAAACTTTAGGAATATTAGATTAAGAAAATGAGAACACCAACCCTTCCTAACATGCTAGGAAGGGCTTATATAGTCGGGCTTACATGTGGCCTTAATGGACTATATTGTTGATGGGCCGGGCTTGAATAAAATACTTAGTACCTTGAAAGAGGCCTTTTAAGCTAGCCATCAAGCCCGTAATGTCACGACTATTTAACTAACTATTACAACGGTCTAATAAATGTTACAATAAAAACCTATGACCGAACATTCTTGTTTGACTTAATATTTTGAATCTAACAATCTCCCCTAATGTGAGGTCATTCCTCTTCGTCATTTGTAGATTTATGGAGATTACTAATCTCATCATAAATGAGTCTTAAACGTGTAATAGTAGTCTTGTTCATTCATGTTGTGATCTTTGAGCCTTTGTCGTTGTCTTTCGACTTTGTCTTTTATCTTGAGATCTTCAAATCATTCTTTACTTGTCTTTGCCATCTTGGAATCTTGTGTCTTCATCTACATGCTCATACATTGCACCTAGGGGTGCAAACGAGCCGAGCTAAGCCCGAGCTTAACAGGGCTCGGGCTCGGGCTCGAAACATAAAAGGTGGGCTCGAGCTCGGCTCGATAGCTCGTCGAGCTTTAACCGTTAAGGCTTGAGCTCGGCTCGATAAGGACTTGAGCAAAGCTCGAGCTTAGTTAGAAAAGATCGAAATTTTATATATGAAACAAATACATCACTAATATTAACACACCACCACAAATTCTATGTTTTTATTAAACTATGATAACGACTATCAATAAATTATTCAATATTTTATAGAGTTATCCTTTATAATAAGGTTAATATTCAAATCAACGTTGATTTACTTATATAAAAATATTTTTTATTAAGGCTCGAAAAGCTCGATAAGAGCTCGAGCCGTGCTATCAAAAGCTCGAGCTCGGCTCATTATATCTTTCGAGCCCTATTATTGGGCTTGAGCTCGGGCTTGAGCTCGATAAAAGCTAGGCTCAATCGAGTCAAGCTTGAGCTCGAGCTCAAAATAGCTCGATAAAATCTCGGCTCGTTTGCACCCCAAATTGCACCATCTTGAAAGCCTCCTAACAATCTCCTTTGAAGAGAGGCCATTCCTATACCTTAATTGATAAGGAAGATTTTGATCATCAGAGTTACGGAAGTGTTTAGCTTTCTTGATTGTTGAATGTCTTTGGGAATGAGTATGTGGTTTAGAATCTTTGACTTTGCTGAGTACACCGTAACCCGCCACCTTCTCGATACAAAACATAGACACGGACTGAATGGCTTTGACATTAAATATCGTACCTGTGATAGGTAGATTCAATTAAGAATCTCCTTGACAGGGTTTCGCGGCAGTACTAGCCGTTCTCTTTACTCGACCGTCTCAAAGCAAGACTACGAACACAAAGAGTGAATCAATTGGATAAATATCCGCTTGATTAAAGTCGTCAATTCAAATCTCTAGAACAAGTTTGATTCATAAAGAATCTTACCATTGTTGCTTTCCAGTTGACACAAGCTTGATCCACAAAGAATCTTGCAAGTCACCTACCGTAGCTCTGTTTGATGTTGATGCTAGAAGGATTTCCATTCGTCACTGTGAATATTAATGAATATCACTCTAAATGTTCTGGCAAGACCATAAAGATATTGCATAGAATCCTAAAACAAGTTTGAATCGATAAAGAAATAAACTATTGTTGCTTTCAGTTTTACATATGTTCAATTCATAAAGAATCTTACACATGATCTACCGCAGTGCTGTCTGATGTTAACACTGGAAGGATTTCCACTCATCATTGTGAATACTAAGTAGTATCACTCTGAGTGTTCTAGCAATTTCGCAAGAATATAGCGTAGGACTCTCTTGATCGTCATCTGTGTGTCCTAACGAGATTTGATTGATCACTTGGCTCTAGACTCGATTTGTGCACTTTTAGTGGTCGGAGGCTGGAGTAGATGCCACCTTTCAATATCAACTATCTCGGAGTGAAAAAGTTAATAGAAGTCGTGTTGATCTCCGTGACAATAAAACAAACTTCTTTTGAGAAAATCCTAAGTCAGCTAGGAGAGGGTTGTGCATTACATCACTGGGTCCATGATGCGTTGTCTTCATGATGTGTTGACCTGGTTTCTTCCTAAGTTGTATGGAGCTAATTTATTTTCACCCTTTATCCTTACATTTCTTTTTCATTCTTCAATCCCTTCAATGCTTACCAAGACATCATTACTAGCACCTTGTTGTGATTGTTCCAGTGCTAGCATCAGTACTTAGTCGGCATTCAGCTACGTTCACATTCTACTCCATCTTTCCTAAGGACTTCTAGTAATCTATTGGATTGTCCCTGGGAAGATCCCTCCGGTTCTGGTTGGATCATAAGACTTATACCTAACCACCCTTTTGACATCAATAACGTCGTGAATTAAAGATGTTGTGGGTATTTGATTGTAACCATAAGTGCTTAACTTTTTAGATCACATTTTAATCACATTTTATCCCCCTATCTCTAATATATAAAATCGTTTGATGTTAGTGATACCAAATTTGATTAAAATATATCGCGAAAAATAGTCTTGAGAAATTCGAGAAAAAATGTGTCTAACTTCGCACGAATTATTGGAACATTTTATGTAGTGTCGAGCACACAATTTTTGAAAGATTTTGAATAATCATTGAAAAAATCTTGAAAAAATTTGTACTCGAACACTACATGTTCATGAACACATAAAAGATTGTCATTGAAGAATGTTCTCACGAACATCAAAGCTTTTTCATGTGAATAATACCAAATGATACTTACACAAAATTTGTTGGGTACATAAAAAATTGTCTTGACTTAATATAACCAACAACATTAAAACTTTGATTTAGGAAAGCTCCCCCTCAAATATTGATCCAATTGAATTTTCATTACGAGGATATGATCCACATTAAACTTTTGAGGATAGGAGTTGTTAAACACATAATTTTTGAAAGATGTTGAATAATCATTGAAAAACTCTTGAAAAAGTTATGTTCAACGCTTTTTGAAAAAGTCCATTCTTTTTGGTGAAGTGGTTTTTCTAAAGTATAAACTTGAGTTCCTAGACTTTGAATGTCTTGACGAATCCACTCAAGTGTAAGAAGATTTATCTTCTTTTTCTGAGGGTAAGAGCACTAAATCGTACACTCCCCCGTGAATATAGATACGGGTTGCAATCTGAAAGTGATTACAAGCCATAGTGTTGAGCTCAAAACGTTGAATGTTTTGTGACAAGCTCAACCCGAGATAGATTGCTCTATCCATTGTTGGAAAAATTGTCAAAAATAGACATTTTCCTTTATTAAAAGAGGAAATGACATGTTTTGAAAAATATTTACAACTTTCATTCGAGCTTTATGTACACATCCGTGTCGCTATTGAGCGACCTTTCTAGGTACGTCCATATTATCGATACTGAAAGACATGCCGAGAATAATATTTTTGGTATTTTGAAAGTTTTCCATTTTTTATTTTGTTTTTCTAATGATATTTACATTTTATTTTATTTTTGTATTTTTTAAGTTTTTCGAATATAATCAAAAATATACATTTGTACCATAGAAGAAGACGATATCGAATGTATAGAATTGGAACCCTTTGAAGAAGGAGAAGTGGGTTTAGAATCCGATGTTGTACCTGCAATGACAGAAGAATAGTTTATAGAAATACTAGTGTTAGGAGTAACAAATTCATTGTCTACATTCAGAGCACCCGCATTAGTGCTGGAGCAGGTTTCAACACTCTTATCTGTGGGAATCCGCCTAAGGCCAACTTCTTTGATGATCCTACCCGTTGGTTTGCACTGAAGACTAGATCTAGGAGTAGTTTTCTCTTGCACAACGGAAGAATTATTTTGGGAGAAACTAGGTCCTATATTGATCAGCCTTACAGATTGGTTGACATTGCTTTTCTTTGTGACTGGTTAGTATCTCGTAATTGTCTTATGTGATTCTGCATTCTGTATCTGTGCAGAGGCACGATATTTAACCTCATAGAGGTATTGCAGAATGCAATGATCATGATTTCCATTGTGAATGCCCTTTTTGCAAGTGGAGCATACAGGGAATTTGGGATTCACGAAAGTCCTTGTATTCTTAGGTTTTCCAAATCGTTCATGCGTAGTGTTCGAAACACAACTATTCATGGATGGTTGCTAATTCCTAGATTGCTGGTGACGGATCCTAGGTTTTGGTTGACTACCATTAGGAGTGTGTTGAACTCTAGCGGGATTTGTTGAACTAGGTTTTGAATACACGGGTTTGTCTTTCTGAATCTTCCCTTTTTGCTTAGCATCCTCTAGGTTGTTGGTATGAACTAAGTCATTTGAACCTACAGATTCCTTTGTGGATGCAAATGTCATACGTTTTGGAGGAGTCCTAGAAGTGTTAGGTGAATTCACATGGTTGGGTTTAGCAACAGTGTGCTTTCGAAATGGAGGAACATAGGGTGTCATGGATGGTTTTGGAACACTTGGTTGCACATCAGTCTTAAGAGGTAACCTAGATTTTACATGGGAAGAATTGGAGAAAGGATTCGGTTTTCCTAAGATATATGGATTTGGATTCTTGTACGCATTAGGTTGTCGAACAACAGGTTTCACAACTTTAGGTTCCACAGTTTTCCCACCCATTTTGGTAACGATTTTCTTCAACTCCTCTATCGCTATGTCCTTTTCTTGCAACTGAGCTGTCAAGTCTGTAATTTCCATACTCATTTCGTTCATTTCTCGACGCGATGCAGAAAGTTTTACTTGTAAGTTATTATCATTTGGACCTTTTCTGACTTTGGCTTGCAAAGCAAGTTCAAGAGAATGACAATGTTTTTGAAGATAATCACATCGGTGTTGAATTAATGCAAAAGCCTTTTGATCAACATTATCTTTGTGTTTCGAAAGCTCAGTTTCAAGACGTTCACACTCTTTGACTTGATCAAGATATTTGCATGCCACGTCAGAATATTCGTCTGTATCTGCACAAGATGTGAGAGCAACACACAAAATATCTTTGGAGATACATTCTTGTAAGAGTAGAACATATGTTGTAGATAACTCGTCTCTTTCATGTTGATGATCGTCAACTTCTTTTTCAAGAGATTCCACATATTTCAAATCGTCAAACATTTCTTGCCCTATTAACTTTAAAAATTCCAAATCATGTTTCTTTGTTCTTTCCGCAAGCGGAATTAAAATATTTTTCACAAGCACAGTTATATCGTGAGGAATTTCTTTACCACCTTTCAAAAGTTCACGTTTTTTCAAGTCATCGTCAACAACCTTTATGAATTTTTCAATGTTACTATTAAGAATACTAAGTACTTGCTTACTCTTGCTTATAGAAGCTTGATGCGGCAAGTACCCAATATATTTTGAAGCATTAGTTTTCTTAGTGGCAAAAACTTGTCTCAGTTTAATTCTTATTTTTCCACATTCGAAAAATATTTGCTCACGAGACTTCTGTGTTTGCGGTTTGAAAAGACCATAAAGACTGTTTTCATAAGCATAATTATATAGTTTAACAAATTCTTTATTAACTTTTGGTCTAGTCTCTTCTTCCAAATCGTTTGTCTCTTCACTATCGGGCCTAACAACAAGGCAATCAAGATCGGTCCATTGGGACTCATCAAGATATAGGTGTTGATTCTCAGATTGAGCTTGCTCTAGGTACTTAGGATTTGCAAAACTAGGTCTACCCTTGAAAGACGAACGAGGTGCCAGCATTCTCATGGTTTGAACTGATTGATTTGTTTTATAAACAATTTTCTTATAAAAATCAATTTGAGTTTCAAGTTCCACCATTTTGTCGATGTCTTTCGTTTGTTTAGTTTTGAAATCCTTTTCCAACTTCTCAACCACAAATTTCTTTTCATTAACAAGTTTAGTTTTATCTTCTTGAAGAAAACCATTTACTTTAGTTGTGACAATCCGTCCATTTATGGTTGATATTTTATTCTCAATATTTATTTGAAAACATTATTTTAAATGTTACAATATGAACTCACTTATTTTTGGGAAGAAATTTGGATTTACGTCTTGAAGTAGCATCGACTACGTCTAAACCGGAGGATTCCATGTTACGTGCTTACGTTTACATACACCGTCTTTGGTGGGAGTCCGACATTTCAGAAAATAAATTTGTCCATGAATATTATTTTGGGAATCAAAGAGTACCCGTAAATAAATGGGGATGAGACAAGTGGGACACTTGTCCCACCCCCACTCCAAAACCGGCCTAAAGAAGCTAACACCATGAGGTGTCATCTTATGCTTACTAGTTACAACACATGTAACTTGTAAGCTTACAATGTAAGCTACATCACTCAAAACCACTTGCCATTTACCATTTCTCTCATTTCCACCATGCAATACCACTCAAAATTCTCTCTTCCTCCTCCATTGATGCCGTCCCATATCTCTCCCACAAACACCATTTTGATCAAAAATCAACCATGAAATCCTATGTTATTCTTGCATATGTTGAAGCCCTTTTGAAACCCTATTGATTGGTGGTCCTTATAACATCCAAAGAGGAGTTTTCATGGAGTAGTAGGGCTGATTTTCAAAAAGGTGTTTATGAAGAATGGTGGTCTTGAAGATGGTCATGGTTATTCACAAGTTTCTCCATCAAAAACCATGTCCAAATCACAACCTACATCAACTTGGTGGTATAAAGATTGCCCTCCTCATCTTCTTGTTATTTTGATTATGTAAACATGTATTTTATTTCCTATTGTATATGTATATGATGATTATATGATGATAAAAATGTTATGTGGGGATTTGGTGTTGATAAACATGCTTAAAAAGGTGAAAGATTATAAGAAACAAGGCTAAAATCTTGTCTAAATTTGTTGGCTGTATAAAACAGTAAAGAAACATGTCATGGACTGATAAAATGATGAAGTAGAATCCATTTATAGTAAGCCATATGTCTTGTACACATGTGAGAGTTGGCCATGCAATGGAATCATTGTAATGAGTGAGATATGATCAAAACAAGTTTAAGATACAAATCTGAGTTCACTATTTTGGACGATTTTTAGAAAATACTTAGAAGATGATTCAACAGTAGCTATAGAAGAGTTAAATGTAGCACATATCATGTAGTTTATGTGATAAAAATTTGAGCTTCTATCTCCATATATAACTCTAGATATGGCAGTTTTGGTGAAAGTGAAGATAAAAATCAGATTTTGGAAATTAAAGAATAATACTATTATATAAGCACTCAAAATTTAATAGTATAAAATATAAATTAAAACCCACTAACTTATATAATACATTTATATAAATATGTACAATGGTAAATAAGTGGACATTTTATAAAAATGGTAACTTGTTAAGTTTTATAAGTTCTAAAACTATAAACATGATTTTTACGACTTTTTCGGCTAATACCGTAAAATTAACGTTTTTGTTAAATAAAACTTAGATGGTTGGACCCGTCTAATGTAAACTTTTTAAAACTTATATACTGATATATAAACATGTATAACAAGTAAAAACCAATAAAAACCCGAACTATAGGACATACGGACATTAACGGACTAAATTAACGTTATTGGACTAATAAAACAACAAAATGGACTAAAACACTTATAAACTTATTCATTGGACTTAACCCTTTTAGGCCCAACTTGTAAAGTGTAGATACTGATAACATAAGTATAACAAGTATTAATACAAGTTAAGAACTTATAATAGGCTTATTGGACCTAATACACGTAAATAGATAATACAAGAAAACTAGTATAAAAGTTATCGACACATAACACAAAAATGAGTAAATGAGGATATGTAAACCCACTTGATCATCATATATATATAATCATCATATATATACATAATTGATATTTTTATAAAGTCATTGGACAAACGTCTAAAACCGAGTATTATTTGTCTAGGTTTCCGTGATTGAAGCACGTACCGTACATCCGAATTGCCGATAACCCGCCTTCCCACATCAACGTGAGTTCATAGCCTCGCACTCTTTTAAATGTTTTTATAAATGTTTTATAAACCCGCGAGGGAGATAACATGTTAGTTTTTATAAAATAGGACACCAATTGTCCCGATTGTTTGTTTATTGATTTTGGACCCGAATGATTGAATGACCCGATTGTATGACCTGATAAATGATTAAAGGACCCGATAGATGAATTTATATGGATTATTAAAGTTAGGTTATGTCACTAAAAGTCCCATTAGCATGAATTGTGAACTACCGGGATTTGGTAGACGCTTATGCATTTAATAGTACTATTTCGGGACGATCACCCCAGTTCGCGCCTTGACGGTTGATCCCCGTCGTGCCACATTGATTGATAAGCGAATTTATGTATGAGAAGATTTCCATAGCGTGACCTTTGTGACGACACGCTACTTTAGATGGGAAAAATTGAGTATCGGGTTAGCTACCCGTTGTTGGTTTAGTAAGGTAACAATGTCATGCGGCTTATAATAATCCAAACTAACGAAATACTATTAGACGCTTCGAATTACGATGTATTGCCTGACTAGCAATACAGGGTCATACTATTGATATTATGTTTGTGTTTTGGTTTTCATAACCATATTCATATAACGGTTTTTATTTTCATACAACGTTATAAGACGTATTGTATGACGTTTTTACGACATTGGCTCGTATAATGATTTTTAAGGCAAATGCCTATGCGATGATTTTGATAAAGGTTTGTATAAAATGATTTTGGCTATTTTATGGCCTATTACAATGATTTGTACAAAAATGATTTTCGGTAAGAACTTTATACCAATATTATATTGATGGTTTATTAAACTCTTTGTACGAAATGATTTTTGGTAATAATTTTATACCAAAGTTATATTGATGTAATTTATTAAACTCTATGAATTCACTCGGCGTTATCGCTGACCTTTTCTTTTAACATGTTTTATCTCAGGTACTTGAAGGTAATTCTCGGGAAGACGACAAGAATTCATGGCCCGCACTTAAATTATAATTTCCATTCAAATGTTTTGTAAAACCTGTATTAAATACAATGACTTGGGACCGATGTAACTTTGATATTGATGAATGGAAATGCTTTATTAATAAACGACGCGATTTTTATGTGTTGTCTATGATGTGAGTAATGTGCTATCCCGTAACACCAACGAGTCTTCCGCTGTACTGAGTTGAGTAAATTTGGGGGTGTTACAGTTTGGTACCAGAGCTCTCGTTATAGAGAACGAAAGATTTTTAAAACCAAGGTTTTGAATAAAACATTTCAAAATATTTTAACTATAAACATTTTTCTAAAAATGTCTAAAAATCTTTTGACTATAACAGTGCCGAAGAATTCCCGAGTTACCGACAAGGCCTGACTGAGAAGTGTTACTTTAATATATATATATAACTTGGATTATATATATATGATGTAATTTTATTACATGATTGTTTGATGATTATTTTGATATTTATACGAGGTATTTATACGACGTAGATTGTCACAAGTAACCCTAAATCCCCTAGTAAATTAATTGAAGCTATTCTCGTAGGAATTCTAGCTATCCTAGATCTAAACCAAATTGTGGATATTTATGATCCAAAACAAAATGGTTGATATTCGTATAAATGTAGATATTAGTTGATTGTGATATTGAAAAAGAATTAGCGAGATTAAATCTGATATCGATGTCATGACGATCTTTCCTTATAGAGTGGAGTTTGACAAAACGTTACCACCTAGAAAGATGTCATCTGATTCGTTGTCATCCAATTCTTAAATTGAAATCGAAAGGGTAAATGTTGCACTTGAGGCTGTCATTGGAACCATTACCCAAAAGCTTCATGCCACTAATACCTTTCCGAGAAGTCTAATTGAATGATCAAGTCATTTCATATTAATGACTCATTTGATAATTGTTGTTGTAAGAGCTAATAGGATTGGAAATTAAGTGTTGATTCATATTGAGATTGTATTGCCTTTACAAGGCCGAAGAATAAGGTTGTAAGTATTGGAGAATGAAGTAGGATATCGAATTGAGTATAAAATTGGTTGAAACTTGAATAAAGTAAAATTTAACCCATATGGAATATGAGATTATTAATAGAAGTCGTTAAGTTTTGTGATTAAATTATTAGTTTTTTTAAATGATTGTTAGTTTGTGTTAAGTGTTGTTCCTAGGCCATTGTCCACTAATGAGGATGCCCAGTGTCCGAGAAATAAATTGAAGAAATCTTCTTCTGAATTGGGACCGATGGATCTTCCGGGACAGGCAGGACACCTAATGACTCTTGTAGAATAGTATTCCTTGTGGTATCTTTTAAAAATCCCTAACTTGACTGAGATATCAGTTGGTAGGATGAGTTTTGTAAATTGTATGACATAGTGACACGTAATGTGTTACGGTACAATTTTGACTTGTTTGTGATTAATGAAAAGACTACCTTTGATTGCTAAATCCTACATGTATCGATGATATCTATCCTTCATTGCTTCATCCTAATGTTCACATTGGTGATGCAACCACTGAACAAGTACTCATCTTGAATTGAGTTACGTTGTGGATTATTCTTTTTGAGTGCCATCGAGGTCATGAACCTCATGATTAACTGGCTAAGCTCATTTCCTGATATATTGTAGTTAGTTCTTGGTGAACAAGATTTCATCACTCTTCTGTAGATCACTCATTGTTTTTATAAAGTTAAACTGGTATCCTTTGAGAAATTGAATTTTCATCACTATAAGGATTATTCATAGTAAGATTTATAAGTGACTGATATCAAAATGAAGTTGATTTAAAACACCTTGAAAAACTTGATTGTTTTCATAACAAAGAAAATCTTGGTAAATTTATTTTTGATTCTTATTTAAGAATTAAGCATGAAAATGTTTTTATTATAAACATGATTATAAAATTTTGACGAACTGAGTATTGCATCGTTAATCTTGAAATTGTATATAGTTGCGCGCCTACATACAATTTGGAATGGACCATGCAAGGCTGATTAGTAGTCACCATAAAAACTAATGAATAAACGCTACATTTTCTTTGAAGGATGTGAAAGATAAAATTTTATGAGATCTGCAAGAAGTGAAAAATAGGGACATTATGTTAGGGACACCTACATATGTGCCTGTAGCATCTATTCTTCTGAGTCGAATTTACTCATCTGTGGAAATTGTATTATTTGACAATTGACAATCCTTTCTTGTCCAATTCTCCCGTAGCGAGATTCTTAGAAAAAGTATCTGATTACCGAATGTTGATACCCGACTGGATGTATTGACGTTCTTATCATTTCTTATGATTTGATTTCATTTGAATGACCTGGGTAACGATCCGAGGAGCTTTCGAATGCGTACTCAAATTATGAAAACAGGGGATATATTCATATTCATTAAATGTTTTCGTCTGTATCTGATTTGAAATTCTATCGCGTAGATTATGCATTGACCTTGCTCTTTTAATAGTAGTTGTGTCTCCATATATCCTTGAATTTGTGAAGGATTATGAATTATTATTAGTCTTTTGAGAAATTCACATCTTATCGACGGCAATAAAACTGAAAGGTTGATAAGTGCCAGTAGAATGGATTGATTGATTATGACATGACGACATTGTCTTAGTTGATGGGAACTCGAGTAGAATTCCCCTAAAAAGATAAGATGTTGATTATCAAAAGTGATCTAAAAAATTTCTTGATGGATGACCATATCCTGTATTGAGACTTGAAATATTACCATGAATGGTTGTGAACTAGTTATAGATATTGTAATCTAGAAAGAACCTAATATGATTTATTAAAAGATGTTTCTGTTATCTGAAACTTTAGGAGGTATTTGTTGGTGAATTACCTAGACTTTCGCCATTAAGGCAAGTTGAAACTGGTATTGATTATATTCTCGATGTTGCACCTGTGGCTTGTGCACTGTACGTCAGCACCATCTAAATTAAAGGAATTACCGTACGACTGAGAGAGTTGTCGGAGAAAGATTTTATTATACCAAGCCTGTCATCATGAAGAGCTATGGTGTTATCATTCCTTATATTTATAGATTACTATAAACTGAGTAAATTGACAATCGAAAACAATATCCATAACTCGAAATGGAAAATTTGTTCGATCATTTACAAGGTTCTAGTGTATGTTTTAAAGATTTGATCCATGGCATGGTTATCATCAAACTTCGCATCTGCGAAAGAGATTATCTATTCCAATCATTACATCCAGAACTTGTGATGAACATTATGAGTTTCACGTGATGTCATTAGGATTGACCGATGCACATGTAGCATTCATAAATTGGTGAATCCCGTGTGTAGGCTGTAATTTGATAAATTCATGCTTGAGATCATTAAGGACCATTTGTTTGTATATAAGAATAATAATGAGTTAATGATTATTTATAGATTGCCCTGAATTGGCAGAACGATAAAAAACATGTACCTTGAATAATTAACACGTGATTAAAGACTTAATACTTTACATGATTTGACTATGTGATTAAAAGGATAATGGAATATAAATTGACTCTTCAAAAATTAAGAGTCCTTTTAAGACTTTGGATTTTACCAAAAAGAAATGGAAATATGTTTTGACAAATGTTTTAACAAAGGATTTTAAAGGGATTATTCCCTTATACACTAAACATTTAACTAAACTTCTGTTTAGGGGTAAATGTTTGTGTATACCTCAAGATAACTTAAGAAGGATTGAGTAAAACCATTTATACCATGACTTGAAATTTTAAACGACACTTTTTGCTTTTCAACTAAGAAAATTTTGACCAAAGTATAAACCAAAGATTTTTCGAACAATTACGGATCTTATTAAATATTTTGGATAAATCAACGAAAATCTTGTTAATTAAATTAAAATTTATTTTGAACATTTTATATAATTGGTCGAACTACGAAATTTAAAATCTTTATGTTTACATTTCATAAAAATTGAAAATTTATTATTTAATTAGTTGTAATAATTATCGACGCTTTAAACGTCGGATTGAGTAAAACGGATAAAAATGATAGTAAAGACGAAACAAAAACATAGAAGATATGAAGAAAATTTTTTGAATAAATACGGTTGTGATATTTATTTCATCAGGAAGGTGAACGTAATTACTGACGCATAATATAGAAAGAATATCTGAGTGAATTGTGGACATGATAATTACATCATCATGAGAATAATATAGATGCTAACATATTATATAAAAAGGATAAAGAAACAATTAGGACATGTTCCTTAATAATGAAGGTGCAAAATAAATTGCCGAACAATTTAAAATAAACGATGTGTGTAAAAAGGATAAAAAAATAATAAAAAGGGATTCGCGGCTAATGTGAACCAACAGATTTGAGAAGCCAATGGCGTTAAATGTATAAAAGTCCACTTGTGATTGTCTAAATATGAAGATTGTGAGATATAGTTATGTTGGAATTTGTAAGTATAAGTATTCTATTTATGTCATTTATGACTAAAAGTATCTTTGTCTGAAGAAGTTGTATTGATGGCAATTATGAAGGCAGGCATCGCCTCATACATTAGTAAACGTCTAGCTATTGCAAAGGTCATCATCTGAATTTGATTCGATTTGGGTCATCGTCGACAGACTGACCAAATCTGCTAATATCATTCCCGTTAATGATAAATGCAAAAGAGTTATGTAAACATAGTATGCCTGTATCGAACATCTTTATCAAGATCCTCGCTTCGCATCGAATTTCTGAGATTTGCTCAGAAATCATTCAGAACGAACCTTGATGAGAGTACTATGTACCACCCCAAATCGAAGGGACGAGGTAAAGTAACGATACAAAGTAATATAAGTGCTGTTTTATGTTTGAATGATTGACATTTGGTAATAGACCGTATAATCGTTTTCCTTTGGAGAGATTATCCTTGATAACTATCGTATTAGGATCGAGATCGAATCTTGTTAAGATTTAGAAATTAGAGCATCTGTAAGAAGGAGTTGAGATAAAGACACCCGACATACACCCACTGTGAGTTGGACATGTCTTTTAGGTTTAAGGTTTCCTATGATGGCGAACCTAACCATACAAAATACTCGACCCGCGAGACCTGAAATGATTGGTGAAATTAGGATTTGATTATTGACTGCCGGTAGTGGGCAAGAGGTTATGTGAATGTGAAATGTAAATCTTGAAGTGCCAAATGGGTAGCGAAGTTATGCCACAATTTTTAAACTTGGAAAAAATGAATTCATGATCTGACAAATCATGGGATATAAGTCCCCGTTGTATGGGACCATTGAGACGATGTAAAAGTTGGGATTGAAAGGCATATAAGCTGGATCTACCCTAGGACTTCAAGGACTACGTGAATTTTGTTTCGTAAATCGAACTTGATGGAATATCTATCAAGCGAGAATCTGATTATTCTTAGTAGAGCTTAGATCGGCGAAAAGTTGCATTCATCAAAAACCCGTGAACATCATGGATAGAGAAAGAAAGTCAACATTAAGCCTGATCTTATTCCCGTAGTTATGTTTGGTGAAACTCGCGTATTGTAATGAATTACACTTGTGAGAAAAGACCGAATGTGGAGGAAATACCCACATGGCTTTAACTCTATAAGAAGCGAGTAGTAAGGTAAGATGATCTTTGAGGACAAAGATCCTGTTTAGGGGTAAATGCTGTGATAATCCGTCCATTTATGGTTGATATTTTATTCTCAATATTTATTTGAAAACATTATTTTAAATGTTACAATATGAAATCACTTATTTTTGGGAAGAAATTTGGATTTACGTCTTGAAGTAGCATCGACTACATCTAAACCGGAGGATTCAACGTTACGTGCTTACGTTTACATACACCGTCTTTGGTGGCAGTCCGACATTTCAGAAAATAAATTTGTCCATGAATATTATTTTGGAGTTTTAAATTTATGTTGATTCATAAACTCACAAATTTACGAGAAGAGATTAGGACTTACGATTTTATTTTAACGTCCTTTACGACTAAACCGGAAACCCTAGGATTACGTATTTACGTTTTCGAACTCCGTTTCTGATGAGACAATTTTTATTGGACTCGTTTTGTGACGTTGATTCATAATTTATAAAAACGTTTTTCGTAAAACGACCCGAGGGCACGCAAATCGAGGAAACTAGAATCGAGGAGTACCCGTAAATAAATAGGGATGAGACAAGTGGGACACTTGTCCCACCCCCACTCCAAAACCGGCCTAAAGAAGCTAACACCATGAGGTGTCATCTTATGCTTACTAGTTACAACACATGTAACTTGTAAGCTTACAATGTAAGCTATATCACTCAAAACCACTTGCCATTTACCATTTCTCTCATTTCCACCATGCAATACCACTCAAAATTCTCTCTTCCTCCTCCATTGATGCCGTCCCATATCTCTCCCACAAACACCATTTTGATCAAAAATCAACCATGAAATCCTATGTTATTCTTTAATATGTTGAAGCCCTTTTGAAACCCTATTGATTGGTGGTCCTTATAACATCCAAAGAGGAGTTTTCATGGAGTAGTAGGGCTGATTTTCCACAAGGTGTTTATGAAGAACGGTGGTCTTGAAGATGGTCATGGTTATTCACAAGTTTCTCCATCAAAAACCATGTCCAAATCACAACCTACATCAACTTGGTGGTATAAAGATTGTCCTCCTCATCTTCTTGTTATTTTGATTATGTAAACATGTATTTTATTTCCTATTGTATATGTATATGATGATTATATGATGATAAAAATGTTATGTGGGGATTTGGTGCTGATAAACATGCTTAAAAAGGTGAAAAATTATAAGAAACAAGGCTAAAATCTTGTCTAAATTTGTTGGCTGTATAAAACAGTAAATAAACATGTCATGGACTGATAAAATGATGAAGTAGAATCCATTTACAGTAAGCTATATGTATTGTACACATGTGAGAGTTGGCCATGCAATGGAATCATTGTAATGAGTGAGATATGATCAAAACAAGTTTAAGATACAAATCTGAGTTCACTGTTTTGGACGATTTTTAGAAAATACTTAGAAGATTATTCAACAGTAGCTATAGAAGAGTTAAATGTAGCACATATCATGTAGTTTATGTGATAAAAATTTTAGCTTCTATCTGAATATAGAACTCTAGATATGCCAGTTTTGGTGAAAGTGAAGATAAAAATCAGATTTTGGAAATTAAAGAATAATACTATTATATAAGCACTCAAAATTTAATAGTATAAAATATAAATTAAAACCCACTAACTTATATAATACATTTATATAAATATGTACAATGGTAAATAAGTGGACATTTTATAAAAATGGTAACTTGTTAAGTTTTATAAGTTATAAAACTATAAACATGATTTTTACCACTTTTTCGGCTAATACCGTAAAATTAACGTTTTTGTTAAATAAAACTTAGTTGGTTGGACCCTTCTAATGTAAACTTTGTAAAACTTATATACTGATATATAAACATGTATAACAATTAAAAACCGATAAAAACCCGAACTATAGGACATACGGACATTAACGGACTAAATTAACGTTATTGGACTAATAAAACAATAAAATGGACTAAAACACTTATAAACTTATTTATTGGACTTAACCCTTTTAGGCCCAACTTGTAAAGTGTAGATACTGATAATATAAGTATAACAAGGATTAATACAAGTTAAGAACTTATAATAGGCTTATTGGACCTAAAACACGTAAATAGATAAAACAAGAAAACTAGTATAAAAGTTATCGACACATAACACAAAAATGAGTAAATGAGGATATGTAAACCCACTTGATCATCATGTATATATAATCATCATATATATACATAATTGATATTTTTATAAAGTCATTGGACAAACGTCTAAAACCGAGTATTATTTGTCTAGGTTTATGTGATTGAAGCACGTACCGTACGTCCAAATTGCCGATAACCCGCCTTCCCACATCAACGTGAGTTCATAGCCTCGCACTCTTTTAAATGTTTTTATAAATGTTTTATAAACCCGCGAGGGAGATAACATGTTAGTTTTTATAAAATAGGACACCATTTGTCCCGATTGTTTGTTTATTGATTTTGGACCCGAATGATTGAATGACCCGATAAATGATTAAAGGACCCGATAGATGAATTTTTATGGATTATTAAAGTTAGGTTATGTCACTAAAAGTCCCATTAGCATGAATTGTGAACTACCGGGATTTGGTAGACGCTTATGCATTTAATAGTACTATTTGGGGACGATCACCCCAGTTCGCGCCTTGACGGTTGATCCCCCTCGTGCCACATTGATTGGTAAGCGAATTTATGTATGAGAAGATTTCCATAGCGTGACCTTTGTGACGACACGCTACTTTAGATGGGCAAAATTGAGTATCGGGTTAGCTACCCGTTGTTGGTTTAGTAAGGTAACAATGTCATGCGGCTTATAATAATCCAAACTAACGAAATACTATTAGACGCTTCGAATTACGATGTATTGCCTGACTAGCAATACAGGGTCATACTATTGATATTATGTTTGTGTTTTGGTTTTCATAACCATATTCATATAACGGTTTTTATTTTCATACAACGTTATAAGACGTATTGTATGACGTTTTTACGACATTGGCTCGTATAATGATTTTTAAGGCAAATGCCTATGCGATGATTTTGATAAAGGTTTGTATAAAATGATTTTGGCTATTTTATGGCCTATTACAATGATTTGTACAAAAATGATTTTCGGTAAAAACTTTATACCAATATTATATTGATGGTTTATTAAACTCTTTGTACGAAATGAGTTTTGGTAATAATTTTATACCAAAGTCATATTGATGTAATTTATTAAACTCTATGAATTCACTCGGCGTTATCGCTGACCTTTTCTTTTAACATGTTTTATCTCAGGTACTTAAAGGTAATTCTCGGGAATACAACAAGAATTCATGGCCCGCACTTAAATTATAATTTCCATTCAAATGTTTTGTAAAACCTGTATTAAATACAATGACTTGGGACCGATGTAACTTTGATATTGATGAATGGAAATGCTTTATTAATAAACGATGCGATTTTTATGCGTTGTCTATGATGTGAGTAATGTGCTATCCCGTAACACCAACGAGTCTTCCGCTGTACTGAGTTGAGTAAATTTGGGGGTGTTACATTACTGGTATCAAGATACGTTTTGTGAAGTTCGGTACTCAAAGAGGTGTAATGATTACGTTTCTCTTGTTCGTGAATTATTGTTCTATGGACATAGGTTGCAATGGATTGGATGTTACGTGGGATCAGGTCTTTGAACGTTTGAGCAGTTTTATGATGTCTCATGAAGCATCGCTGTGTATTCGAAGACATGAGAAATTCTGAATCAAAGGTCTTTTCAAATATCGTGTTCAGTTTAGTGAAGGTGATCTTGCATTCATTCCCAAAAAGTATTTCTTTGACAAGTTGTGCCGCAAGTTTCTCCATGGCTTGTGTGAATGCTCTTATGAACATGCCAGTGGATTCACCAAAGTCTAGCAGGACTTTTGAAAGGCTCTCAAACGATGATTGAAGTATTCTCAAACATTCCATGCATTTTTCTCTCAGAAAACGGGTCCGTTGTTGTAGTCGTTCCATCTCTAGATCAGTTACGTATGAACACTCATAGCTCTTTTCCATGATGATGGCGTCTCAGTTGATGAAGTGACTTTGGATCTTAAGTATATGTGATGTGTTTGTTGTTGTCGAGAAAAGATGTTAAAATCCCCTAAAAATGTTCTCGGTAAACCAAAAATTCCAAGACAAATAAAAAATACACATTTTCGGAAAAATAAAAGATCTTCGGAATCTAAACCAGACAATCAACTTCGGAAGTATTTGGACTTCGGAATATTAAGATTATTCAGTTCGGAATAATGGTGTAAATTTTTCCAGCTTCGTATTTTCTTTTTTCAACTTCTGAATTTGTTTGCACTTTGGAATAATCTTAAAAAAATTGTCTCCTCGTAATAGAGTTGAAAAATTACACTTCGGAAATAAAATTCGCTTATGAATAAACTAATTCTTGGGATCTTCGGAATAAAGTACTCGGTATCTTCGGAATAAAATGTCCTTTGTTTCTTTGCAATCTTGTTTCCTTTCCAACTTCCGAATCCTTACTATCTTTGGAATTTTTTCTATCTTCGGAATTTTTTCCTTAGATACTTCGGAATGTGGATTCTATAACTAACTTTGGAATCCCAGTTTAACTAACTTCGGAATAACGAAAATTGTTAAATTCTGAATATCGAACTTTCACCACCTCAGAATAAACCAAAGAGTGAACTTCGGAAAATTTTACCAAAACCACTTCGGAATAAATTTTCGTTGGGACTTCGCAGTACTTTGTTTTCTAACTTCGCAAAAATAAGTTTTTCAACTTTGGAATAATGATGTTAATTCTAACTTCGGAAAAGAGAAATCCTAATAGCAACTTCGCAATATCACCAAAATTAAATTTCCGAACATAAAAAATTCCGTACCTTACGTTACTGTTCTTCGAAAAACACCCCAAAATCAATCCAAACGCCCCAAATACTTGCGATTTTAACCACAATAACTAACCCAAATCCCTACCACAACTATGTAGGAGACTTATATGAAGATTTAGAACCCGAAAACACTAAAAAAATTTAAGTCGAGATGATTTAAAGATCAAATCACACGAATCAAATTTACAACTAAACAACCAATCACTAATCTACCCTGTGGCGATTGATATCAATTGTTGTCCCATATTATTTGATGATTAAACACGAAATAAAGAAGAAAAATAGATGAATTCTAGAGACAGAAAGTAGAGAGAGAAAAGAGAGAGAATGGTTGGAAACATGGGACGATTAGATTAGAGAGAGAAAGTGTAATATTACAAGTGATCCACCAACCCTCCTAACATGCTAGGAGGTGAGTTTAGATAGCCGGGCTTACATGTAACCATAATGGGCTATATTGTTTGGGCCGGGCTTGTCTTTTGGGCTTTAAGTAGCTTAAATCCAAGCTCGTGAACCACGACTATTTAACTAACTATTACAACGGTCTAATAAATATTACAATAAAAACCTATGACCGAACATTCTTGTTTGACTCAATATTTTGAGGCTAACAGACAGGCATATAATTCAAGGTCCTAGATAATGGTTCCAAATCAAACAACCAATCTGGTCCATTTTCAGGATCACTAGGCTTACTTTCTAAGAATCTAACATGCACTTTTTCAAGAATGCGTTTTTCCTTTTTGTTGTAAACCCTCTACCCTTTGCTATTCATAGAATAACCTAAAAAATATCCCTCATCACCTTTTGAATTAAACTTACCTAGGTTATCAGTAGTATCTAATATCACTACATGACATCCAAAGGTTTAAGAAAGTCTATATTAGGCCCCTTTTCCAAAATAGCTCATAAGGTGTCTTATTGTGGATTTTGTTGACCAAGGCTCTGTTTTGAACATAGCAAGTTGTGTTCACAGCCTCATCCCAAAAAGCAATAGGAAATTAAGCATCTGCCAACATGGTCCTAACTGCTTCTGTGAGTGTTCTATTTCTTCTTTCAGCTACACCATTCTGTTGTGGAGTTATAGCAATACTAAACTCCCTAGTAATTCCTTTATCAACGCAGAAGGTATCTAATATGGTATTTCTAAACTCACCACCATTATCACTTCTAAGTATATTAACTGTGTGCCCTGATTTCTTCTCTATTTGGGTAATAAAGTTAATCAAAACCTTGGCAGTGTCACTTTTCATAGCTAAAAAGAAAGTCCAAGTAATAACTAGGTTTTCACTTAGTTATGAAAGAGTTTATCCCCGGTTTTTCGAATTGACTACAGGTTAAGAGTGCGACTCAGTCGTTCTTGGTGGAATATAAAGGGAAAAGGTTTTCGTTGTCTATAACTAATTAAAAAGTAAATGCAAAACGTAATTAAAATAGGCTAAAATCAAATCTAGAAAAACTGTCACTTTTTCTCTAAAACTAGAAAAACACTTGGTAAAAATAGAGATTTCGGGAAGCGTGCACTTTTTGGAAATTAAAAATAAAACTAGAAAATAGAAACTAACATTCCATCGGAATGCTCTAATCGGAATATGATCGGAATAATCCAATCGGAATCCATATCGGAATGTAAATAAAAGAAAGCTATCAGAATACTTAGAAAAAGGAAACTATCGGAATGTCAAAGGAAAAACTCCCGTCGGAATGTATGAAAAACAAGCACAATCGGAATCCCAATCGGAATATGCAAAACCCTTTTCTGATCCCTGATCGGAATACAAGGAGGCCAAATCGGAATGTTGGTCGGAATAGGGAAACCCTATTCCGATGGCTTGATCGGAATACACAAGGTAAAACAAGAAAAACTTTTTAGACGAAATTAAAAGGAAAATAAGCAAAACCGAATAAGATAAGTTTTAAATAAGCACTAATTTAAACTTTATCAAATCTATATTTAAACTAATTAAATAAGAATGATTAAAACTTACAAAACATCTAAATAAGCAACTTTTTAAATCAAACTTTGAAAAGACAAAACCTTTAAGAAAACTTAAAAAGTAAATAAGCTAAATACAAAATAAGCCATTAAGCATGTCAAGCTCAAAGCTCAATTTGTATTAAACTTATACATGAATAAAAAGATAAACTTTTTAATCAAATAAACATCAAGATGAAATAAAATCAAAGATTAACATGAATCAAAGATAAACAAAATAAGAAAGGTAGAAGAAGATGATTGTAAAAAGCTTGAAATAAGATGAAGATTAAAGATTCAAAAGTACAAGATTAATGAGAAAGCTTGAAAAAGATTAAGAAAAACTAGAGAGAGAAAATGAAAACTAGAGAGAGAAAGTAAAGCTACACTACTCCTAAAACTAAACTAACTAACCACCTCCTAATGACACATTAGGAGGGTATTTATAGGAGGAGTGAAAATGTTGGTGCTTTCTTCCTTCTTTCTTCTTGTCTCGACTCGATTTAAATTCTTTGTCTTTCTCGACGTCATCTCGGGATTTGTCGATATAATTTGAACTCGTCTTATAATTTTCTTCTTTAATTAGACTTGGTTCTTCGACTTCATTAAACTTCCGTCTTTAGACTTTTTCTTCGATAAATCTTCATAATAGGCCTTGGACTTCCGTTCTTTTTTTTGCACTCTTGATCTTTTGACTTCGTCTTTTCTCGTTTTCTTCGATAAAAGCCCGTGAAAGCCCGTGTTTTCTTCCTTTTTCATCTTTTGGTCCTAAAACATAATAAAAACACAAACCACGCATAATTTTGACATTTACGACATAAAATACACGTTTTGGCTTGGTTAATATTATAACTAAGTGGTAAAAGGATGGGTGTTTTTACACCTATCACCAAGTAAACCTAGAATAATCATTAGTGATGATAAAGCAAAAAGATTTACCATTTAAACTCTCTATATTAGTAGGACCAAACAAGTTCATGTGTAGCAAGTGAAGTGGTTTAGAACTAGAATGCACACTTTTAGACTTAAAGGAGACCTTATGCTATTTGCATTTAAGGCATGCAACACAAGTATGATCATTATGGAAAGCTTTTGAAGGTAAAACACTGACAAGATCATGTCTCGCAAGTCTATTAATGTTCTTAAAGTTAATGTGCCCTAACCTTCTGTGCCATAAATTACTCTCATCTACTAAAGCTTTAGCATAAAGACATGACAGATTTTTGTTCATCTTAATTCCTTTTAGATTAACATTATAAATTTCCTTATTCCTAGGTGTTCTATACTCAATAAACTTTTCATCAGGAACCTTAAACCTTACTTAACACCAAGCATTCAGTATCAGTAAAAAGAACTTTACTTTTGTTAACACAAACTTGTGACACACTAAACAAGTTATAGTCAAGTTGTTTTACCAGGAATACTTCATCAAACCGTAGGTTGATGGTGATGAGAGTGCTTTTTCCAGAGATTGCTCCAAATCCTCCTCCAAAATACACTTTATCACCATTCTTGAGAGGAATAAAATTAGTAAGATAGTCTTCCTTCCCCGTCATTTGCCTTGAGCATCCACTGTCCCAATATCCTTTATCATTGACCTGCTTTGGAATGCCCTGCACATGAAGAAAACAAATTAGTTTTCTTTGGGAATCCAAGCCTTAGTAGACTTGGATCCATTAGGTTGTTCAACAAGAATGGATTTGTTTCTTGTAACAACCCCCTGTTCATCCCTTTTTACCCTGAGCACCCAATTTGATCCAACATTTTGTTCAAGATATTTAAATCTATTACAAGTCATGGTGACACCAATAAAATCAGTTGACTGTTGTGGTTTTGGTCTCCAAGTTAGGATTGAAGTAGCCTTAGACCCTTTACCCTTTCGTTGTAAGTATTTGGCACGTGTTGGTCTAACAAAAGATCTTACAACAACTAGTTGTGGAATTTTCATACCAAACATAGTTCTGTCAGCGCCTTGCCTGGCCCTGTCAGTGCCCAAATTAGGGTTTGCTATAGGAACCCACTGTCTGTTAGAAAAAGTGTTGGTCTTTTGAAAGGGTCTTAGACATTGGGTTGTAGCTGCCTTAGAAAAGAAAGGAGCTGGTCTAGTGTCCTTTGGGCTAATTTGGGTGTTAGGATTGTGGTTAAAGTTGGTTGGACTTTTGTCAGCGGTGGATTTAGAGCCGCTGACACATTTATAAGCCAAGTGAGAAAAACTCCCATATGTGTAACAAGCCTTTCTAGACATAACCTTAGATCTAGATTGAAAGAACCCTGTCCTATTAACACTTGCTTGGCTTTGAGGTGATCTAGGTTTCCTATACATTTTAGCATATTTAACACTAGATTTGCTTTTAGTTGTAGAGCCAAGGTCAATAGTTTTTCCAGTGGTAGGGTTAGTAATGACAATGGGTTTAATTTCAGTTTCTTCATCACTAAGAAGCCCCCCCCCCCCTTAACAAACAACACAGGGTTGGCTTTCTTCCACTGTTCTAGATCAGTCACCTTCTGCTTATACTCCTCTACTGGGGTAAGCACTCTAGGTGGAGGAATAAATTACTTTTCTTGGAGTTCTGGAATACCAGTCCAAGAGAGATCCTTTTTCAGGACACCATAGAAGTTTCCAGCAGGTGGTGGAATGGCAGCATACTCTTTCATCCCAATATCAGACATGTCCCTAGGGTTTCTTTGTTCACTAACACACTTTTCTAGGGTTTGGCTGGCTTTATCAAACTTTTCAATTTTGAGCCCTACATTTTCTTTATCCTTAATGGCTTCACTTAACTTAAGTTGCAAGTCAGCTCTGCATTTCATTAAAGATTCTCTAGCTTCATTACTGACTCTCAAATATCTAGTTAAAACATTAATTTGATCTTTTAGGTCAAACTCCATTTTCTTATATTCCTCTACCATTCCATCAGATTGTGCAAGTCCCATTTGAAGTTTGCAAGCCTAATTTCTACGTCAAAAACATCTAATTTTAACTTTAAAATTTCTTTTTTAAGTTTTTTAGTGTTTAACCTGCAACCTTTACTACAAAAAGCATTATCATATACCTTATTATCTAATGAAGACGAGGATTTGTCCATGAGAACAAAGTGAACGTGCTTTTCTTCTTCCTTTTCAACAACCAAAGCATGATTCTTTACCACATCCTTTGTCATAAAGCTCCAGTCCCATCCAATTACATCAATACCTTGCATGGCAACCATAGCCTTTTTCTCAGCGTCCCCAATAGTGACAATCTGTCTTGATTTCTTTCCAGCATCATCTCTCCGTGGAGATCTACACTCTCTCATGAAGTGTCCCATTCTATGACAATAATAGCATTCAACCTTAGATTTGTCAAATCTAGTTGTGTCTTTATCATTAAAAGTCATCTTTCTACCAAATCTAATGTTCCATCTATTAGCCCTTATGCTTGCAAGTTCCATATTCCACTTGATATCCATCTCTTCTAGGTCAGCATCACTGATTTTCTCAAGATCCTCATAGGTAACTAAGGAACCATTGGGTAATGTATCAATGTATGCACATACTGTATCCAAATCCCAGCAGGTTTAAGACTTGGTGAACCAACATTGTATGTGTCAGTGTCAAAAGTTGACCCGCTAACAAGAGTTGATCCAATAACAGGATGTACACTCAATCCATTAACATATGAGTCTTTGTCAATGGTTTGAGATTCACTGTGTGGGATGAAGGCCATGTTTCTAGATGTTGACTTGTTCCCATATTCAAGTAAGATCTCATTCTCTACAATCTTTAGCTTATTGTAGATATCATCAAAAGAAGCACTCTTATAGGCATTGGTAGCAATAATTGATCTGTTTTCAATTTTCCATGCATCACCAAGACCTCTCAAGAATGTAGCAATGATGTCTGCATCTTCAAGTTCTGTTCCCATAAAAGACAACTAGCTAGTAATGTCTTGAAGCTGACTTCTTACCTCACTCAGCTTCTCATTGGGATGAGCCTTAAACACAGCATATTTACTCAACAGTTGCTTCTTCCTTTCTTTGGCCGTATCCTCATTACCACCATAGGTAACTTGAAGGGCTGCCTAAAGATCTTTAGCATATTCAAAGCTTTTGTATTTGTGCTGGTTCTTTAAACCCAAGGAGAGTTTAAGAATATTCAAAGCATTCATGTCATTCTTTCTCAAGGCTATCTTAGCGGCTGAGACAGCTCTTCCATCTTCAGGTTTTTCATTAAGTTCAGCACCAGTTTGTCCAGCTGTTCTTCGTGCTCCAATAGCAGCCTGAATCCTAGATGCTTTATTGAATTTATTGCCATATTCAATAACTTTCCAGAGAGCATAGTCATTAACTTGAAGATACTGTTCAAAATTGAACTTCCATTGTTCAAAGTTGTCAGGGTCGAGCATAGGAATTTTGAGGTTATGATTTGATGAGGATGAAGATTCTGTGGTAGCCATCTTGTTTGGTTTTTAGGGTTTATCAACGATTTAGGGTTTTTGGCGATTTAGGGTTTAGTGTTCTTTAGATCAAAGTTCCTCAACAAGCTCTGATACCACTTGTTGATCCCAAACCTAGATCGATTTAGCTTTATGTTAACAAGAGTAAATCAAGTTTAGCACGTAAAGAAACTTTGTGTATTCAACAATCTAAGCGTTATGCGGAATTAACACTTAGAACAAAGAACAAAGCAAAACAATGTAAACCACACTTTCACTTCGATTAATAATGAAACTTGCGTACAATGAAAGTGTAAAACTTATATCAAACTAAGAACCCTACGACCTCCTTTTATAGCAAAAGGAGTCGTGTACAATAATCTACATATCAACTATTCTAGGTAAAGATAAATATAGAAAATACAATATTGAACATATCTTTACTAGAATTACAAAACGTGTAGACTAAGTATTTCATCAGTTGTTGAAATTTTCTTTGTCAGCGCTTAATTATGCTTTGTCAGCGTTCACCTGTCAACGCCTCTTTTACTCTTGCTAGCGTCCAAGTTCTTCTTGTCAGCGTCCCAGTGACTTAGTTAGTTCTATTCCCAACATGAAGGATGTAGAGCACACACCACATTCACCTGATAAACTGTAAACTGATAAAATAGGATGCACCCACACGCCCCGCTGATAATACTGATAAATGCCCAACTGAAATAAAAGGGACGCCACGATAAATGACTCCCTCGTAGAGGAGTCATGACACCAGTGCCTCAAGTCTCATGGTCACGATACCTCCGTAACTAGGTGAAACTAGCCATGCATGTATATAAAGCTCAGGCAATTAACATAGTTATCATGGCAAAGCATGTAAAGTTTTATAACATATAACTTGGGAAAACAGATCACTGCAGACGGGGAATCCTAATCATACATAGGAAGGAAAGTCCATACTGAAGGACGGGAAATCCGTACCTTGTGTCCAGTAACTGACTGAAGACGAATAGACGAAACTCCTACTCTGACTTCACAATAGCTACATGAATAAAGGGCATGAATGAGTTGTCTGGTTACAGTTTACTTTTACTGATTCTTACTGTTTTTAACTTGCTTTACATGTTCTTGTCTAGTTTTACTGTTTCATATAATCTGATAACTCTGACTGTTTTTAAGTATTCCTGATTAGTGTATTTCCTGTACTCTGATTAGTGTATAACATATATTCTCCTATCATTATTATACTGTTATAAGTAACCTACTAAAAATAGAAAGTTTTCTAAAATAGAAAGTTTTCTAAAATAGAAAAATCCTAAAATAGTAAGGTTTTCCTAAGTAGTTTCACGAACAATAAATCATTTAATTATTATCAAAGTATTAAATAAATAAACTAATAAAACATGATTAATTTAATAAATGTTAATTAAATTAAAATTATGCAAACAACCTTGAAGTGGCCACGCCAACCTCCTGAAAAGGGAGGGCTTTACCTGGTTTGAGTCTGTGTGGTGGTGGGCTCAAACCCCGTGGATTAGTCGGCCAATGAGTCGGAAATCACGGTTAACAAAAAAAAAATTATCATAAGTAATTAAATTAAAACTTGATTATTTCCTGTTCATTAATATCTTGATGAAGGATATGCAATCGGGTCTTTAGGGATATATTTTCAAAGGTGGGGGCGCTGGAATACATTATCTTCATCTAATCTTTTATATCGCCTCTATATAACAACAGAAATCTAAACCCTAAGTTTTAGGGTCCTCGTTCATTGATTATTCAAAATGATTTCGTGTTGAGGTTGATCCTTTGGATCATATCATCAGATCCTTTTGTTATGGAACTGATGGTTGGTGACGGCCATCTAGGGTTTGTGATATCAGTCACGAATACTGTATATGATCTATCTTTTCCTAGTATGGTTTGATTATGGTTTTTGGTTGGGCGATTTGCTGCGATCGTTGAGGTGGGCGAGATCAAGAAACCCTAATTTTTTAGGGTTTATATTTATTGAAGATATGGTTCCTGATGTCGCTGGCCTATGTTATGCTATCCTAGGGCTTGAGAATCGTATAGGTATTGAAAACGTATCCATGGTGTTAGGTTTTCAAGATTTGCAAAGCTAGGATCTGTTGCGTGGTGTTCATAGGATGGTTTTTATGTTTACACTCAGGATCCAGGTTCATGATCCGTTCTGCTTAAGAACGATGTGAGGATGATTGTTATCCTTGTTGGAGGATCTTGTTTGGTACGACATTAACGTTGCTGTTTCTGAACTGGTGGATTATGCAGAAACTTTGGTTAAGGGTATGGGGAGAGGGTTGTTTGAAATTCGTGCATGCATGGTTTTCCATGTCGTTCACTATGCATGGAAGTGGTTTAGTACGTCAATTCAGTAAACGCTTATGTTGAGACGGAAAGATTGCTCTTGGTTTCTATAAGTTGGAAATTCGACCTTGTAATGTTTAATATATATTGGTTTTCAATTTATTTGGTAGTCATAAGAGTGGCATGTCACTCTTATGTAAGGTTTATGGTTGTGCACATTGTATATGTGCTGGTTATAGCCCATGTAACGGGCCGAGATGTTAGGACTTCACCTACATCCGATTGTACTTCAACGTTTTTTGGTGTAATATATTTTACCGGGGATAGTCCCCTTTACCCAAAAAAAAAAAAACTTGATTATTAAAATGCTAAATCTAACGCCTCTTGTTATAAAATCCGTGTAACCCGAACCCGATCCTACCGATATATATATATATCTCGGTCGCACTAAAAAAATCGACAAAAAAATAAACCCCCCACCAACAGCCGGTGGCCGTTGGTTTAAATTGGCGGCCAGCAGCCCCCTTCACTTTCTGGTTGCCACCGCTTAGCCACGGGTCCCCACTGGTGGGTGTTGGGTTCCCCCCTCAATGACATAAGTACCCACCGAGACCTTAGAGGTCTTGGTTTCAACTGCTATAAACAAACACACCCCGATGCCAAAACAAACACCCCCTGTTTGGCTTTGTTTTCTGCCGACATCACCAAAACCACCCCGCCCTCGCGGCTGGCCTAAAATAAATAACATCGAGACCTTAAGGGTCTCGGTTCTCGTGAAATTCAAAAAAAACGCCGACCATTATTCGATTATTAACATGTTTACCCTAATAATTATCATATTTTCTTGATTAAAACATGGGGAATTCGTGTTTATAAAATACAAAGGATAAATAGGAATTACCGTTATATGTGATTAGGGATTGTGATACCCTAGAACCGAGGTCACTAACATTACCCTAATTTACGCTAATTTTTGAAATTTTTAATAAATTTTAATTGCTATATATTTTAGTATTTTGGTCGAAACCGATGTTCGAGGTTATAATTTTGATGATTGACGATTCAAGAAGGACGATGACGAATACGATTCCAATGGATGCCCAAATTTCTATAACTATTGACGTTTTATCGATAATGTAATTTTTCGAGAATTTTACTTACGGTTCGTGTTAAGTCGAGTCGGGTGAGTTTTATTGCTTTCCGGGTACATTTAAAGTATCCCAAAAGTATTTTGGAGTGTTTGGGATAATTTCCGACTCCCGTAAAATTTTCTAAAATGACTAGTGAGTCAATCCCGCAACGTTTTAGTGTCGCTTTTACTTGAGGCCAAAAGAAAGCTTAAATTGCACAAGGGGTCCTTCCAATTTTTACAAAAGGGGAAACAAAACACATACATCACAAAAACACTTGCAAAATTTTTTTTTCTCTCCCTCTCTTCTCCTTTAGGCCGACGGCCACCCCCAACCCACCATAAACCACCCTTAATTTTTTTTTCTACTTGGTTTTGATTAAAACTAAGGTTAGACCACCTCTAATTAAATCATTTCCAATCTTTCTATGTAGTTTAATCCAACATGCATTCATATTTTTTTTCAAGAATCAAAGGAATTTTTCAAACTCGTTTTTGATGTTAATTGGATAAATGCATGTCTAATTCATGTGTAATGGGGGTATAATCACTAAACAAACCCACCAAAATTAATTTGGTTGTGGTGTTTTGGTCACCCAAACCCCACGGCTAAGGGGGGGTGTTTGGGGGACCATGGTGATTGATGTTTTGAGCATGGGTTTGTGTTTAATCTTGTGTTTATAGATGTTTTAGATGGGTACAAGTACTTGCATGTTTGTTTTTAGGATTTTAGTTTATGAGGTTGATGATCAATAGGGGTTAGGGACTGAAAACATAGTTTGGTTGTGATTAGGGATGCTTAGGATGATGTCTAGTGATGATAAATGGGTTTGGAAACGAGCATTAGTGTGATTTTGGTAAGGTTGATTTTAGGCAGAAAGTTTAAGGCATTTTCGTAAAAATTATTTTGAAAACAGGTCTTGTGGATAGGATAGATTTGTAGAGCATTTTCTTAGCTTCGATTTGGTATAAGGTAGAGCTTACGACTCCTAACGAGTCAAAAGTTATGACGTTTTGAAATTCGTGTACCGGGAGATGAAAACCGTCATAATCCGAAGTTATGCTTGGTTTTAGGTCAAATCCCGGGGACTATAAGTCTAGTTTGGTAAATGGTCAAGGGCTGAATTTTGATGTCAAACCTGCACATTTGAGTCTATTATAGGACTTAGGTGTCAAATGGGTCAATGGAGTGTTTTAAACGGGTCAAATGAGTCCGACTTGGTCAAAGTACAATTTCAGACCGAGAAACGTAGTTTTTGGAAAAGTGTTGAGTAACAGGTCGTAGAAGTAAAAATTTTTGTTGGGATTAAATATGTGTTTTCTACAGGTCTTATAGTATTTTTGAGAATTTTGTCAAATTTTATAAAGATGGTTAAGTATGGTAAAACAGCCCGTACTTTTGGTAAGTATCGGCGAAAATGAATAAAAATGGATAACGTTAATAATAAGGACGAATGGTGTAAAATGAGTAACGCTTTTTGTTTTGTTTTGGCGTGAGTTGTAATTGTCATAAGTGACTAGTATTTATGTATTTTATACAATACCATAAGGTTTTAAAATGAGATTACTCATTACGCGTTATTTGGTTTGATAGGTGTTGATTTACCCGGGCATCCGTATCGTCGTCAGTGACCGTCTCTCGAACTATCGACTACTTGTTATATAAGGTGTGAATTTATAGCCTCGCTTATTATTATTTCAAACTGTTTTACCCGCGAGGGAAATGCATGCTAGTTTTTAAAATGAACATATGTCATGAATGATTGTTGGACCCGAATGTTGCCTTTGAAATTGTGTTGAGTACCTAGTTGCAAAAGTCCCTAAATTCATGAACTATTAACTATTGTTTAGTCCTAGCGTGGATTAGAAATAGCCGCTTATACAAAGTGATAGTACTATGGGGTTGACTACCCTATCCGAGACGAGGGCTAGTACGTTGATACCCCCTGCGGACGGATAATTTGTGATAAGAGATAAGGTATAATTGCAACTGATGCCTTATTAGGGGCCTTGGTTTCATCTGAATCGCGCCGGTAATTATTACGCGGGTGATTGAGTTAACGGTTTAGTGTCATGAGCTTAAACACAATTGCCAGTATCTTGAATATAGATTGTTTGATCGACAAGTCTATAAATGATCGTGAATGGTTTTTATTTCACATATGTTCAAAATGAATTGTAAAACCTATGAATTCCACTCAACGTTTTCGTTGACCAAATTTAGCATGTGTTTCAGGTAACCGCTGAAGTGTAGCATGGAGCGTGCATTGGATGGATGTTGTGTGTATGGCTTGGAGTCTGCTTGTTTTTCCTCCCGTTATTACTTAAACATTTTTAACTTTAATGTTATGTTGTTGTGAAAACTGTAACTTTTGGGTTGAGATTCATGGGGACCGAAAACGCTAAACTCTGTTGTATCAATTGGGGTTGGAAAAACCGTAGACATGTATCTTTTAACAATTTTTAATTTAAGTTTTAAATTGACGTCTCTTTGGAGTCGTTCGATATTTCTTTTGTGCGATGATAACTGCCTAGCACCCAAATGTTGTAGTTCCGCTGCGCATAGCATTTGGTGGGGTGTTAGAGATTGGTAATCAGAGCCATGAGTTATAGAGAACTAGGTCGTTTTGAAAATCCTAAACTATAACTTTTGGTGTCGTAAGAAATTGTCCAAGCACACACAACTATCCTGCATGGCTCCGGTAAGATTTATTTTTGTATTCATAGCATTTGACGTATACTTTTGAGTTGAAGTATATATGAGGGTATTTATTACGTAAGTATGGAAATTACTATATGTAGACGTTGAAATTATACGTGGAATATCCGGCACCGTAATTTTTGTATTAATCATGCATGAGCATCATATTATTATATTTTGGGCATATGTACCACCTTTGCATTGCATTTGCATGCATGTATTTATAAATATTGTATAGTTACTTACGTACCCTCCGAAATTCGCTGTTATTGCAGGAATGGCCGAGGTACCGCCTAATGGTAATGGAAACGATTACGTCGTGGGTCACGAAGGGGGAAGTGTTGGAACAGCTGCTGAAGGACAAGCTGAGGCGAACGATGTGCAAGCCCAGAACCTCGACCAAAGGAGAACTACTTGCCCCAGGCCTATGCGTACTTCTCATCTGGTTGGTGCACCAGGTATCCCCAGAAGATCCGAAGGTGCAGCGAGCGCAAATTTTCTTCATCAGGGAATCTCAAGAGTTTGCTGCCCCGGACCAAGAGCTTATCATGACGTACGGCGTGTTGTGAGAAGTTTGGATGAATCGATGTTCAAGCGGTACATAGTGGAATCAAGGGTGATCGACAGATTCGACGAGAATGAAAGGGCACACCAAAGATTGTTGGAAAGGAATTCAAGAATTGAGTATGATGGAAATGCAAACAAAAGTGATATCAACAGTCTAAGATCGATGATCGCGAATTTGAGCGCCAGTCTTGACCGTGTTAGGGAAGATCAAGTGAGATTGTCTAGGATGCAGAGTTGGGAGCATCGAGTGAGAGCATCATTGCCCCCAGATTGGAGATTTGTGGACGATTTGGAAATGGAAGCTAATGACTTCATGATCCAGCCACCTGCCAGAGGTGCTTGTATCACTGTGGGAAATCATGTAGCGGTTGAGTGTGGGTCTACGTCAGGGACGAAAAAGGAGACTGAATGTGGGCCGAACGACAAAGGAAAGAGAAAAATGGATGATGTGGACGAGGATGATAGCAATGAGGAACCCGAGGAAGATGACGATGAACCGCCATCCAAGAGGCCGTGTGGATCACCATATGCCTAGTTGCTTATCTTATATTTTATCTTTAATCGTTGTAATAGAACTGTTTTAGACTTTTGTATGATGGCATTATGACGAAAAACTTGAGGACTTAAGTTTTATGGTGAATGATTGTAGTGGCAATACTTGTCACAATTTTTGTTGATTATCAATACAATCCATGTTTACCTTTCATGATCTGTGATATGTCTTAAATTTGATCTTTTGTGATGTGAAATGATGAATATTAGTAACTTTGTAGTGATGTGTCGTTGTATTTATATTATGTCTTGAAAGAGAAATCCATCTTAATCCTGATGTGTATACTTACATTGTTTTTCTATTTTCCCTGTCTTGCAGAAAGATATATTTGATAACGCACCATGCCTCCAAAACTAACCGCCGACCGTGTAAACACGATGATACAGGATGCCATTGCGAATGCGCTGGAAGCAGACCGAGCAGGAAGGAATCCAGAAGAGGGCAGAAATGTGGGGAGACAGCAAGCCCCAAGAGAATGTACTTACTCTAGTTTCATAAAATGTGGTCCCACGCAATTTCGTGGAACTGGTGGAGCTCTAGAACTCAGGAGATGGTTAGAAAAGGTTGAAAGTACTTTCGAGATTAGTGGTTGTTCAGAAGCGAACAAGGTCAAGTTTGCGGCTGCTACGTTTCTTGACGATGCATTGAGTTGGTGGAACACCCAAGTAGCCATTGTTGGGTTGGCAGTAGCGAATGCAAGAACATGGACTGCAACTAAAGCTCTTTTGACCAAGAAGTTCTGTCCGGAAGAGGAGTTAGGTCAATTGGAAGATGAGTTGAGGCACCTGACTTTGAAAAACAATGATATCATTGATTACACCAGGAGGTTTAATGAACTAAGCCTTTTGTGTCCAGACACTTTTGCCGATGATACCAAGAAAATGAAACAGTACATCAAAGGTCTATCCAGTAATATCAAGGGTGAGACGACTTCGTCTAAACCTGGGTCGTTTGATGAGGCGGTCTAGATGGCTCACGCGTTGATGGATGTCAAACTCCAAGACAAGAAGAACTTCATTGCTGAAGGAAATAAGAGGAAATGGGAAACGGCACAGAGCAATCAATCCCAGGGTCAAAGCCGAGGTGGAAACCGAAACAACCATGGTCAGAACCGCAATCAGCAGTTTAACCAACGAAGGAATGAAGGGATGAGAGCTGTGACAAACCCCAGAGGAGCGAAGGTGAATCCCCACTGTGGTAGGTGCAACTTGTACCATGTAGGGAATTGCCCGCCTGCATGCGGCAAATGTGGAAAAGCGGGTCACAGGATGTCTGATTGCCGAACGAAAGGGGTAGCCACTGGGGCAAATGCTATAAGAGTGAGGGGTTGTTTTGGATGTGGAGAGAGAGGCCATATGCAGGGGAATTGCCCGAAGGCAGGAAACAAGCAAGGAGGTAACAATGCTGCTGCCGTGTATCAAGTAGGGACGGCTGATAAACCACAGGGTCCTAACGTGGTTACCGGTACGTTTTTGCTAGACGCTTGTTATGCTAGTATTTTGTTTGATTCTGGTTCCGACAAGAGTTTCGTAGATGTTAAATTTAGTCGTCATATCGATAGAAAACCGGTGTTGTTAGCGACTAGTTATAACGTTGAGTTAGCCGATGGGAAAATTGTTAGTACGAATTCTATACTGAAAGGGTGTACCTTGAAGTTAGGAAATTACGCTTTTAAAATCGACTTGATGCCTATAGAGCTAGGATCGTTTGACGTGATTGTGGGAATGGATTGGCGAATGGCGCACAGTGCTGTGATCGTCTGTGGTGAGAGATTAGTTCAGATTCCGTTGAGGAATAAAGTCTTGACCGTGAAGGGAGACGAATGCACTTCTCGTTTGAAGGTGATTTCTTGTTTGAAAATGATGAAGTATGTAGAGAGTGGATGCGATGTGTTTTTGGCACAAGTTTCGAGTGATGGTGATTTAGAGGCGAGGATTGAAGAGGTACCTGTTATCTGCGAATATCCGGAAGTTTTTCCAGACGAGCTGCCAGGTTTACCACCCACCCGTGAGGTCGAGTTTCGAATTGATTTGGTGCCAGGAGCTGCGCCGGTTGCGCGTGCACCCTATCGATTAGCACCATCCGAGTTAAAGGAGTTATCGGATCAACTGAAGGAGTTGATGGACAAAGGATTTATTAGGCCGAGTTCATCACCATGGGGAGCGCCAGTGTTGTTTGTAAAGAAGAAAGATGGTTCATTTCGGATGTGTATTGACTATAGAGAACTCAACAAGCTGACGGTTAAGAATCGGTATCCATTGTCGAGGATTGACGATTTGTTTGATCAATTGCAAGGTTCCAGTGTATACTCAAAGATCGATCTAAGATCAGGGTATCATCAACTACGTGTAAGAGAGGAGGATATCCCTGTAACTGCCTTTCGTACGCGGTATGGACACTTTGAATTTCGAGTGATGCCGTTTGGGTTGACAAACGCGCCTGCTGTATTCATGGACCTTATGAATCGCGTATGCAAGCCGTATCTAGATAAGTTTGTTATTGTTTTTATCGATGATATTCTTATTTACTCTAAGAGTAAGGAGGAGCACGAGAAGCACCTGAGAAAGATATTGGATCTGCTGAAGAAAGAGAAGTTGTATGCGAAGTTCTCGAAGTGTGAGTTTTGGTTAGAATCCGTGCAATTCCTTGGTCACGTGATTGATAGCAAAGGAGTTCGCGTGGATCCTGCCAAGGTCGAAGCGATCAGGGAATGGTCAGCACCGACGACGCCGACTGAAGTTCGACAATTCCTTGGTTTAGCTGGGTATTATCGGAGATTCATTGAAGGATTTTCGTTGATAACGAAGCCATTAACAAAGCTTACCGAAAAGAATAGGGTGTATGAATGGGGAGATGAGGAAGAATTCGCTTTCAAAACGCTCAAGGACAAGTTATGTTCCGCACCGATATTGTCATTGCCTGAAGGAACCGAAGACTTTGTAGTGTATTGTGACGCATCTCGTAAAGGTTATGGAGCGGTATTGATGCAGCGTGACAAGGTGATAGCTTACGCGTCGAGACAACTGAGGAAGAATGAGGAGAACTACACGACGCACGATTTGGAATTAGGAGCTGTAGTTTTTGCGTTGAAGTTGTGGAGACACTATTTGTATTGGACGAAGTGTGTTGTATTCACTGACCACAAGAGTTTGCAGCACATTTTAGATCAAAAGGAGTTGAACATGCGACAGAGACGATGGGTAGAATTACTGAGTGACTATGACTGTGAAATTCGCTACCATCCTGGTAAGGCGAATGTTGTAGCGGATGCACTGAGTAGGAAGGAACGGGAGAAACCTTTGAGAGTCAGAGCTTTAGTGATGACTGAGAGTGTTGATTTGACCGAAACTATATGGAAGTCTCAAGAGAGGGGATTAATGAAAGGGAATGTTGAAGCTGAGAACTTGGGAAGAATGTTGAAACCTCTTTTTGTGATTAGGTCAGACGGATTGAGATATTTCGAGAATCGGATTTGGTTACCATTGTGTTCATCTGAGGAAGGAAAGCCTGGAGTACGAGATTTGGTTATGAACGAGTCTCATAAGTCGAAGTATTCGATACATCCTGGATCGAATAAGATGTATCACGACCTGAAGAAAGTTTATTGGTGGCCGAATATGAAGGCGGATATTGCTCGTTACGTTAGTAAGTGTTTGACTTGTGCGAAATTTAAAGCAGAACATAAGAAACCGTCTGGGTTGTTGGTACAACCAGAGATCCCAGAATGGAAATGGGAGAAAATCGCTATGGATTTCGTGACGGGTTTACCTAGAACTCCTAATGGATGTGATATGATATGGGTAATAGTGGATAGATTGACGAAATCTGCTCATTTCTTACCTATGAAGAAGACGGACAGTATGGAAAAGCTGGCCAGTGTGTACGTGAAAGAGATCGTCTGCAGACATGGAGTGCCGTTATCGATCATTTCGGATCGCGATAGTAGATTTACATCGGAATTTTGGAAATCGCTTCAACGTGCGATGGGCACTGAATTAAATTTAAGTACGGCTTATCATCCGGAGACTGACGGCCAGAGTGAACGAACTATTCAGACGATGGAGGACATGCTCCGAGCATGCGTGATTGATTTTGGAGGAAGTTGGGAACGCCACTTGCCTCTAGTGGAGTTTTCGTATAATAATAGTTACCATGCAAGTATCATGGCAGCACCGTTCGAAGCATTGTATGGAAGGAAGTGTAGATCGCCTGTGTGTTGGAGTGAAGTAGGGGAAAGTCAATTGACTGGACCCGAAATGGTTTTAGAGACGACCGAGAAGATTGTGCAAATCAAGAACCGACTACTTGCTGCGAGAAGCCGACAGAAGAGTTATGCCGATAACAGAAGAAAACCGTTGGAATTTGAAGTCGGAGATATGGTTATGCTTAAGGTATCGCCGTGGAAGGGTGTAATTCGTTTTGGGAAGAAAGGAAAGTTGAGTCCGAGGTATATTGGACCATTTAAGATCGTTAAACGAATTGGACCAGTAGCGTACAAGTTAGAGTTGCCGAGCGAGCTTAGTGCTATTCACGACACGTTTCACGTATCGAACTTGAAAAAGAGTTTGGCGGATAAAGAATTGGTGATTCCTTTGGACGAGATTCAACTGGACGACAAAATGCATTTTGTGGAAGAACCCGTGGAAATTATGGACCGAGAGGTCAAGAGGCTGAAGCGTAGTAGAATTCCCATTGTGAAGGTTCGATGGAATTCTAGGCGTGGACCGGAATACACTTGGGAACGTGAGGACTTTTTCAAGGAAAGGTATCCTCATCTGTTCCAGCGGCACGAAATGTGAGTATAAGAAGAGGCGAGCTCTGGGACGTCGCTCTCTTTAAGGAGGGGTGGATGTGATACCCTAGAACCGAGGTCACTAACATTACCCTAAATTACGCTAATTTTTGAAATTTTTAATAAATTTTAATTGCTATATATTTTAGTATTTTGGTCGAAACTGATGTTCGAGGTTATAATTTTGACGATTGACGATTCAAGAAGGACGATGACGAATACGATTCCAATGGATGCCCAAATTTCTATAACTATTGACGTTTTATCGATAATGTAATTTTTCGAGAATTTTACTTACGATTCGTGTTAAGTCGAGTCGGGTGAGTTTTATTGCTTTCCGGGTACATTTAAAGTATCCCAAAAGTATTTTGGAGTGTTTGGGATAATTTCCGACTCCCGTAAAATTTTCTAAAATGACTAGTGAGTCAATCCCGCAAAGTTTTAGTGTCGTTTTTACTTGAGGCCAAAAGAAAGCTTAAATTGCACAAGGGGTCCTTCCAATTTTTACAAAAGGGGAAACAAAACACATACATCACAAAAACACTTGCAAAATTTTTTTTTCTCTCCCTCTCTTCTCCTTTAGGCCGACAGCCACCCCCAACCCACCATAAACCACCCTTAATTTTTTTTTCTACTTGGTTTTGATTAAAACTAAGGTTAGACCACCTCTAATTAAATCATTTCCAATCTTTCTATGTAGTTTAATCCAACATGCATTCATATTTTTTTTCAAGAATCAAAGGAATTTTTCAAACTCGTTTTTGATGTTAATTGGATAAATGCATGTCTAATTCATGTGTAATGGGGGTATAATCACTAAACAAACCCACCAAAATTGATTTGGTTGTGGTGTTTTGGTCACCCAAACCACACGGCTAAGGGGGGGGGGGGTGTTTGGGGTACCATGGTGATTAATGTTTTGAGCATGGGTTTGTGTTTAATCGTGTGTTTATAGATGTTTTAGATGGGTACAAGTACTTGCATGTTTGTTTTTAGGATTTTAGTTTATGAGGTTGATGATCAATAGGGGTTAGGGACTGAAAACATGGTATGGTTGTGATTAGGGATGCTTAGGATGATGTCTAGTGATGATAAATGGGTTTGGAAACGAGCATTAGTGTGATTTTGGTAAGGTTGATTTTAGGCAGAAAGATTAAGGCATTTTCGTAAAAATTATTTTGAAAACAGGTCTTGTGGATAGGATAGATTTGTAGAGCATTTTCTTAGCTTCGATTTGGTATAAGGTAGAGCTTACGACTCCTAACGAGTCAAAAGTTACGACGTTTTGAAATTCGTGTACCGGGAGATGAAAACCGTCATAATCCGAAGTTATGCTTGGTTTTAGGTCAAATCCCGGGGACTATAAGTCTAGTTTGGTAAATGGTCAAGGGCTGAATTTTGATGTGAAACCTGCACATTTGAGTCTATTATAGGACTTAGGTGTCAAATGGGTCAATGGAGTGTTTTAAACGGGTCAAATGAGTCCGACTTGGTCAAAGTACAATTTCAGTCCGAGAAACGTAGTTTTTGGAAAAGTGTTGAGTAACGGGTCGTAGAAGTAAAAATTTTTGTTGGGATTAAATATGTGTTTTCTATAGGTCTTATAGTATTTTTGAGAATTTTGTCAAATTTTATAAAGATGGTTAAGTATGGTAAAACAGCCCGTACTTTTGGTAAGTATCGGCGAAAATGAATAAAAATGGATAACGTTAATAATAAGGACGAATGGTGTAAAATGAGTAACGCTTGTTGTTTTGTTTTGGCGTGAGTTGTAATTGTCATAAGTGACTAGTATTTATGTATTTTATACAGTACCATAAGGTTTTAAAATGATATTACTCATTACGCGTTATTTGGTTTGATAGGTGTTGATTTACCCGGACATCCGTATCGTCGTCAGTGACCGTCTCTCGAACTATCGACTACTTGTTATATAAGGTGTGAAGTTATAGCCTCGCTTATTATTATTTCAAACTGTTTTACCCGCGAGGGAAATGCATGCTAGTTTTTAAAATGAACATATGTCATGAATGATTGTTAGACCCGAATGTTGCCTTTGAAATTGTGTTGAGTACCTAGTTGCAAAAGTCCCTAAATTCATGAACTATTAACTATTGTTTAGTCCTAGCGTGGATTAGAAATAGCCGCTTATACAAAGTGATAGTACTATGGGGTTGACTACCCTATCCGAGACGAGGGCTAGTACGTTGATACCCCCTGCGGACGGATAATTTGTGATAAGAGATAAGTTATAATTGCAACTGATGCCTTATTAGGGGCCTTGGTTTCATCTGAATCGCGCCGGTAATTATTACGCGGGTGATTGAGTTAACGGTTTAGTGTCATGAGCTTAAACACAATTGCCAGTATCTTGAATATAGATTGTTTGATCGACAAGTCTATAAATGATCGTGAATGGTTTTTATTTCACATATGTTTAAAATGAATTGTAAAACCTATGAATTCCACTCAACATTTTCGTTGACCAAATTTAGCATGTGTTTCAGGTAACCGCTGAAGTGTAGCATGGAGCGTGCATTGGATGGATGTTGTGTGTATGGCTTGGAGTCTGCTTGTTTTTCCTCCCGTTATTACTTAAACATTTTTAACTTTAATGTTATGTTGTTGTGAAAACTGTAACTTTTGGGTTGAGATTCATGGGGACCGAAAACGCTAAACTCTGTTGTATCAATTGGGGTTGGAAAAACCGTAGACATGTATCTTTTAACAATTTTTAATTTAAGTTTTAAATTGACGTCTCTTTGGAGTCGTTCGATATTTCTTGTGTGCGATGATAACTGCCTAGCACCCAAATGTTGTAGTTCTGCTGCGCATAGCATTTGGTGGGGTGTTAGAGGGATAGAAAAACAAGCACGCTCTGAATCAACAATCAAAAATCAAACCCAATCCCCTTTTTGCTTCTTTTGGTTGGCGGCACTCAGACAAACACCAACTCTAATTGTTTTTCTTTTTGCCTTTGTTTGAAATGAGCATATTTTTTCCCCTGCTTGTTTTAATTCCTACATGGGCTGTGGCAAAAGCCCAAATTTTCTTTCTTTTTGATTTAAAACCGCGGCCCATCAACATATGCATACTTTCTATTTTTGATTTGTGTCTAAATATTTAACGTGCGTGTTCGTATTATTATCTTTTCGTGTTAAACATTGACATGTATTGTTTAATTGTCTGAATAAATAATAATTACCTAATACTTGAATAGAAATATTATTTATTATCCTGAATAAATAGTATAATACGTTATGTCTTAATTAATTTTGTGGTTGTGTGTAATTAATGTTCATGGATTTTAAAGCGGGTTTTACAACTCTTCCCCTCTAAAAGTATAATTCGTCCTCGAATTAAAAATATGATAATGCTGCGGTTTTACAAGTCTCCCTCTTTAAAAGGAAAATTCATCCTCGAATTAAAGGTAATAACGGCTGATGGAGTTATAAAAGCTGAAAGGACACATATAAGTTGAAAAGACATGTAAACTGAAAGGACATACCCGAATCATAACTGGAAGTGAGGATAAGAAGTTCGTATAGACTCCTCCGTTTCCAAAGTGGCCACCCGCTCGGAATGGTTCCTCCAAAGGATCTTGACAAAAGGAATAGTCTTCCTTCTCATAACTCGGTCCTGGCGATCTAAGACTGCTTCAGGTTCCTTAATTTAGGATAGATCCTCCTGAATCTGATCGAGTGGATAATTGACTTTGTAAAGTTCATGATAGTTGTAACCTCTGAGTAATGATACACAGAACACATTATGAACATGTGAAAGCTGAGGCGGTAACGCCAATCGATATGATACTTTATCGACACGTTCGAGGATCTCGAACGGTCCGATTTAGTGAGGGCTAAGCTTGCCCTTGAGGCCAAAACGTCTGACCCCACGTGCTGGTGATTCCTTGAGGAACACACGATCACCCGTCTAAACTACTAGATCCCTGCGATGCTTGTCAGCTAACTCTTTTGACGAGTACGTGCTTCCTGCGGCTTTGCCCTGGCAATGGCGACCTTTTTATTGGTCAACTCTATCAATTCTGGTCCCTCTATAATACGTTCACCGACTTGATCCCAACATATCGAAGCACGGCACTTTTTGTCGTATAGTATCTCAAAAGGAGCACACTTGATACTCGCATGCCAACTGTTGTTGTAGGTAAACTCGATAAGCAGATATAGTTGTCCCAATTACCTGTCAATTCTAATGCACATGCGCATAACATGTCCTCCAAAGTCTGGATGGTACGCTCTGACTAACCATTGTTCTGAGGATGAAAGGCCGTGCTAAGCTTGAGCTTGGTTCCCCAAGCTTTATGTAGACCTCTCCAGAAGTGTGATGTGAATCATGGATCCCTGTCTGATATGATGTCTGAAGGAGTATCGTGTAATCGCACAGTCTCCTGCTTATATATTGCTAATTTGTTGACTGGGAAATACTTTCGGATAGGGAGGAAGTGTGCTGATTTGGTCAAACGGTCAACAATGACCCAAATGGCATCATGTTTCCTCTGAGTTTGCGGCAACCCGGTGACCAAATCCATAGAGATCTTGTCCCATTTCCACTCTGGAATGTCTAATGGTTGTAGTAAACCACTAGTACGTTGATGCTCTATCTTAACCTGCTGGCAGGTTAGACATCTGGAAAAAAAAGTAGCGACATCCTGCTTCATGCCGCTCCACAAAAAATGCTGCTTAAGATCATGGTACATCTTGGTGGAACCTAGATGGATAGAAAACGGAGAGCTGTGTGCCTCATTCAATAAGGCTTTTCTGAGAGTAGGGTCTTCTAGAACACATAATTTGGTACCCTACCATACGATACCATCATCATCGATGCGGAACTCAGTCTGTTGGTCAATATTCTGAATAATCGCCAAGATTTCACCATCATCCTTCTGTGCAGCTTTAATCCGAGAGAGTAAATATGGTTCAACTCTCATACTAGCCCAGTAACCTGTCTGCCCACGTACTAGAAACTTAATGTCATACGGCTCTAAATCCCGAATAATCTCCTCTTTGACCTTGATGCCATTAATCATCCCTGACTTTCTGCTGAGAACATCAACCACCATATTCTCTTTGCCTGGGTGATACTGAATGTTGGTGTCATAATCCTTCAGCAGCTCTAACCAACGTTGATGCCTCATGTTCAACTCTCGCTGCGTGAATATATACTTGAAACTCTTGTGATCGGTGAAGATGTCACACCACTCACCATACAGATAATGTCTCCATATTTTGAGAGTGAAAACTACTACTACTAGCTCCAGATCATGCGTGGGATAATTTTCCTCACAAGGCTTTAGCTGTCGTGAGGCATAGGCAATAACTTTCTCATGCTGCATAAGTACATAACCCAAACCTTTCCCTAAAGCGTCACTGTATATCTGATATCCACCTATACCAGATGAGAGAGTTAGGATAGGTGATGAAACTAAACGCTTCTTGAGTTCTTCAAAACTCTTCTCTCTCTCATCATTCCATACAAACTTCTTCCACTTGCGCATAAGTTTGGTCAATGGTAATGCCAAATGTGAGAATTTCTCTACGAACCTGCGGTAATACCTTGCTAAACTAAGTAAAATTCGTACTTCTGTTGCAGATGTTGGTCTCGGACATTTAGTGATAGCCTCGACCTTTGCAGGATCCATGGTGATCCCCTCTGCGGAAACAATATGGCCTAGAAACGCCACCTTACTCAGCCAGAACTCACATTTGGAAACTTTAGCATAAAGTTTCTCCTGTCGGAAAATCTTCACGACTGTACGAAGATGATCCTCATGCTCTTCCTTGGACTTAGAGAATATTAGGATATCGTCGATGAACACAATAAAAAAATTGTCTAAGAACTCGTGAAAGACTCGATTCATCAGATCCATGAACACTGCTGGAGCATTCGTGAGACCGAATGGCATGACAATAAACTCGTAGTGACCATACCTCGTGCGAAAAGCAGTCTTGGATATATCATGCTCTTTCACACGTAGATGATGATAACCTGACCGTAAGTTGATTTTGGAGAAGTGATTAGCACTCTGAAGCTGATCGAACAAATCATCAATACGAGGTAGTGGATAACGGTTACGAATCTTGATCTTATTCAGTTCGCGGTAGTCAATACATAGCCGCATACTACCATCTTTCTTCTTGACAAACAATAATGGCGCGCCACATGGTGACACGCTCAGACGGATGAAACCTCATTCTCACAGTTCCTGTAGCTGATCCTTCAGTTCCTTAAGCTCAATGGGAGCCATGCAGTAAGGAGTTTTGGATACTGGTTCTGCTCCTGGAATAAGATCGATACCAAACTCCACTTCTCGTGTGGGAGGTATGTCTGGGAGTTCTTCTGGGAAGACATTGGGAAACATTGACACAATTGGCTGATCATGGATTGAAGGTGTTTTAGAAGTAGTATCATGAACAGCAGTTAAGAAACCTTCGCAACCATGATATAATAGACCACGGGCCTGTAAAGCTGAGATAATCTGTACATGCTTTCTTGGCAGGAAACCACGGTTGTATACTCTGGAGTCTGAACATCACCGAAGATGACCCGGTATGCATGGCAATCTATCGTCACACGATGCGCTGACAAACAATCCATACCCATAATCACATCAAACTCACACATGTCTAGAGGAATTGCATTAACTGGGCGGATTTTATCATCGAATTCTAGAGGGAGATCTCTGTACACCTGAGTAATTCGTACAGAGTCACGCATGGGAGTGGATATGCTTAACGCAGTCTCTAGTGGCATGGGGGTCTTATTAATACGTGTGGCATATGTAGTGGATATAACCGAGTGGGTTGCACCTGTATCAAAAAGAACGCAAGCAGCCTGTCCGTATAAAAATAATATGCCAGTGATGGTACTTGTGACCTTGTTTGCCTGCTCCCTAGTAGTGGTATAAACACGGTCTGTGGTTGGTGGTCGCTGAGGAGTATGCCCTGAGGTACCAGTAGTGTCTCCTTTCTTGCAATCTCTCATCATATGACCCGGCTGTCGCACTTGAAACAACCACTAGAACTACGACGACACGGTCCAGGGTGTCTCTTCCCTTATGTGGTACAGATCAGATTAGTATAATCCGCAGAAGTTACCCTGTATTGTTGCGTACCTAATTCAAAAATATACGTGTGTCACAATCAAGATGACATAACATGGAAATTGTTGAAAAGTTGTGATTTCTATTACCAGAATTTGTTGGCCTGGCAGACTACTGACCTCTGTGATTTTGGTCACGTCCATGCCTAGTATCTCTGTTGTCATGCTGAGTGTTAGCATATACATTACACGATAGTTTAACATTGTAAGGTTTAAAGAAACACCTGTGGCTGCCAGAATAGTTGGAGTTACCACGGTAGTTGTCACTACCGCCTCTCCTATCTGATCTGTTACGGTCATAAGACTAACAGTGATTTTTGTAGCCATGATGTTGAGTAGCCGACTGTGATCGGTCTCCTCCTTTATGTCTGAAAGATATAATAGAATAATGCATGTTATATAATGAAGAGTAAGGACATGAGTTGAAGTGTTTATGTCTGATGAATAAAGTATACCTATTTTTAGGACGCTCTAAGTTCTCGAACTAATCTCTTTCGTAAAGCATCTCTAGGTTACGTGCAACATTTGCCACTTGTGACACATTGGTGTAAGTGTCACTAAGTAGTCTATCAGTAGTTCAGGAGTGAAGAGCCCAGCGGAAGTGCTTATCTTGCTCTTCAGCTGTTCCTGCAGCAGATCCTAGAAATCCGGCTAACCAGAGATAGCGCTGCATAAACTCCGTGCTGTCCAGTTTTGTTTTTTGACGGATAGAGTGGAACTCTCTCTTCAGTCTCTCCTGCTCAGCATAAGGAAGAACTGATCAAAAAACAGGGTCTTGAATTGTATCCATGTCACTGTGAGCAGTCAATCATCGCCTCCATTTGTCTGCTTATACGCTCTCCACCAAGATAGGGCGTCGCCCTCAAACTTGTAGATAGCTAGTCTGACTTTGAAGGCTTCCCCGCAGCCCATAGCCTCAAAGATTTTCTCCATAAGAGCAATCCAATTTTCTGCATTTGCAGGAACCACTGCTTGCTCAAAATGACTATGGTTTACGCTTGTTGAACCTTTCTAGCTAGGTAGCTAGAGTAGCTGGTGGTGGACGAGGAGTATTATTCTGATTAGTTGGTCCTGCCTGAAGTTCTACACGAATTTCTTCACGAATCTGAGGAAGCATTGTCTGTAAAGCTGATGCTACAACTGCATTAAATTCCTCATTATTGCGAGTGTTAACCATTTGAATGTTTATGAGAAAATAAATGATTAGCCTGTTAGAAGCTTGGAATAAGTAACCTGGAGTATGCATGAAATAGTTCATGAAGGCATAGCCGACGAAATTTGACATGTGTAAACGGTGAACGCCTATGGGTCGGTTCACAAAACAATATTCGACTGAAAAGCATGAATCTGACATGAACAAGGGTGAACGCCTATGGGTCGATTCACAACACAAAATCTGAATGAGAAAAGGTGAACGCCTATGGGTCGGTTCACAACACAAAATAAGTAGAAAAGCACATGTGACTAAGTATGGCCAGACCTGTACCAACCTTTTACTTAGTCAAAACTTAAGAAAACTGACTAATAAAATGCATGAGAAACATGCAAGATAACAAACGCCAAAATATAAGAAGTTCATGGTGACTACCTTCTAGTCACATGTCAGTTTAGAGCCTACAGGTCGAAACATTAGGCTCTGATACCATAATTGTAACACCCCACTTGGATAAGTGGACCATTATGTGTATTTATGGCGTGTCATCAAAGCATGCAAGGTAAATGTCTTAAAAAAATTAACTGACCATAAAGGAACTACCGGAATCAAACATCGGTAGTGTTGATCCCTTTGGTTGGATCTATATTCTGTTAAGAATTAGTATAATAGTTTGTAATCAAACTAAAACACTTTGAGCACTCTTACTAAACACTAAATAAGTTATGTGGAATCTAACTTATAAAGCACAGAAGAACAGAATTACTTTTAACTATTCGATTCTCTTATTAATCGACTTGTATGAGGTACATGAAAGACATTGTACCTATGTTCCTTTTATAGAGTAAGGAACCCTAGAAACCTTAGAATATTCTATAAAGATAACTATATCACAGACGATATATTATCAATATTCTAACTATTTAGGTATATCACATAAGATATACTCTAACTATAACTATGACATATCTTATACAAAGATATATTCGTCCTAATCATCATAGTAGTTCTTACTATGTACCGCGTTAACACTAACGGTACTTATATAACACTAACAGTACTTCGAATACACTAACGGTACTTGACACTTAACAAATAATTCCCAACAATCCTCCCCTAAACAAGAAATGATAACTTGTTGTCTTCTTATTTCTTTTGTACTGGATGTATTAGAAATACATATCTTCAGTCTTTCCTTCATCCTTGGATTGAACTTGGTAATTTGTATTTGTATCCAACTGAATGTAGCCAAACACTTCATATGTAGATCTTCTTTTGATAAGATAATCTTCAAACATTATGAGCATCATCTTTGTCTTCAAACTATGACCTTCTTGTGTCTTCTAAACATTCATTCATCTTCGCAGCATCAGTATTTGTCTTCTTGAGTTTAGTCCTTGAACTCTTGATCATAAATCTTCCACTTGATTTGATGATAACAAAACCTTCTAAGTATTATATCTTTTAATACTTCTTTGTCTACAATCTTCATACCTAAAATAAAACAGTTAACAACAAAACACCAATCTGTATTGGCTTCATGATTTTTAGCAAATCACCAGCTATCAACGGATTTGATAAATTCTTTACCAGTTATCCATACACTCTGGAATAGCCAATACTTTATTCACAAAGAATAAGGTGTAATGAAAACCTTACAATTTTTGGTAAATTTCAACCATCAACGAATTTGATGAAGTCTTTACCTAGTACCGTTTGTCTAGGACTAGCTAACTCTTTGTCTCGAAACAAGGTGAGTTAGAACCATATAGTATTTAGCAAACTATCAGCTTTTAACGGAATTGATAAGTCTTTACCACAAACCGTTTGCTTATGGACTAGCCAGTTCTTATGTGTGTTAGACATGGTGAACTGAGAACCATTTATGAAGTGTGACTGAAAGTCAAACACTTAAGATTTTCTCAGCTTCTTCCTCATCTTTCAAATCCTTGATTTGTTGTTTAACCATTCTGATCAACTCCAAAGCATCAGCAGACTCTTTTGTAACCTCCAATTATTGTTCTAACATCCTTTCCAACAATTTCCTTTTGAAGGGATAAGTCTTCTCTTGCAGCATATAATATGTAACATCATCTACATCCAAAATATGCAATCCACATGACCTGTAATATCTCTAGTAACTAGGAACCTGATTCTCTAATTCCATCAACATTTGTTGATCACATTTGTGTGGCTCATACATAAAGAGAAATTCCCAATATAATAGTGATACTTCAGTTTTACCTGCACTGGCATCTTCAACTAACCTTACAAGATCTTGAATATCTTGTCTATCCAGAATGTGAAGAATATCTTCCAAAAGTCTGAATATCCTTTTTGTGCCATCAGATCTCTGAATTCCATGAGCTTCAAGTCCTTGATCTGTAGAGTAAATCCACTTAACAATGGATGCTCTTTTTCCAAAAATCTCTATATCAAAACATTGATCTTCAAAGTTCACAATCTTCAAGTACTTCCTTAAGCTCTCATCATCATCACTATCTTCTGCTGTAGTTTTAGCTCTCTTAGCTTTGTTGATCTTTTCCTTTTAACACTCTTGGAAATTCCTTCAAGTTCTGTTGAACCCTCTTCCAAGCTTGTATGTACCGTTTCCTCAGTATGTACTGTTGTATGTACTGTTGACTGTGTATGTACAGCTTGTACATTTTCAGTCTGAGCAATTCCTTGAGTTTCAACTCCTGTATTCATCCTTTGAGCAATCTCTTCCTCTCTGGAACTTACTTTCTCCTTTTTATTCTTCCTCACATAAGTAGTCTTGATAGGTGGCGATGTACTTGTAGGTTCAGCAGTACTTGGCTCAATTCTAGGAGTATTACCAAATTGTCTTTGTTGTTGTAGACGTTTCTTGAATTCTTCAACCACTTTCCTGTCTACTTCAGATCCAATCTCAACAAATTTCAATTCAGTCCTCTTACTTTGCTCATATAAAGTCTTGATTTCTTCAAACGTTTTCTTGACCAGCTGAATATGAGTAAATCCTTTTACTTTCTTTAAAAATTTCATCATTTGATTTCTAATCTGCATAGTAGTTGGAGGCTTAATCTTTTCTTTCTTTCTCTTTTCAGCAAAGAATCTTTGTTGCTCCCTTACCAGATCATCAATCAATCTTGATTTTTCTTCTTCATCATATGCATCTTTTTCTTAAGCTATCATTGAGTCTGCAAGAAGCTCACTTGAATGTATCTCAGCTTGAATCCTGTCATACTCTTGTATGTTCCATTCTTGTTGTATCCTTTTAGCTTCTAACAAATTTTTCTTTGCTGCAAGTTCTTCCTGCAATTCATCTTCACGAATTTGTGCTTGCACTCTATATGCAAATTCCTCATCATGGTCAATTTTATTAAATCTGTACATGACATTGTTTATATCATCATCTGAATCATTTTCATCTTCAGATTCTGACAATAATTGCTTCTTCCCCTTATCCTTCGCATTTATCTTAGGTAGCTTCTTCTTCAGTTTGGCAGCTACTTCTTCATTAGCTAACTATTGAATGACTATACCTTTTGTAGGGTGTGAAGCTTGTACTTTCTTACCTTGAATTTGATCCTTTGAGGCAAGAACTTCTTGTTGTGTCTTTTTCTCCACTTCTGCTTGCTTAGTCTTCTCAACTAAATTCCTCTATAGATCAAGCAGCAGTTTGGCTAAAGTCTCATTTTCTCCAAATGAACTTTGACTTTCCAGTGAAGGATGATCACCAGCGGTACTTACAATTGGCTTAGCAGTACTTGCAATTGGCTTAGCAGTACTTGGGTCTTCAACAATGTTAGTAGTACATGAAGTTGGCTTAGCAGTACTTGGATCTTCATGAAAGTTGACTTCAGCAGTATTTGACACACTTGTTTCTTCAATCACTTGTGTATCCCCAGATGCTTTATCTTCCATAGAAGCCATCATATCAACTTCACTTCTTCAGTCTTTTTAGACTTATTGCTTTGTGGTGATGCATCAGGAAACTGATTAGAAATTTCCTCCAACTTCTCATAGAAAGCACTCCAATTAGCTTGAGGTGGTGATTGAACTGATGGTTCCGGCTGAGTTGCCAATGTTTCTGCAACTTGTGGCTCCTCTAGTTGATTTACCAATTTTTCTTGAACTTGTTCTTGAACTTATGGTTCCTCTAGAGTAGGTTGTGGGTCTTGCTGTTGAATCTCCATGTCTGAAGGTTCATCCACACCAGTCTCTAAACCAGTTCCATCTTTAAAAGTCCCCATGACATCTTCATCCAATTCAAAATTGATGTCATTTCCAGAGATCCTTGTTTGATTATCAGAGGTTGTTCTTCATTATTCCTTCCCTGTTCTTCAATATTCCTCCCCTGTTTGGTTGCATTCAGTTGCCTTTTTCTTGAGGTTCCTGAACCTCTGCTTCCTGATTGCAGATGTCTGAACAGATCTATATTGCCTCATCCAAGATGACACTTTGTTCCTTAACTTGAGTAGGCTAGCTTCCAATTCAGCAATTTTCTTGTCTTGAACAAGCTTATCTTTCTGCAATACCTGTACCTGTTGGGACAAACTTGTACACAAAGAAGTTAAATTTGCAACATCCACCACCTCTGGTGCTTGTGCTTGTGGTGAACCACTAGCAGCAATAGAAGCAGCAGGTGTGTGGATAGTCTCATCAGTGTTTGGTGGAATACCAACATTGTGAGAAGAAGATTGTGAATCTTCTAGAGAGTGGGAGCTCTGCTGAGAAGGAGTTTGCTGAGAAGCACTAGCATTGCTAGATTCCTCACCTTCTTGATTGGAAGGTTGGGCTAACATATGAGCAAACATGTAACATCCCCAAATTTCGGTCATAACAGCGGAAGGGTCATTGGGTGTTACTATCATGGTTCAATCTCATAATCATAGAAAACTGCTCAAAACAAGTCGTTTTAATAAAAACATCCATTCATTTTCATTTAACAATAAAACTTTTCACACGGTCCCAAATACTTTAAAGTTTACAAACACAATAAAGGATAAAATATTCTTTGAATGGATACTATTTGCAAAAGCGGGCCAAAATATTTCAAATAAGCAAGCTTCACGAAACCGCCTTCATCGAGTGCCTTCTATATGGACCTGAGATAAAACATGTTAATAAGTCAGCAAAATTTGCCGAGTGAATCTATAGAGTTTAATTTAAATAAAGAGAACACAAGTATTCAAAATAACCTTCCGTGGTTAATAATTTATAAAAGACAATTATGTTGTACGGACATAATTATCGTGTCATTACATAAGTCTCGTGACATTGAACGTTAACATATATTATTCCAGCCCAACACACCTAGCCAAGTGCGTATCTTTCTCTTATACAATGCATCCGATGTTTCATTACTAGTGCATCACAACACCACGCGAGAGCTAGCCGCGACCGGACTGGGCGTCACCCCGATAGATCTATCCATAGCATTAGCGTTATCTCGATTAACAATTCACAATTCATGGGTCTTTTAAGGCTAAACAAACTTATGTAATAACTTTCATCTAAACATAAAATTAAGTTCCTTGTGTTCAATTTTAAAACAATCATGAGTTTACCACAACTTATAGTTGTACTTTTCAATTTCAATAAATACTTTTCAAGTAAATAGGGTTTCCACAACTTCTCGTTGCACCCATTAATGGGATTTCCATAACTTCTCGTTGTACCCATTATTTTTAATAAAACAAGCATGTTATCCCCCTCGCGAGTTTTATAAAACAAGTAAACATGTTAAAAGCGAGGCTATAGACTCACCTTAGCCAATAGTGGTAATGAGACGATCTCCGATGATTAGTGATGCCCGTTTAAACACGAAAACCGCAACCTACCAAATAAGGCGCATTCGTTAAAAATCGACTTAATTATAAATCATACTTAAATAATATAAAAATCAAAATTACAAAACCAAGACAGTCCCGAAAAATTTAATAATACAAGTGTTATTACTATACCCTTTTATTCAACACTATTCTTTTAAACAATTGCACTCTCGATATTGACCCGTCTTAAGACGCCAAGTCAACGCAAGTCAAATTATCATTTTACTTCCCTCGGACCAGTAGCTAAGTCATTTATATAATGACTTAACACTTGAATAAATCACCATTTCCAATGGCGAATACTCAACTCACTCCACATACTTATTGAACTACGTGTCCAAAATACCAATCAGCATGTACACTCCAAATGTACACACCAATCTACCCTATCTAGACTTGTCCGATTTCGACGAAACTTGGTCACAAACTCACACATAATATGAATAAGACTCAGTTTAAATTTCATTCAAAAATATTACTTCTAAGACCTTCTGCCCGACACACCTTCGTGTTATAAAAACCGGACAAATTTACGTCTTCAACTTGTAAAACCATTTTGACATATCTAAACAACTACATTTATAAAACCGACACTCGGGTTTGAAAATACACTCATGACCTGAGGTTTAGACTCCAAAATCAGTCCTTGAACATTTTCAAAACTCATTCTATAGTCCCCGAGATTCGATCCAAATATCGACAACAATTTTCGGATTGTGCCGATACTCGTCTCCCGGTACACAAATACTAAAACTAGCATAACTTCTCGCTCGTTTGGAGCTAGAAGCTCTACTTTAGATAAAATCGAAGCTAACGAAATTCTATACGACCCTATCTTATTAGTTTAACAAGTTTATTACAGTAAGTAATTCAAAAATGGCCTTAAAGTTACTGCCTAAATTTAACTCGTTAAAAATCATACTAAAACAATTTTTCAACCCATTTTAACAATTTATACACTCCTAATATCATCCTAATATCACCATAACACATTTATTTAACTCCTAACAGCCTCAAATTCAATCTAACAAAAATCAAATATATAAAAACCTTGCATGCAACAACAACCCCACTCAAATTTAATAATAATAACAACAATCATAACCATAAAAATGGATCAAACACATGTTCTTCACCAAAAATTTGAAAGAAAATTAAAGTGTATGCATGTGGGAAATTTTTATACCAAAATGAAGCTTGTTGAATTTGCAAAGTTGGTCTTTGATTAGTTTAGGATGAATCAAAGTAGAAATTGATTTTTGAGGGTGTTTTGGTGGCTTAGGGTGGACGGCAAAAATGAGGTGGGGAGAGAGTTTGATGTGTGAAAATTTTAAATGAGGAAATAATGATTTTGGTTAGTGGAAAATGCTTATATAGTGGGTGTGGAGGGTGATTTTTGCAAATTAAACATTCTTGTGGACTAAAAAGCAATTAAGTAATTTAAAGGGTAGAAAATGACTATTAGGCAAAGTTGAAAATATTTACGGGACTCGGGTTTCGTAAAAATACTTTTTAAAAGTTAAAACGCTTCTTAAAAATAATAATATCACTTCGACACGACTTAAAACGTAATTAAATCGAAAACGTCGAAAATATAAATATCGAGACAATCGATAATAAAACATAAATTTTTGGGCATCCGTCGGTATCGCGATCATTAGTAGTTCTCGTCATTCGTTAAAACGTAAAACACAAGAAATAAAAATAAATACAATAAAATCATTTATTTGATAATTTGAGAATATAATATCGATACTTAATGTATTCCTTGTTGGTTTTCATCGAAACAACATTCTTATCTTAAGTTTCAAGCTACAACCTTCTCGGTTAGTCGATACTTTAAAATTCTCATTAAAGTAAACATATAATATTTAATAGTCGAGATTAAAATCAACCTGAGATTGACGGATTGTCACATTATCCCCACCAAATTGGGATCTTCGTCCTGAAGATCAACTTGCGTTCTTCCTCGATCGCTCGTTGAAATCAAAGAGTTAAATGTATTTTGGTCCTCGTCTTGAGTTCCATCACATATGACAATAGGAATTCGAATTTGCTTTGGTTGCCTAACTTCCTTATCGATAATATCAACAAGTACTTTCATGAAATGCAACTTACCGTCGATTCATACTTCATCAAGAGAGATTATAAGATCTTTGTCAGGAAGAAATTTCTTTAGGTTCGACATATGAAAAATATCGTGAATTCCTTGTAGCTCTCGAGGTAATTTAAGTTTTCATGCCACTGGACTTACACGCGATATCAGCTCGAATGGTCCAAACTAACAGGGACGTAACATCTCACGTTTTTCAAAATATGCAACACGTTTTTCCATGGTGATAGCTTTGGCATAACTTTTCCACCTACCTCGAATTCCAAAGGATTTTCGCTTCACATTATCATAACTTTCATGTCTACTACGAGAAGTCAACAAACGATTCTTAGTTTACACGATAGATTTATTTATCGAAATAAAATGAGCAGAGTCAATCAATCAACATTGACAGAAATCGAGTCATATTCAGACTGAGTTTTCGAGAGCTTAACAATGAATCCATTGTAATTTGCTCCAACTTCACGAATGATAACGAATAACATAATCATAATCACATAAAAGGCTTGTTTACCTCTTTTATTCCAGAATACACGGTAGGCTCATACTATCGGTGGATACCGTACATTAGTGCCATACAATTAATGTCTCAATAGACGAAGAGTAAAATCACGGCACCCAATTACAAGTCGTGGGTTGTGTAGTTTCCTCATTCTTCCTAGGTTTCCTACAAGCATATACAAATCAAACATCTCTAAATCGTTCAGAGATGCATCACAATAAACAACAAAATCTTCACTTTCTTTGAGTAATGATGAGATCGGCGTGCTGTAGAGTTTTCTTTTCATGGTCTGAAAAGCTCTCTCTCCATTATCACCCCACACATACGGTTCATTCTTTTTAGTTAGCTTAGTTAATGGTTTTGATATCAAAGAGAATCCTTTAATAAACCTTCAGTAATAACTAGCCAAACTTAGAATTTGTCGTACTTCAGTTGGAATAGTTGGAACATTCAAATCTTCGATGGCTTCGATTTTCGTAGAATCAACATGTATGCCACTTGTCAATCACATGACAAAGAAGTTGTACAGAACCAAGCCAAAAATCACACTTTAAGAATTTTGGGTACATCTTTTCGTTCGTTAACAAGTTCAAGATAATCCCTAAGTGTTCGACATGTTCTTCATCGCTCTTAGAGCAGATTAGAATATCATCAAAGAAAACGATTTCGAATTTATCAAGACACGGCTTACACATACAATTCATTAAGTCAATGAATACAACAGGTGTACTGGTCAAACCAGAAGGCATAACACTAAACTCATAATGATCATCACAAGTTCTAAACGCCGTAATAGGAATATCTTCCTCGCGTATGCGAAGTTGATGATAAGCAAAACAAAGATCAATCTGAGAAAACACCAGAATCTTGGAGAAAACACGAGAGTTTTGAAGTTGATCAAATAGATCATCAATTTATAGAAATGGGTAACGATTCTTGATCGTTAGCTTATCCAGCTCTCGGTAATCGATACACATACGAAACGAATCATCTTTCTTCTTAGCGAATAGAATAGGAGTTCTAAAAACTGACGAGCTCGGTCGAATAAAACATCTATCAGATAGTTCTTAAAACTGCACAAATAATTACTTCAGCTCGGATGGTGCTAATCGATATGGCGCATGTGCCACAGTTGCAGCACCAGAGATTAGATCAATTAGGAATTCTATTTTCCTTGTAGGCGGAAGCCTTTGCAATTCTTCCAGAAATACTTCAGAATAGTCACAAATGACTAGAGTAATTCTACTTACTTCTCTTACGATTCCTTCTACGATACCTAAGCCAGGAATAATCCACAACTTTTTTTTCGATATACTTACGAGCTCTAATGCGCGAAAAGAATTTTCAATTCGGAATTATTTTTCCCTTCAATAACCTCATCAGCCTCACCTTGGATTATGTGTCCCATGTGCTAATAAGCCATGCAGACAGCTTCACAAATAGCAATTCGCGTAGAAGAAGTCACATCACCGCATTTATTATTGGTCAGCCGTGAATATACTGCTTGACCTTGACGGTTCGGGTTCCAAAATTCTTGGACATAAAGGAGTCAACATATGGAAACACTTGATATATCTACCAATGTTAGTTCCCTTCAGTTTCAGATTGTACAACACTTGCTCCATACTCTGGAAATACTTCGAGGACAAACTTCTACCGCTTCCTCATCTTAGTCCATGGTGTCCCATAAGTAACGATACCTATCAAAGCAAGTCTGCCATTCCATCAAATTAATGCACAACCTCGGGGAGTAGCGATTTCAAACTGCACATTATCCTCCTAATTAGGGTCACTGATTCGAAAGACTGACGCCAGATTTTCAACAACTGACACAATCCTCCATCATCTTTAGTCCCCTTAAGAGTCTACGGTTTGCAATTAACAATGAAGTGTAGTTATAGCCTCTAACTTCGGGCACATTTGTTCCATCCGTACCACGAAAATTATTGGCTCTAGCTTCAGCTCCACCGGTTCCAGTTCCACCAGTCTTAGCTTCAGCATCAGATCCATCATTCATGTTGGCCATGAATTTAACTAAAGATACAGCAACTTATTCACTAATAACTTGGTGCATTCGTGCTTCAGTCATAGCTTTCATTGACTGCATGAGTCTTGCGTAACGCAAATCAAATCATAATGAATATTCATTCAAGAATTGCGTTATACCACATGAATTTAAATGAGAAAGGCAAAGAAAGATAATAACAGAACGATGTAGAATTAGGAATCAAAAGATAGTCATTCCATTGATCACAAACTAGTACAAGTTGTATTGTCAAACATTATAGATAATCATCGTCTAATGCCATACAACTTAAAAGACTAGTCTTACTAACTGTTGTCACAGTTTAGTTAGGGATTAATGAGAAGATACTATAATTGATAAACTAATCTACTAAGAGTTACTAAGTAATTCACATGGCTAAGAAGGCTCCTCGGTCCCACAAAAAGAAGATTTCTTCAGTGTCTTTCAGAGACGCTTGATATCCTCCTCAATTGGTGCTTTTGGAACAATCCCAATACAACCATTTCATGATCAAGGAATTAAAGGAACAAAATCAAAGAATGAATCAAGCAAACGAATTATGAATCAATAAGAGTTTAATCACGCAGATGCTATATGCTTAAGCCTACACATTTATGAATCATTATTCCATGGATTGATCAAGTCCTTCCAAATAAGATTCAGAAATTTGTAGTTCAACAATTTATAATTTCCTTGTTCAAATAAATGGCCAATTTATTTCAACGATTATAAATCACTTTATTCAAGCATCGCTAGCTCAACGCAAAAGATCAAGATCGAAACAAATGAGAAACTGATTTAACAGAAAACGATCAGTGATATGATATGGAATCCTGGTTGGCATGTGAATACCATAACAATCAATCTCAGTTCCTAACAATCAATAATACCATCTCGGACAAACTTGTTTTTATCAAAACAGTATAATGTCGAAGATTAATGAAAATGCAAATTAAATTTGCTAAACGAAATGAACGAATCGATAAATCAAGAATAAGAACCAAGGAAATCAAAATCCTCGTAACCAAAAGAATATCAGCAAGAATATTAACCATTTTGTTGGGATCATGTATAGCCACAACTTAATTAATCTCGATAATAACAGGATTCATTTTAGGAATGGCTTCGTCGCTAGCATTAAAATGACTAGAGTGGCTTCGTGACAATCGACGTCGTATAAATATCTCGTATAAATATAAAATTATCATTTATAATTAAATAAATGAAACATACCTTGTAATTCACAAGTTCAAATAATTGATAAAGATTATATCATATATATAATCCCATATATATATATATATATATATATATATATATATATATATATATATATATATATACTTTCATTATCGTCCATTGGCAACTCGGAGGTTTCGCTTGCAACAGTTATAGTTAAAAGATTTCAAAAATTCATTTTTGGAAAATCTTTTCGTTTTCTATAACTTGAGCTCTGATGCCAATTTCTAACACCCCCAAATTTCGGTCATAACAGCGGAAGGGTCATTGGGTGTTACTATCATGGTTCAATCTCATAATCATAGAAAACGGCTCAAAACAAGTCGTTTTAATAAAAACATCCATTCATTTTCATTTAACAATAAAACTTTTCACACGGTCCCAAATACTTTAAAGTTTACAAACACAATAAAGGATAAAGTATTCTCTGAATGGATACTATTTGCAAAAGCGGGCCAAAACATTTCAAATAAGCAAGCTTCACGAAACCGCCCTCATCGAGTGCCTTCTATATGGACCTGAGATAAAACATGTTAAAAAGTCAGAAAAATTTGCCGAGTGAATCTATAGAGTTTAATTTAAATAAAGAGAACACAAGTATTCAAAATAACCTTCCGTGGTTATTAATTTATCAAAGACAATTATGTTGTACGGACATAATTATCGTGTCATTACATAAGTCTCGTGACATTGAACGTTAACATATATTATTTCAGCCCAACACACCTAGCCAAGTGCGTATATTTCTCTTATACAATGCATCCGATGTTTCATTACTAGTGCATCACAACACCACGCGAGAGCTAGTCGCGACCGGACTAGGCGTCACCCCGATAGATCTATCCATAGCATTAGCGTTATCTCGATTAACAATTCACGATACATGGGTCTTTTAAGGCTAAACAAACTTATGTAATAACTTTCATCTAAACATACAATTAAGTTCCTTGTGTTCAATTTTAAAACAATCATGAGTTTACCACAACTTATAGTTGTACTTTTCAATTTCAATAAATACTTTTCAAGTAAATAGGGTTTCCACAACTTCTCGTTGCACCCATTAATGGGATTTCCACAACTTCTCGTTGTACCCATTATTTTTAATAAAACAAGCATGTTATCCCCCTCGCGGGTTTTATAAAACAAGTAAACATGTTAAAAGTGAGGCTATAGACTCACCTTAGCCAATAGTGGTAATGAGACGATCGTCGACGATTAGTGATGCCTGTTTAAACACGAAAATCGCAACCTACCAAATAAGGCGCGTTCGTTAAAAATCGACTTAAGTATAAATCATACTTAAATAATATAAAAATCAAAATTACAAAACCAAGACAGTCCCAAAAATTTAATAATACAAGTGTTATTACTTTACCCTTTTATTCAACACTATTCTTTTAAACAATTGCACTCTCGATATTGACCCGTCTTAAGACGCCAAGTCAACGCAAGTCAAATTATCATTTAATTCCCTCGGACCAGTAGCTAAGTCATTTATATAATGACTTAATACTTGAATAAATCACCATGTCCAATGGCAAATACTCAACTCACTCCACATAATTATTGAACTACGTGTCCAAAATACCAATCAGCATGTACACTCCAAATGTACACACCAATCTACCCTATCTAGATTTGTCCGATTTCGACGACACTTGGTCAAAAACTCACACATAATATGAATAAGACTCAGTTCAAAATTTCATTCAAAAATATTACTTCTAACACCTTCTGCCCGACACACCTTCGTGTTATAAAAACCGGACAGATTTACGTCTTCAACTTGTAAAACCATTTTGACATATCTAAACAACTCCATTTATAAAACTGACACTTGGGTTTGAAAATACACTCATGACCTGAGGTTTAGACTCCAAAATCAGTCCTTGAACATTTTCAAAACTCATTCTATAGTCCCCGAGATTCGATCTAAATATCGACAACAATTTTCGGATTGTGCCGATACTCGTCTCCCGGTACACAAATACTAAAACTAGCATAACTTCTCGCTCATTTGGAGCTAGAAGCTCTACTTTAGATCAAATCGAAGCTAACAAAATTCTCTACGACCCTATTTTATTGGTTTAACAAGTTTATTACGGTAAGTAATTCAAAAATGGCCTTAAAGTTACTGCCTAAAATTAACTCTTTAAAAGTCATACTAAAACAATTTTTCAATCCATTTTAACAATTTATACACTCCTAATATCATCCTAATATCACCATAACACATTTATTTAACTCCTAAAAACCTCAACAATCTAACAAAAATCAAATATATAAAAACCTTGCATGCAACAACAACCCCACTCGAATATAATAATAATAACAACAATCATAACCATAAAAATAGATCAAATACATGTTCTTCACCAAAAATTTGAAAGAAAATCAAAGTGTATGCATGTGGGAAATTTTTATACCAAAATGAAGCTTGTTGAATTTGCAAAGTGGGTTATTGATTAGTTTAGGATGAATCAAAGTAGAAATTGATTTTTGGGGGTGTTTGGTGGCTTAGGGTGGACGGCAAATATGAGGTGGGGAGAGAGTTTGATGTGTGAAATTTTTAAATGAGGAAATAATGATTTTGGTTAGTGTAAAATGCTTATATAGTGGGTGTGGAGGGTAATTTTTGCAATTTAAACATTCTTGTGGACTAAAAGGCAATTAAGTAATTTAAAGGGTAGAAAATGACTATTAGTCAAAGTTGGAAATATTTACGGGACTCGGGTTTCGTAAAAATACTTTTTAAAAGTTAAAATGCTTCTTAAAAATAATAATATCACTTCGACACGACTTAAAACGTAATTAAATCGAAAACGTCAAAAATATAAAATATCGAGAAAATCGATAATAAAACATAAATTTTTGGGCATCTGTCGGTATCGCGATCATTAGTAGTTCTCGTCATTCGTTAAAACGTAAAACAAGAGAAATAAAAATAAATACAATAAAATCATTTATTTAATATCGATACTTAATGTATTCCTTGTCGGTCTTCATCGAAACGACATTATTACGTTAAGTTTCAAGCTACAACCTTCTCGGTTAGTCGATACTTTAAATTTCTCATTAAAGTAAACATATAATATTTATTAGTCGAGATTAAAATATCGACCTGAGATTGACGGATTGTCACAAAACAATGGTGTTACTATTCCTGAAAAGGCATTGCCTTGTTTGTTTAAGAAAGAGAAAGTTTTCTTTGTGAATGAAGGAACATCCCATGTATCAGTAATCCTGGTAGGTTAGGTATTTGGTCACTAACTAAAGCCTGAATGAATCTAGGATACATTAAAAACTTCTTAGTCCCTTCCAAATTCCTAGTCATGCCTTCAAAATTAATTTTGAAAAATTAAAAAACCTGTTATTTGCTAGACAAATACCAGCAGATGCCAATGCAGCAGGTATTTGATCAAAAGATGTACTTTTTTTAACTTAAACAGTGAATAATATAATGAAAAAGCAATTTCCATTGAGGTAAAAATAATGCTTTAAAGAAAGTAAGACTTTCCCTACCACCCCCATAGCTCATGGCTGCAAGGCCATCATGAATCTCTATATTATTAAGCATACTAAGTCCATTTTCATCATTAAGTCTCAAACTTGCTCTTAGCAGTACCTCAGTGACATATATATTCCTATGATTTACCTTAGCCTTAATGCAAGGTTGATCAAAACAAGTACCTAAAACAGCAGTATCCCAAAATTGTTCAACAATGGGTATAGAAACAACTGGACTTACAGTGAGTGTGAAGCGAATATGACTTCGAGAAAGGAAACCAAGCATCTCATGGAAACCAAGTGAGTCATCATTCGTAGCAAGATTCGCAACTAAATTATGCTTAGAGATTACTTGTAAGGCAGCCATTAGTATTTTTGATGATCGAAAGATTAGAGAGAGGGTTATAGAATCAAGAGAGAAAAATAAAAGATTAGGTGAATCAATTGTGTAATTGGGGTAAGTATTTAAGTAAATAACAAACCCAAACGCGAAGAAACTGCCAAATTTACAAAAGAGACCCTTAACGGTACAACGTACATGTAGCGGTACATGGAAAATAAGCGGTACTTGGTTTTGTGCTAGCGGTACTTGGAGTGACAATGGTACCTCACAATTTTGACCAGTTTATGCTTTCCACTAGACATGTAACCTCTTTTATCTTTTTCTATAAACCTGCAATAACATCAAAAACACAAAGCATAGATTATACAATAAAATTTATATAAAACTTGTACAGCTATTACCTCCCCTCAACATATGCAGCATGTTACTGGTTGAGCATACCAATGTGTGTCACCAGGAATTCGAATCTCTTTGCATCAAATGCCTTGGTCAACAAATCAGCTACATTGTTGTCAGTATGAATCTTCAAGACTTGAATAAGCTTTTTGTCATAAGCATCTCTTATAAAGTGATGTCTTATTTCAATATGCTTAGTCTTGTAGTGAAATACTGGATTCTTAACAATGCATATAGTACTTTCATTATCAATGTAAATCTTGGTGTTCATGAAGTTGAACCCATAGTCCAACAATTGATTTTGAATCCAAAGTAACTGTCCACAACAATGAGCAGCAGCTACATATTCAGCTTCAGTTGTAGAAGTAGCAACAATGGTTTGCTTCTTACACTGCCATGATATGAGTCTTCTGCCTAGGAATTGACAACCTCCTGTTGTGGATTTCCTATCATGATTTGTTCCAGCATAGTCACTATCTGAGTAAGCTTCCAATTCAAAGGTGGAGTCTCTAGGATACCATAATCCTAAATTAGGTTGACTTTTAAGATATTTAAAAATCTTCTTCACAGCATATAGATGTGACACCTTTGGATGAACTTGGAATCTTGAACATGCACACACAGCAAAGATTATATCTGGTCTTCAAGCAGTAAGATATATCAATGAACCAATCATTGACCTATAGAGATTCATGTCAACATCCTCTCCATGTTCATCTTTTGATAAAGATTTCTTGGCTTTAAAAGGTGTGCTTGTACTCCTTTTATCCATACATGAAAATTTCTTTAAGATTTCAGCAACATATTTATCTTGGCTGATAAATATTCCATCTTTCCTTTGTTTGACTTGTAGTCCCAAAAAGAAAGTTAGTTCTCCCATAGAACTCATTTGAAATCTTCCTTTCATCAAAGCTTCAAACTCTTCACACCATGTCTTCTTGGTAGAACCAAAAATGATGTCATCAACATAGACTTGAACTAGAATAATGTCTTTGCCATTTTTCTTGATGAACAGAGTTTTGTCAATGGTTCCTCTCCTATATCCATGTTCTAGCAAAAAGTTGGATAAAGTTGCATACCAGGCTCTTGGAGCTTGATGCAGACCATAAAGTGCTTTGATAACTTTGTAGACTCTATTGGGGAATTTAGGATCTACAAAACCTGGAGGTTGTGAGACATATACCTCCTCTGAAATAGTACCATATATAAAGGCACTTTTCACATCTATTTGATAGACTATAAATCCCATATATGATGCAAAGGCCAAAAATAACCTAATGGCTTCTATCCTTGCCACTAGTGCAAAAACCTCATCATAGTCTATCCCTTCTTCCTGTCTGTAGCCTTGAGCAACAAGTCTTGCCTTGTTCCTCACAACAACCCCTCTTTCATTCTTCTTGTTCCTAAAGACCCATCTTGTACCAATTACTCTTTTACCTGAGGGAAGATCCACAAGAATCCAAACCTTTTGTAGCTCAAATTGTGTTAATTCTTCTTGCATGGCATCCACCCAACTTTCTTCATCAAGAGCCTGAGAGATATTTTTGGGCTCTACTTGAGATATGAAACAGGCAAACAAACAATGCTGAGTATCTTTATGATTTGTTCTCTGCTGTTGTTTGACATAACTCACTAGTGCAATGAGTTTCAATATTGGTTTGCAGTTGTCTTCTGGTTTGTACAGCAGATTTTGGATCACCAATAATCTGAGTAGCAGGATGGTTGTTGTTGACTTTATGAGTGGGAATAGAACTGACTGGAATTTCAGTTTCCAAATTGTTGAAATCAGTTACTACACCCTACTCATCATAGGATGCTTTGGAGAAGATTCCTTCAGCTGGACTGGCATATAAGTCTTCATCGTCCAATGCTTGCAAAATCTCTTCTAGTGAGTCAGCAGATCTAGCAGAGTTTGACTTAGCAGTACTTGCAGATGATGTACAGCTAGGTATAGTATGTACTGTTGAGTGTTGTGACTCAAAAGATTCTTCTCCTGAATGCTTATTAGCAGATGTAGCATTCTTTTCTTGATCTTGAAGCCTCTGAAGCTCATGGGAGGCTTGATCATCATTTGATGGCATGGTTTGCTTCTTGGGAGTAGCAGACATGGGAGTAACAATAGGCATATTTGGCACATAGATGTGAACATCTTCATCTGATGAAGAAACATCTTCTTGAGTACCTGCATTAGTTGCACTTAACTCCTCACCTGCATTGTTAGTTTGACAATCTTTTTGCAAAGAGTAGTAATCCATGGAGTTAGTTAGATAATCTAAATCAAATATCCAAGCATAACCTATTCCTGGAACATTGGGTTTATTTTCTAAGAAATTGACATGAGCATTTTCTTCAACTTTCTTAGTTGCCAAATTGTAAACCCTATATGCTTTACTTTGCAATGAATATCCTACAAGATATCTAGGATCAGACTTTTCATCAAACTTTCCCAAAATTTCAAGAGTATTTAGTATGGACACATGACACCCAAAGGTTTTAAGTGACTTATGTTAGGCTTTACATTAGTCAAAAGTTCATAAGGTGTTTTGTTTTGAGGCTTAGTTACTAGGACTCTATTTAACACATAACATGCGGTATTGATTGCTTCAGCCCAAAAGGTATTTGGCAAAAGTGAATCAGCCAGCATAGTTCTAGCAGCCTCAATTAATGTCCTATTCTTCCTTTCATCTACTCCATTCTGTTGAGGAGTTCTAGGATTACTAAATTGCCTCTTAATTCCTTTAGACCTACAGAATTCATCAAAATCAGCATTCTTAAATTATATTCCATTATCAGTCCTAATGATTAAAACTTGTTTAGTGAAATGCTTTTCAACTAAAGTGATAAAATCCTTTAGCAATTCACTTGTTTAACTTTTAAGGGCTAAAAAGAAAACCCAACTGAATCTACTATAATCATCATTTATGACTAGACAAAAGGTCTTATGGCTAATGCTTCTTATAGAAACTGGAGCAAATAAATCCATATGCAAGAGATGCAAAGGTTTTGTCACAGTATTTACAGTCTTGGTCTTACAAAAGGCTCTATGTTGTTTTCCGTTTTGACAAGCAGCACATGCGAAATCATTTTGAAAAGATTTGTTACGTAGACCTCTAACCAAATTCCTTTTTACCAATCTATTAAGATTCTTAAAATTCACATGACCTAACCTTCTATGCCATAAATTTGACTCATCTAAAGAAGCCTTAGCTCGCAAACATGTAATACCACCTGTTGGAGTAATAGTATGAAGATTAAAGGTGTACATATTTTCTTGCCTGGGTACTTAAAGTATTTGAGATTCCTTGGGCATCTCAAAGTCTTTGGACAACACCAAGCAGTCTTTGTCTGTGAATAGCACCTTGTTCTTCTTATCACACATTTGTGATACTGAAAATAGATTGAACTCATTCAATTCTTTCACAAAGAAGACATCTTCAAATTCCAACTTTCCTGTGTTGATTTTCCCTTTGCCAGTAATTCTACCTTTGCTACCCCCAAAGGCTACTGGACCTCCTCTGAATTCTTCAAATTCAGCAATAAAATCTTTGTTCCTTGTCATGTGTCTTGAGCATCCACTATCTACAATTCCTTTATCTTTTAATTCATCAATGAGATGCCCCTCAGTATCTTCATGAGAGAGAGCCATTAATCCAAGCTCTTCTTCTTCTTCTGCCCAATTCACCACTCCATCTACAATAACCAATGCTTTGGTTCCTTTAGGACTCCTGTTGTTTCCTCTTGAAAAGATTTCAGTTATTCTTGGACTGGTTCTATAGCTGTTCTTGGACTTCAGATTGCTTGTCTCAGCTTTATCTCTATTGCATTCTCTTGCAAAGTGTCCATTCCTTCCACAGTTATAGCATTCAACTTTAGACTTGTCATATCCTAATGGCTCATTAGGATCAACAGTCATTTTTCTTCCAGTCTTCTTGAAGAACCTATTAGATCTTATTGAAACCATAGCAGCTTGCCATTTAAGATCCATTTCTTCAATATCAGCATCATCCATTTGGAACAAGTCATTGAGAGTTAATCTTGGCTTGTTGTCTTGTCCAGCAAAGAATGAGAAGGCATCACTGTCACTAAACAATGGTGAAGACCTTCCATGTGGATTTTGAGAGATCATAGGACTGCTTTCAATACTTTGTGGGTAAGTACTGCTTGTAAGTCCTCCAACGGTATTTGTGAAGTAAGTACCGCTGCTAGATCCACTAGAAGTATTTTGAAAGTAAGTACCGCTGTTCCCATCTGACATAAAAGCCAAATTAGACTTTGAAGCAGTTGTTGTCTTTACTTCAGTGCCTTTCACATCCATCTCATATGCTCTAAGATTGTTGTAGAGATGATCAAACGGAAATGTTTTCAAATCATCTCTTGTGATGAAGTGCATAGCCATTGCTTTCCACTCTGGTGGAACAATTCTTAAGAATTTTAGATTAGCTTCTTCATTAGGGATCACTTGTCCATAAACTGCTAACTGAATAAGCAACTTGCTGAACCTTCCATATCCACCATGGATTCCCTCCATACTGGTAATTGAGAAGTTATCAAATTCTTGCTTAAGAACAATCTTCTTGATTTTCTTAGATTTGTCATTGCCTCCAAATATAAGTTTTATAGCACCCACATAGCTTTGGCATCTTTATAATGATGAAAGCTTGGTAGAATGTCTTCAGAAAGAGCCATAGCCAAAGCAGTTCTGGCTTTTCTTTCTCTGATCTCTGCTTGTATTTGCTCAGCATTCACAGCAGGTAGAGCATAGCATGTACCGTCTGGCAACCAGTGTAACTTCTTTGGTGTGTTCCCATTCTTGATAACTTGCCATACAGTATGATCAGTGTGATTCAATTAATGTTCCATCTGCATAGCCCAAGTCTCATAATTGTCACCTTTGAGAACTGGGAGTTTAACAGCAGACAGAGTATGAGAAGGTGTTGGTGCAGAGGTAGCTACATCATTCACGACTTGAGCACCTTGTGATGGTGTAGGATGCACAACTTGTGGTTGTCCTTGTGGTAGAACAGGATCAGTGTTATGAACATCATCCAAGTGAGCATTAACACCATCTGGTTGAGACATTGAGATTTGGTATGTGTGGAGTGTATAGGTTCGTGTTCTTCTTTTTCAGAGTTTCTCAACATGCTCTGATACCACTTGTTGATCCCTTTGGTTGGATCTATATTCTGTTAAGAATTAGTATAGTAGTTTGTAATTAAACTAAAGCACTTTGAGCACTCTTACTAAACACTAAATAAGTTATGCAGAATCTAACTTATAAAGCACAGAAGAACATAATTACTTTTAACTATTCGATTCTCTTATTAATCGACTTGTATGAGGTACATGAAAGACATTGTAGCTATGTTCCTTTTATAGAGTAAGGAACCCTAGAAACCTTAGAATATTCTATAAAGATAACTATATCACAGACGATATATTATCAATATTCTAACTATTTAGGTATATCACATAAGATGTACTCTAACTATAACTATGACATATCTTATACAAAGATATATTCGTCATAATCATCATAGCAGTACTTACTTTATAAGTAGCAGTACTTACTATGTACCGCGTTAACACTAACGGTACTTACATAACACTAACAATACTTCGAATACACTAACGGTACTTGACACTTGACAAATAATTCCCAACAGGTAGTCCAAACATAAGCTCAAACATATCAAAGTAAGTACTGAAAGGGAGGACTGAACAATGTCCAAACAAGAAAAGTAATGTATGAAGTGCATAAAGTAAAGAAGTCTGGATAGCTTCCATCCAAATGCACATACTCTCACAATCCTAAGAGCGTCCCTGTGTACCTGCCATTTGGTACATGAAAAGAAACTACGGCTGAGCATAAAGCCCAGTGAACAGATAAAAAAGCATGATAAGAAGTACTGAAATGAAACAGATAACAAATACTGAAGTTGTAAGACTGATAAGTAGATTGTAACTATTAACTGTTAAATCTGAAAACATGTTATGTCCAACCTGGTTTATAACTGGTAAAGCTGAACTATTAACTGTTAAATCTGAAAACATGCATTTACGGTATTTTAAGTGGCAAGAGCGTATATATGTCATGTACTGTAACAACGTATGCATGAATACATAGAGGGGTGACCTCGTCATGCTGTAGAGTGGTGACCTTTAACTAATAAACTGGATGGAGGGATCAGCTCCAATGTGAAGGATGTAGAGCACACACCACATTCAACTAATAAACTGTAAAGTAATAAACTAGGATGCACCCATACACCCAGCTGATAATACTGATAAATGGCCAACTGAAATAAAAGGGATGCCACGTGAAATCACTCCCTCGTAGAGGAGTCATGACACTGATGCCTCAAGTGTCATGGTTACGGTACCTCCGTAACTAAGTGAAACTAGACATGCACGTATATAAAGCTCAGGCAATTAACATAGTTATCATGGCAAATCATGTAGTTTTATAACATATAACTGGGTAAAACAGATGGATGTAGACGGGGAATTCTAATCATGCATAGGAAGGAAGTCCATACTGAAGGACGGGAAATCCGTACCTTGTGTCCAGATTCTGACTGAAGATGAATAGACAAAACTCCTACTCTGACTTTATAATAGCTACATGAATAAAGGGCATGAATGAGTTGTCTGATTACTATTTACTTTTACTGATTCTTACCATTCTTAACTTGCTTTACATGTTCTTGTATAGTATTACTATTTCATATAATCTCATAACTCTAACTGTTTTAAGTATTTCTGATTAGTGTATATCATGTACTCTGATTAGTGTATAACATGTATTCTCATATCATCATTATACTATTATAAGTAACCTGCTAAAAATAGAAAGTTTCCTAAAATAAAAAGTTCCGAAAATAGTAAGGTTTCCGTAAGTAGTTTCATGAACAATAAATCATTTAATTATTATCAAAGGACTAAATAAATAAACTAATAAAACATGATTAATTTAATTATTTATAAATAAATTAAAATGATTTATACTTTGATTAATTTATCATAAGTAATTAAATTAAAACTTGATTATTAAAATGCTAAATATAACGCCTCTTGTTATAAAATCCTTGTAACCTGAACCCGAGCCTACCGAGATATCTATCTCGGTCGTACTAAACAAATCGACAAAACAATAAACCCCACACCAACAGCCGGGTGCTGTTGGTTTAAGTCAGCGACCAGCAACCCCTTTCGCTTTCTGGTTGCCACCTCTTAGCCACGGGTTCCCACTAGTGGGTGTTGGGTTCCCGCCGCTTTGACATAAGTACCCACCGAGACCTTATAGGTCTCGGTTTCCACTGCTATAAACAAACACACCCCGATGCCAAAACAAACAACCCCTGTTTGGCTTTGTTTTGCTGTCAAGATTACCAAAACCACCCCGCCCTCGCGGCTGGTCTAAAATAAATCACACCGAGACCTTAAGGGTCTCGGTTCTCGTGAAATCCAAACAAAACGCCAACCATGATTCGATTATTAACATGTTTACCCCAACAATTATCATATTTTCTTGATTAAAACATGTGGAATTCGTGTTTATAAAAGACAAAGGAGAAATAGGAATTATTGTTATATGTGATTAGGGATAAACAAACAAACACGCTCCGAATCAACAATCAAAAATCAAGCCCAATCCCATTTTTTCTTTTTTCTGCCGGCGGCACTCACACAAACACCAAGCCTAATTGTTTTTCTTTTTGTCTTTGTTTGAAATGAGCATAGTTTTTCCCCTGCTTGTTTTAATTCCCACATGGTGTCACACCCCACGATGGCGGAATATGGGGCGCGACGTATGGATATCATCACAACAAAAGGTGTCACTATAGAGTAAACTAAAATGCAACTATAATGTCATAAATGGCGACACAAAGGTCATGACAATATCTCAACATAGCAGGAGTCTAGGTAAGTAGGTAACAGTCCTACCTCTTATCCCAGACAAACAAATAACACAAACAAACAAACATATAGGTGTCAACAGTATCACTAGATAAATGAACAAACAAAGCTAAGAAGGAACGGGGATCTCCTTCTAAATGCATATCCTACGCTCTCCAAATCCTAGCCACTTATGTTATCAAGCTTAACCATAATATCACCTTAAAGAGACACTAAAACACGTCAACATAATATTGGTGAGAGTCATAGGTTTAGACTCCAACGCTAAATCAGTTACAAGCTGTGAATAACAAACATCAACACAATAACATATGGACAATGTGTTACAAATATGCATTAACATCTAACAATTCAAGATCAAACATTTCAAACCAAATCCAAGGCCCTCAGCCTTACCAAACATCATGGTACCATAGATGATCACACTATGTACCTATCCCAAGGCCACTACCTTGTCATTAACCATTGGTCCCATAGACGATCACGCTATGTACCTATCCCAAAGCCACTACCTTGTCATTAACCATTGGTCCCATAGACGATCACGCTATGTACCTATCCCAAGGCCACTACCTTGTCATACACAAACAAGAACCACATAGCAGTTAATCACATAATGTACACACAAGTCCATCTCAAATGACAAACACATTCACAACATCAATTTAGAAAATAACTCAACACAGTGTCTCTTCCATCCCATCTGGAAGTCAAAATCAATAATGCTTCTTCACAAGTCCTCGCACTAGCAACAAGCTAACAAACCAAAAAAACACGCAATCAATACACGAACCAATCACTAAGATGGCTCATCATATGATGGACATCTAGCCTATTCCCATATAATTACCTCATTGATAAGCTCTAATCACCCCATTACCCTTCCTTAACAAGTCCTTAACTTGGTTAAGTTTAATAACTATCCCGTTCATAATTTTACACAAACAGTCCCAGTTTTTAGGTCTCAAAATTTTAAGTCAAACGTCCACTTAAACATAACCATGGTTTCTGTAAAATGAATATTCATACTTTTATATATGTTAGCTAAAACCTCCCACATTCCCTAACCTTAAAGCTACTGTTTAGGCCCCGATATATGTGTATATATTGCTACCTATCCAGAATTCACTGATTTTAAACGTATGAAAAGTTCATTACCATTAGAGGGTCTTACCCTAAACCACAATCTTAGCCCAAGTGCAGATACTTACTACAATATATAAAACATCTCTCATGTTCGTGAGAAGATCCCAATGCAACCCTAAGTACCCCAAACAACCCAAAACTTAAAAAGAAAACATGCTGACTTCAAAACTGTTTTGACCTCCGACTGTTGTAACCTATTTTTGACCCACTTCCCGACCTCCAATTTAGTTCTAACCTCTTGCTTTGGAAAGCCACTTCAAATACCTTTCCAGGGATACTTGGATCGCATCTTGAATATTCCTAGAACTCTAGATATGATCAAAACAATAGACTCAAAATTCTGCCCAGTTTTTAAAAACGGGTTTAACTAAATTAACCTCATTAATTAACCCTAATCCCACTAATTACAAGCCCTAAACCATTCAATCATTATGAACTCATTAAAATACAGATTTTTATTAAAACCCTAACCTAAATCCATCATAAGATGATCATATAAACATTAAAAATAATTAAATTAATATGGGTTTTAAAGGTTTTACCTTTAGATCAATGGAAGATAAAGAAAACCTAATTTTTTGTGAAGAACCCTAAAAACTCTCCCAAAACCCACGACTGTGATTTTTCTCCAGGGATTTTTTATAAATTTTGGTAGTGAATAATATAATATATAGGGTGTACATAAAATCCTAGTCCAAGTATAAGCCCACTTTCCTTTTTTCCTCTTTTTTTCCTTTTTCCCTTCTTTGGTGCGTCTAAACCGACCCAAACACCCCTTAAATTCGTTTTTTTTCTTTTTATTATTAATATATGTATTAATAATATTACCTTAATTTTCTTTAATTTATTTCAGCTCCTAAAGCCTCCAAAACCTCAAAACCGTAAAACTAGTCAAATTTACGCGTTTTACCGTAAAAGTCGTAAAATATACACTTTTATAAAAAATCTCAAATTTTGAAATAAACTTTATATTTAAGTCCCAAATGACTTAAAACCATCCTGAAAAATATCCATATGAATAATTACCTCACCCGAGACCTCTAAATGCTAAACCGTAAATCCTAAAAAAAATACTATTACTATAATACTTATACGTATACGTAAACACCAAAATATCACCATTTCATTTCATAGTCACTAATTGTGAGCTCATGAACATGAAATAACCGTTCCTCGATTTACTTATGAGTACTTCTATACTCATAAATTATAACCAGACCAACCTCAATCACACAAAATAAACACGTAATCACACAATTCAAGTAAGCACACATAAAATAACCTAAAAGTAAGACCAAGTGACGAATCTCAAAACCACGGTTGTCACATCACTCCCTCCTAATAGAAATCTCGTCCCGAGATTTACTCCTTAGGATCGAACACACAACCAACAAATCACACGAGGATACTTGTTCTAAATAAACTCCTCTCATTTCTACGTGAACTTTAGTTCAAGTTTCAAAATACCACATATACAAACCAAAAATAATTAAACTCATTGCCAAAATCTTGACCTCACAGTCAATGAATCTCACAAATGACTCTTTGATAAACAAAGACTCTTATTAACACAAGTCCCGAATAATCGTACATGCAAAATGCATTTTCAAACAACCTTTACCAATCACAATACATGAAATGTATCATGTATACAACTCATTTCCCCCAGGTAATTCTATGCTCGTAAGCTAATGGTCCGATCCTTCCAAAGATCATAAATGGACCTACAAAACTCTACATTAACGCTTCTATTTTACCAAAACATACCACCCGTTACTATGGGTGAAACTCCCTACATAACTTTGTCACTAAAACTAGTGGTTTCCTCCTTTTCTACATAGCATCCCTTGTTTCTCTCATCCTTTCCACAAACATCATTACCACATTAGTAGTCTCTTTTACCAATTCTAGTCCACAATGAGGACAACTCACCCTATCCTTTCATATAGTGCCCGAAATGGCATTTATCGACTTCTAGTATAATAACTATCATTATATGAAAACTCAGCCACCGCTAAAGAGTTTCCCAACTCCCTCAGAATCAATCAGTATAGGTCAGTGCCATTTCCCTTTCCATACTATGACAGTATTAGCCTGCGTTTTGCTTTATTCTACTCATTAGGCTCTACCAAAGTTTTACCTTCGGTTCCTATCTCGACCTATTTCATTCAAGCTTCGCTTCTATACACACTTCCTTCTTCTTCCTCAACTCATACGATACATCACAATGTGATGCTTCCCATCGTCTCTTCCCTTGCCATAACCCTTCATAAGGCATTGCATACATATTAGGCTATCTTTTACGCAAAACCCTCTATTCCATCACATCCGTACGCAATCCTTCTAACTTCTCAACTACGTGACTTCTCATTCCTCTTGAAATATGAGATGAATTAGTCAGTCTATCGACTATCACCCAACTCTCATCGTACTTAATCCTCCACCGCAATATGTATCCCTTCCACCAACTTCGTCCTTACATCGCCCTTTCTAAACTACTCCTATCTATGTAGGAACTATAGTCTACGTCCCTTTTCTCCATATGATTGTCCAAGCCACGCAACATACATGTTGACGCGTTCTCTGCTTTAGACAACTCAACTCGTGCAACCTATATCCTTTATCCAACCCGCCTAATACGTCATCCCTATAGTTCAAGTTCGTCTCAGTTTCACCTCATCCTTCTTATTCCATGTCTCATCGACCATGCTTGCCTTTCCCAGATGGTACTTGGCCTTGCAATTTTCTTTCATCAATTAACTCCACCCATCACCTTTGCCAAATGTTCAATCAAGGTGATTGAATATGTGTTGGATACGTTCACGATCCGTATAGATCATTCTCCACGTCTCGTACACCAAATGCCTCTAGCATTCTAGGCAGATATAACAGTCCAGCTCCACTAACTAAGTCTATCCAGTTCTTCCAAATCTTCAGTTCCTACAACGTATAAGAAATCGCCTTTCTTGTCGTTCTCGTACACATCCAAATCCTTGCTCCACGTATCGTCATGCTTCGCGAATTCATCCAGTCCTTCCGATAATGCCAAGATCAGCTCATTATCTAATCCACCTCTTCAGCCTCCAAAATGCTTCCTCGTCCTTCTTCACTTCGCCCCTTGCTGCTTCCATGATACGCCATCATCTCTAACTACTCATCATGGTAGACTTAATACTAAAACTCACACTTGAAAATCTCACGTATAATTCCACTCCAAGACCAACACATACTCCGCCTCACTCTCCTTCTTAGACTTTGAGTAGATCAAGATGTCGTCGATACTCCCGATGACAACTCATTTATATACGTTCATGCACACTAGCTTCATTGACTCCATGAAATCCGCTAGTGCTTTGGCGAAGCCAAATTCATAACCGCAAACCCAAAGCGTTCATACAACATCCTTAGCAGTTTCAACTATGTCCTCCTTGCACCCTCTCTCAGCGACAATACGAATAAGTTCTTACCTCGTTCTACTTGCAAAATTCTACACGCATTTTAAAAGACCAATGCTTCCTCTTATCAGACCACTCAACCGCTTTCCACATCCAATCTACTACTAAGCAACTCAACTTTTACCTTGCATCCGTTGCAATTTCTAACAGCTCTTGTTTTTAAATCACTTCATCAACGATTTGCCTTGGAAAGACACTTACTGCAACTCCTCCAACTTCTCCTACTTGCTCTATTTATGGTTCTTCCTCAGAATAATAGGCAAACCTAATAAATTTCAGGAAGTTTTTAGAAAACATACATGCCTTACGAACAATATCCCCTTTCAACACTCTCTATGGCACGTTACTTGTGCTGGTATCCCACATATCTCTATTCATCGCCTTGGTACTCCTAAGAGACCTCATGACCACGTTAGTTCGTCTACGAACTTCTTTCCTCCCCACTAAGGGTATTTCGACCGTTCTCTCATGGTCACCTACTTACGCGTGTAGGCTCTACCAAGTCTTCATATGACTACCTCAACACTCCCGAACAATACGAAACCAAAACTACATCCTGAATCCATCAGATATGATCAACGAATCAACCCACGGATAACTAACGACATCTCACGTACACCAATTAAAACAAGTCAAAAACCACGAGACTCAAAAGAAAACTCTAACCCAGAACATGTATTAATTCAAAATGACCCATGACAACGAAAAATAATCCAAGAAACACTCAATGGCAACCAAAACATGTTACTCCCCGTGACATATTATTTAAACCGTGCAAAAGACCGACCTTTCCAAAAGAATATATTTTTATTTATTATTATTATTATTATTATTATTATTTTTACCTCCCCACATCTATGTGACTCAAACCATCTACAAACAACCTTCTAGGCAATCTCAAAACTCAACCCAAAGGCTAGGTATCTCGTGCACCCCAAATAAAATAAACTAATATTCACAACTCAACCTTGAACCCGACACTTGTACAACAATTCCCACCAGTCCACTGACCTCCCATGACTATACTTTCTGAATATTTGAAAAGTACGTTCCGAGTACATAATTTTTTGGCTTTTGAATCACTCAAAAAGCTCTAAAAACGAACAAGTTATGACCAAAACAATTTTATACTAGTTGTTTTAAACTAAAGAATAAACTTAGTGATTAATGCAATCCTTTTAAATGAAAAATGTAATTGTATGTGTAATCTTCATAAACTCAATTTAACCTTGTATAAATAATTAAAAATGACATAAATCGGTCAAACTCAATTATATAAACTGTGTAGGTAGAAAGAAATTTTTACTTCGCTTTATTTCAAAGAAAGTCTTTTAGAATTTGAAATATATAAGTGTTGATTAAAAAGAAATCTTATGTTGCACCTTGTTTCAAGCACGACTCCAACACCTTACCCTTATTTTAACGAATACAACCAACTATCTAACCCTATAATAGATTTCCAAGTCCCCCTTTTTCTCAATATATACCGACCAAAAGAAATGTAAGACCCAACACAAAAGATTTCATTATTTCAAAAGAAATCCCAAGTTACTTCAATAGACTTAAAACCTAGAACACCATTTTAAAATGTACACATGAAATACGAAACTCAAAGCATACGCTACAAGACACACTTCAAAAGATTCAAAACGTCGTTGAAACTCCTCCAAACTCGAGCTCTAATAAATTGTTTAAACACAAGAGAGTACCACGTACGTTCAAGTTATAATAACTAGTGAACGACCATATACTATAACCTGACACGTAGTAGTATATATACATCCGCATATATATACCTATTAAATCTACCAAAACATACTCGTTATCATACATATCAAGTCAATCAATCGCTTTATACGCTCGTTTTTTCATACGAGTAATCACCATCTCATCGTGCCACAACAAGGCATAAAACCCACCTCCAAAACCAAACCATATCGTGTGACCCCATAATCACACAACACAACTATAACCAAAAACATATAACACATAAAAGAACAATAGCCATCTCATGGTAGCCGTTACATAAACCCATATATTATACGTATACCCAAATTCTACATCTCGTCATATACATGCATGTACTAACCCTCTTTCATGCAATCATACTTGAGAACCCATTGAAGTTGTGGTACTTGTATAACTATGTTGGCCACCATACTTATACAATTACCCTTTCCCCAATGCACTCCCTCCTATGATGACATTTATAAGAATCAATACAACATATAACACATAAATCCATCTACTCACATAAGCTCATAACCACATAACCATATAGGTCCAAAACTCCATCTATTAAAATAACATAGTAAAACTCTTGAAATACATAAATCCATAGTCTAGCTAAAACAGCCTAGACTAAATCCAAAACGAAAACATAATCAGTTATAAGTCATGTCGCCCGTAAGAGTGGAAACAGCTTAAAATCCTTCCTATCCACCTACTCCTAGTAACTCGAACCACCACACGATTCTTAGGGAACATGACTTAAACATCAAAAGAAAAATAGCATACCTCAGATATGTAAAATAACTCAATAAAAGATAGAAACTACCTTGTACTAAATTATGTACTATAATGTACAATTTATGCAAAATACAACAGTGACTAGCGTGGACGATTATGGTTCAACCCGCACTAGTCACAAACCCGAAAAGAAAATAACATATGACTAAGTATGAACATACTACGGTTCAATTCATACTAGTCAAAACATCGGAATAAATAGCATCTAAACACATCAATTATTCTAAAATGCACACATACTCCTATGACGCCTATATGCAGGGACCCTTAAGCTATAGACTAGGCTACACGACTAGGCAACCTAATTCTCCATAACCATTGTCTCTGATACCATTCTGTCACACCCCACCATGGCGGAATATGGGGCGCGACGTATGGATATCATCACAACAAACGGTGTCACTATAGAGTAAACTAAAATGCAACTATAATGTCATAAATGGCGACACAAAGGTCATGACAATATCTCAACATAGCAGGAGTCTAGGTAAGTAGGTAACAGTCCTACCTCTTACCCAAGACAAACAAATAACACAAACAAACAAACATATAGGTGTCAAGAGTATCACTAGATAAATGAACAAACAAAGCTAAGAAGGAACGGGGATCTCCTTCTAAATGCATATCCTACGCTCTCCAAATCCTAGCCACTTATGTTCTCAAGCTTAACCATAATATCACCTGAAAGAGACACTAAAACACGTCAACATAATGTTGGTGAGAGTCATAGGTTTAGACTCCTACGCTAAATCAGTTACAAGCTGTGAATAACAAACATCAACACAATAACATATGGACAATGTGTTACAAATATGCATTAACAACTAACAATTGAAGATCAAATATTTCAAACTAAATCCAAGGCCCTCAGCCTTACCAAACATCATGGTACCATAGATGATCACACTATGTACCTATCCCAAGGCCACTACCTTGTCATTAACCATTGGTCTCATAGACGACCACGCTATGTACCTATCCCAAGGCCACTACCTTGTCATTAACCATTGGTCCCATAGACGATCACGCTATGTACCTATCCCAAGGTCACTACCTTGTCATACACAAACAAGAACCACATAGCAGTTAATCACATAATGTACACACAAGTCCATCTAAAATCACAAACACATTCACAGCATCAATTTAGAAAATAACTCAACACAGTGTCTCTTCCATCCCATCTGGAAGTCAAAATCAATAATAAACATGGGACTATGAAACTCACCTGATAGCTTCTTCACAAGTCCTCGCACTAGCAACAAGCTAACAAACCAAAAGAACACGCAATCAATACACGAACCAATCACTAAGATGGCTCATCAACCTATGATGGACATCTAGCCTATTCCCATATAATTACCTCATTGATAAGCTCTAATCACCCCCATTACCCTTCCTTAACAAGTCCTTAACTTGGTTAAGTTTAATAACTATCTCGTTCATAATTTTACACAAAACAGTCCCAGTTTTTAGGTCTCAAAATTTTAAGTCAAACGTCTACTTAAACATACCTGTAAAAGGAATATTCATACTTTTATATATGTTAGCTAAAACCTCCCACTTTCCCTAACCTTAAAGCTACTGTTAAGGCCCCGATATATGTGTATATATTGCTACCTATCTAAAATTCACTGATTTTAAACGTATGAAAAGTTCATTACCATTAGAGGGTATTACCCTAAACCACAATCTTAGCCCAAGTGCAGATACATACTAAAATATATAAACCATCTCTCATGTTCGTGAGAAGATCCCAATACAACCCTAAGTACCCCAAACAACCCAAAACTTAAAAAGAAAACAGGCTGACTTCAAAACTGTTTTGACCTCCGACTGTTGTAACCTGTTTTTGACCCACTTCCCGACCTCCAATTTAGTTCTAACCTCTTGCTTTGGAAAGCCACTTCAAATACCTTTCCAGGGATACTTGGATCGCATCTTTAATGTTCCTAGAACTCTAGATATGATCAAAACTATAGACTCAAAATTCTGCCCAGTTTTTAAAAGCGGGTTTAACTAAATTAACCTCATTAATTAACCCTAATCCCACTAATTACAAGCCCTAAACCATTCAATCATTATGAACGCATTAAAATACAGATTTTTATTAAAACCCTAACCTAAATCCATCATAAGATGATCATATAAACATTAAAAATAATTAAATTAAAAAGGGGTTTGAAGGTTTTACCTTTAGATCAATTGAAGATAAAGAAAACCTAATTTTTTGTGAAGAACCCTAAAAACTCTCCCAAAACCCACGACTGTGATTTTTCTCCAGGGTTTTTTTTAAATTTTGGTAGTGAATAATATAATATATAGGGTGCACATAAAATCCTAGTCTAAGTATAAGCCCACTTTCCTTTTTTCCTCTTTTTTTCCTTTTTCCCTTCTTTGGTGCGTCTAAACCGACCCAAACACCCCTTAAATTCGTTTTTTTCTTTTTATTATTAATATATGTATTAATAATATTACCTTAATTTTACTTAATTTATTTCAGCTCCTAAAGCCTCCAAAACCTCAAAACCGTAAAACTAGTCAAATTTACGCGTTTTACCGTAAAAGTCGTAAAATATACACTTTTATAAAAAATCTCAAATTTTGAAATAAACTTTATATTTAAGTCCCAAATGACTTAAAACCATCCCGAAAAATATCCATATGAATAATTACCTCACCCGAGACCTCTAAATGCTAAACCGTAAATCCTAAAAAAAATACTATTACTATAATACTTATACGTATACGTAAACACCAAAATATCACCATTTCATTTCATAGTCACTAATTGTGAGCTCATGAACATGAAATAACCATTCCTCGATTTACTTATGAGTACTTCTATACTCATAAATGATAACCACACCAACCTTAATCACACAAAATAAACGCGTAATCACACAATTCAAGTAAGCACACATAAAATAACCTAAAAGTAAGACCAAGTGACGAACCTCAAAATCACGGTTGTCACACATGGGCTGGGCCAAAATCCCAAATTTTCTTTTCTTTTGATTTAAAACCGCGGCCCATCAACATATGCATACTTTCTGTTTTCGATTTGTGTCTAAATATTTAACGTGCGTGTCCGTATTATTACCTTTTCGTGTTAAACTCTAACATGTATTATTTATATGTCTGAATAAATAATAATTACATAAGACTTGAATAGAAATATTATTTATTATCCTGAATAAATAATATAATATGTAACATTTTAATTAATTCTGAGGCTGCGTGTAATTAATATTCATGTATTTTAAAGCGGGTTTTACAAGAGCTCTTTCATGAAATTCCTCTTTGAGGTCATTCAGATATTCCTCACTAGTTATTGTGTCTTCTTCATCATCAGGAGTATCTTGGTAGTCTTGAATGACAGCTTCACTGAAGAAGGTTGTTGACAAGTTGTAGCAATGGTTAATGCTTTACTCTTGCTTGAACCTTCATAAATCCTATCAACTTGGTTTCTTCATATTTTAGTTTCCCAAAAAGAGAGGCCAGATCACAATCTTCAATGTGATTATCATTTCTCAAGCTTTGGCAGAAACTGAGCCACGTCTTTGGCAACGCATTAAAAAAAACTGCGTTGATTTCTTGAAAGACTAACACCATCATTCACAAGTTCATTCATCAGAGCTTTATATCTGGTGAAAGTTTGAGTTAGGGTTTCCCCTTCTTTGGGTTTGAAGGTGTTGTATTGAAGCTTTAAATCCATTATTCTTGTTTCCTTCACATCAGAGGGTCCCTCATGATATAAAATAAGGTCCTCCCATGTAGATTTAGCTGTTGTGAAATTCACAACAGAATTCATTTGGTCATCTGGAAGTACGGACATGATGAGACTTTTGAGACGGTGATCTAGGTTAGCAGCTTTCTTTCATCAGCATTCCATTGTACTTTAGGTTTTTTATTATCTCCAACCATTGGAACAAATGGAACATTTTCAATGATACCAAGGAATTAGGGTTCGATTCCAACCATGTGGACAAGGAACCTTTTCTTCCAATTAGTGAAATTTTCTACCTCTAGGACAGGAGCAACATTGAGTTGGCCACCCCTGTAGGGTTTGCGATATTACTTGAACCATCTTGGATCTTGATTTGAAAACCATAAAATGAGCAGTTTAATAATAATAAGAGTTTAGGTAATCAAACTGCTCTGATTCCACTTGTTGGTCCCTTGTAACACGTTACTCCTTAATAATCTAAAGTAGTAACTCCTTAGCAAGACTCAAGTGAGTTGTTTTATCAATTCATAAGAACTAAGAACAAATAAAACAACAATACCGAATTAACTTTTCAACGTATAGACTTCTATTAAAACTCAATAAATAATCTATAACCCACTTTGTTTGCAGAATAACAAATTGGTTGAATGACAATGTGGGGTGATCTCCTCTACTAAAACTTTCAACCAAAGTTAATAGTTTAAGTTTCAACCTAAACGTTCATATGCACTTTGGCTATCTAGTTTGGTTGGTATTGGGAGAGAAGGTTAATCAGAGATTCTACTCTTGTGATGGTTAACCATTTCTCTCCCAACTGCACTCCTTATATAGGCAGTGCAAAACTAGGGTTTACATTTCGCATGTACCCATGCAAGAGTTTATCCATTGGGTGGTTGATGCCCATGCTGGATAAATAGTACAAAGGACTAATAAACTATTCTAGGAAAAGATAAAGGTTGTACTTATAGCTAACTATAAAAGCAAACTACTTTGACTTAAAGTAATCTTTTCCCACCTAATGTAACCTTCAAAATACTAAAGTGTCTTCAGTATTCTAGAGGAGATCGGCATCATTCAGTTTGGTATTATCAAGCCAAAATAAACTGAAACCTCTTCTTCAGGACTTGTTCTTCAGCAACTAGATTGCCTAGTCTTTGAAGCAAAGACTCCTTTGTCTTCTAAGTTCACTGGAAGAGGAAAGCTGAACATCCTTCAGCAAAACATTCTTCAGAAGGAATCTTTGTTCCTCTGGCCATGCTTCAGCAGAGTTACATTTTTGCTGAACATGAAACATTTAGGGGGATTTTATATTCAAATCCTAGAGTTGCTTCAGGGTTAGTGAATACTGACCCAACAATACTAAATTTGAAGCTTTTAAAGTTGACTAATTTGAAATCTTACCATAAACTTTGGGTTCTTCTCGCATCATTTTAATAATTTGGTTACATGAAAATCTTTGAATAGATTTTTTTTATGATTTTTCCTTTAATTTATATTGATTATTGCTATGATCTTTGTCAGACTATTTTTTCTCACATGACCAACTTTATGTAGCGTTGTATATAGATATTACATTCAACAACTAAGTTATTAGTGAAAACAGTCAAACAAGGAGTCTACACCTCCGATGTCGTATACTAAGAAGTTTTGCGCATCGAATAACGTTCTTTACATTTTATCATTTAATGTTTCACTTTCAGTTATAATGAATGTTTTTAATATGTTGTTTGATATTCGAGATTTTATTTAAAGTTGAACTATCACACGTTAAGACGCTTGTAATTATAATTTGATCTTACCACAATTTAACGTTTTGTTAAATATCTGCCTTCGTCAATTCTACCGCTATGCGTGGGTACTCGCCTAGTATAAAATTAACTTGTAATTTATCGTTTTACCCTAAAACAATTTTAGTTGATGTGTTAAAATGGAAAATACATGGTAAAATTGACAATTTGTTAACTTGAATCTATATTTACATCACACATCATAGTTTATAGAAAATTTGTTGGTGAACACTTAAATTTAGGGATGAGCGTGGATCTCGATCTAGTGGCACTGGAATCGAAGTCGGTGGATGTAACACCCCACTTTGATAAGTGGATCGTTACATGATAATTATGACGTGTCATCAAAGCATGCAAGGTAATATGTCTTTAAAACATAAATGACCATAAAGGGAAAACCGGAATCAAACATCGGCTCTCAAACATAAACTCAAAACATGCATAAAGTAAATGAAGTGTGAAGGGAAATAAGTATAAGGTAGCTCTCATCCTATGCACATCCTCTCCATGCTCAATCCTGTCCTTATGTACCTGCCATGTGGGTCATGGAAATAAAATATACGACTGAGCGATATGCTCAGTGAACGGATATAATGACATGATAAGAATAACTGAAACGTAATTAAAAGATCTGAAATGCAGCAGAATAATGTAAGTCCTGGAAAACCTGAAACATGTTATATAAACTGGTTTATATCTTAAAAGTCTTATGTTTTATCATGAAAATTGTAATTTAAATGCCAAACAGCTCATATAGGTCATGAAATATATCAACGTGCATGAATACATAGAGGGGTGACCTCGTCATGCAATTAGAGGGGTTGCCTCTAATTATATTAGTATGAGTGGAGGGATCAGCTCCATGTGATGGATGTAGAGCACACACCACAGTCACCGTGTAAATCTGATAAACATGTACTAGGATGCACCCATTCCCCCAACATGATAATAATAATATTGGACAAAACTGAAAGGGACGCCGGGAGAAATCACTCTCGTCTCGGAAGATTCATAACACCGGTTCCTCAAGTGTTACGGTTATGGTACCTCCAAAACTAGGTGAAACATGGCATGCGTGTATATAGCTCATGCAATTTAAAATCATGGCATGGTAATTCTTGAAAAGTTTAATAACATGTAAACTACTGGGGAAAACATATGGCAGGAAACGGGAAACCCTAATCATGCATAGTAAAGGAATGTCCATACTAAAGGACGGAATATCCGTACCTTATGTCTAGTAACGGAATGAACGATGAAAGGCGGAACGTAATCTACTCCAACTTCACGAGTGCTATATAATAAAGGACGTGAATGAGTTGCGTGTTCATGTATAACTCATTGAGTATTAGTTACTTTACTTGTTCTTGTCCTGTATTACTTGTTCTTGACTTGTTTTACATGTTCTTTCTTGTTTTACATGTTCTTGACTTTTTTTACTGTTTCATGTAATCATGTATTTCTTAGTGTTTTCATGTGTTCTTGATTAGTGTATTTCATGTTTCATGTGTTATTATACTGGATGTTCCATAATGAGTCACTTTCTAAAAATAGCAGGTTTCTATATATAGTAACTTTCTAAAGTAGCAGGTTTCCATATATAGCAACTTCCCAAAAATAGTAAGTTTCCATAAATAGTAAGTTTCCAAAAATAGAAGGTTTCAATATTTAGTAAGTTTCCAATATTAGTAATAAGCTTGTTTAATAAGCATGATATAAGCTAAAGCTTAAATAATATATTTATGAGTCATGATTAATCAAATGTCATAATATAGTAAAGTTTATTAATAATAAATACTATAGGTTAACATGATAATTATAAATTAATAATATGATACATGGTTTATAAATGATTATTAATTAATAATACAGCTTGATTTTATTTTAATAATACTTTACCATAACTTGTTACTTGTATAATTAAATTAAAGTTAAATTTAATTAAACCTTGGTCAGCATGTAATTAAATAATAATGTTAAGTTCTTAATTAAATTAAATAATGTAACATGTAATTTATCCTGAATAGTTATATGCATAATTATTATAATGTATAGTATATTTAATTAATGACCATGTCAATTTTCATGATTAATAAAATTATATCCTAAGTCTTGATTAATTAAATTCACTATAACATGATTAATTTAATATAACTTAATTTAATTAATAAAATTAATTTGGCAAAAACTAAAGCAAACACACCCTTTTTGCCTTGGTTAACCAAGCCTAAACAATAGCCCACCGAGTCCTAGTGACTCGGTTGCATGAAGTGACAAAGCTAAAACAACATCACCACCAGAATGTTTAGCGACATATTTTTTTGTCGTTGTTCTGTCGCTAACCTAATACAGGTTTGTCGCGAATCTGTTCATAGGAATCTGCGATAGAATTTATGTCACAGAATCTATCGCTATTCTGAATAACAAAACCAACCCGAGCCGAGTCATGAGGCTCTCGGCGTCGGACAACACCCCAAAACATCCACATCGAATTAACCGTGGTTTAAACATTATTTTAAATTGCATGATCATGATTCTCATTTGATTTCTTGATGAACTTTATAAGTGAATATAGAAAGTAATGAAAATAAAAGATTTAAGATTATGAAGCCATACCGAATAGACGGAAAAGGGAATGAACAAACATGACACCATACACGACACCATACGAGAATTTAAGATTAAAGCTCAAAACATTACCTCTCTTTTCCTTGTTCTATGGCCGACGACCATGTTTCTCATGGCTAGGGTTTCTTTTATTTTTTGTAACTTGGAAAAATGAGGAACAAATGTGCCTGTTTGTTAGTTTATTTCTTAAACGGACTGGGCTTTGGGCCTCTCTTTCTTTTCCCTTCTTACCGTCCAAACACCCCTTATAATTATATGTTTTTGTTTTCGATTTAATTAAATCCCATGTATTATTATCTGAGGCGACAGTTCGTGTTTTAACTCATGTTAACTCTTGTCATGTATTATTTATTATGCGTAAATACTTGTATATAATAAATAAAAATATATGTAATACTTGTATTTAAACATTAATAATTATTGGTACGTGGCGTGTATTAATTAAATGTAGAAATTTAATTAACCCGTGTTTTTGTGTAATTAATGCATTCTTTTATTTTAAGCGTGTTTTACAACTATTCCCCTCTAAAAAGAATAATTCGTCCTCGAATTAGAGATACGATATGGCTGAAAAGAACATGGACGTGACGTGACTGGAGAGAACACGGAACATGACGTGGTTGAAAGAATATACTTGGATCGTGAAAGAAAATGAGGATCAGAAATCCAGATGGACTTCTCTGTTTCCAAGTGGCTTCCCGCTCGGAATCGTTCCTACAATGGATCTTGACAAAAAAATAATCAAGGTCTTTATGACCCTGTCTTGGCGACACAGAAAAGTTTTTGGTCTCTTAACATAAGATAGATCCCCATTAATCTGGCTGAGTGGATACGAAATAACGTGAAGATGATACATGAAATGATACTATATGAAATAACCTGAACTGAATGGTATTTGCAACTTCTGAGCAATGATACGCGAGACATATTGGAAACGTAGTACGTGAACGATTATGAACGTGATACATGAGCAATTGTGAACGTGATACGTGAACATATGACGACTGATAAATGAAACATATGGTGAACGTGATACGTGAAACATATCATGATCGTGAACATATCGTGAACGTGATCTGGGAAAACATATCGTGAACGTGATACGTGAAACATATCATGAATGTGTGATAACGGAGGAGGTATCTCCCAATGATACTAGATGAGACGTAAAATCTGACGTGAAACGTCTGTCTGAGGAGGAAAAGTTGTGCTAAACTTGAGTCTGGTCTCCCAAGTCTTTCTGCAACCCTTTCTAGAACGAAACGTGAAACGTAAATCGTGAGATAGAATACGATCATGGACGTGAACAATGTCATAAACGTGAATGCGAAAAGCAAATCGTGAAATGGAACAAGAACGTGAACGCGTACAAGGTCGTGATCCCGAACGTCAGACGAACTTATGAGCGTCAAAGTAAACGTGAACCTAAACGTGTATGTGAACGTAAATTTCTATTTGATATGATTGTTGATGGAATACTATTAGAAATACGTTTTTACGTATTTAGGAAGGATCGGTCACTCTAACGAGATGCATCTAGTATGGGCTCGTGATCCAATATGTAACAATATAACCCATCAAGCCCACATGTAGGGTGGGCTATATATACCCCCTCCTAGCATGTTAGGAGGGGTTGGTTCTCATTTTCACATTCAATCTAATATCACTTTCTCTCATTCTCTCCTTTCTCTCTCTACTTTCTCTCTCTAGTTCTTCATCTCTCTCCCTCTCTTTAGTTCATTCTAACACAAAGACAATCCAAGGATTACTTAGACTTACAAATGGTATCAAGAGCCATGGGATGATTGTCTTGTTTTTATGTTTGTGTTCTTGTTTTAAGTGATTTGTTTATCCTAAAAACCCACGTCCAAATTTTTTTTTGTGTTTTTCGTGGTTTGATCTTTACCAATATCATCTACATAGTCGTGGTAGTGATTTAGGTCACTTAGATCGCTCAAAAAACGCAAAATTTTTGGGTGTTTGGCTTTATTTTTTGCTTAAAGTTTTGAAAATCAACAAGTACATTCGAGATCCACCTGTTTAGGAAAATTTCGCAATATCTAATTCATATTGCGGAATCATGCATTTATGTGTATTGCGAAATCATGCATTTGTGTAGATTGCGGAATCATACACTTGTAGGGATTGCGGAATCATACACTTCTAAATATTGTGGAATCATTGCCTAATTCCGGAATCAAGTCCAATATTGCGGAATCAAGTCCATATTACGGAATGGAATCCTCCATCATGATTGCGGAATCGAATCCTCCATCGGGATTACGGAATCAAATCCTCCATCAGGATTGCGGAATCTTGCATTAGGAAAGATTACAGAATCATATGTTTTTGGTGATTGCGGAATCATATTTTTTTTGGTGATTGCGGAATCATAAGTTTCGTGATTGCGTAATTATATGTCGTTTGGTGATTGCGGAATTATAAGTTTTTGTAATCGCGGAATTATAAGTTTTTGTGATTGTGTAATTATAACTCTTTAGTGATTGCGGAATTAAACTTCAATCAAGATTGCGGAATCATAACCTTTTATGATTGCGGAATCATATGTTCTTAGCGATTGTGGAATTATACATTGTTTCACATTGCGAAATCATTGAAAATTTTTGGAATAATTTACATTGCGGAATCTTTGGAAATTTTCAAAATTTTCAAAAACGTGATTTTGAAATTTTTAACAAATCGTGTGTAATATTGCCTTGGAGAATTTTTGTTTCTCAAGATCACATATTTAGAGGATTTAATCATTTTTCTTCACTACTCAAGGAATCTAATTGACAAAACAAACACAATTACTTTCTTTCATTGCTCGATCGATAAGTAATCCTTACCTTCATTTACCATCAACTTTCAATGGATTGGTTGAATTCGACATCTCAAGAGGGAGAATTGCAGAAGATGCGAGAAGAATCAAGAAAAAGATGTCAAGTCGTATTTAGATAATTTGAATGTCATCTCGACGAGCTTACAAAGCTCACGTATGGACCACTATTTGTGGCAGTCTTTGGTCAAGATGCTCCTTTGTTCATTGACGCCTTGATAATAAACTTGGATATTCTTCAGCCGAAAATTGATAGAGAAGACTTTAATCTCATTGAATCCGTATCTGCACTTCAATTTCTTATGAAACAATTATCGCTTTTTCTTCAATTCGATGTCGCCAAGAACGAAAATTCAGTGCTCTGCCAGTCATTCCTTGAAGACATGCATATCGAGATTTGATAACACTCTAATTATACATGTTTGCGTGTGCGTTATCTGTATATATTTAGGTTATTTATGTGAACTATCGATACTTAATATACTATATTTGATGTATAGGTTCCAAGGATGTGTCGTGGAAGCAAATGGAATTAACACGAAGATATGAAGCTTAAACGAAGAAATAAAGTCAAGCTAAAGATCTCTCGACACCTGTCACTGTTTTGGCCATATCTAGAGCATACGAACTCCGTTTTAGTTGGTTCAAGCGGCCACTGAAAGAGGAAAGAAGTATCTACAAATTTGCCATTTGGTCCAAAGCTGTAATTACCAAATGTGTGGCGTACAATCCAAAAAGTGTGGCGCACTTTCTGCAGCACAAATGTGCGGCGCACAAATGAAAAAGTACGGCGCACTTTCCTTCTGCACAACTCAAAAGTCATATTTATGACTCTTATTCATTTATAATCCGACAATTAACCTTAACCTTGGTCCCCAAGTGTTAGAAAGGCTTTATAAACACCTCAAAAACACAGAATATCATATATCCTAGCCATCTATCTTATAACTCCATTGGAGAAGGATAGAATAGGTGAGGATATTTGGATCTAATGATCCAAACACTCTTCTAATCCATGAAGAACTACGATATCACCACCACCATCATACCCACGAATTTACCACCTTCCTTGAGCATATTCAGTAGCATTTGGATGTTGGTTAATCATGGAATCATTGTTTTTGGGTTTATGATTGTTGTAATCCTAATATTGGATTTGGTACTTTGTAATCAAACCACTCGCATAAATGGATTTGTTACATTACTTACTGATCAAATTGATATGTTTCTATGTTTATTGATGCTTGTGATTGTGTTTATTGATTTGATTATATTAGCTTCGCAGGGTCGGAGTGCGGCGCACAATTAGTTTTGTGCGGCGCACTTTTTCCCTGGTTCGTGATTATGAGTATGATTAAGATGCTTTTGTATTAGATACTATTGTGTAAGACCATTGTTATGTGTTGGGTTTATTCATGATCATGACTAGTACTCATGTGAATAGATTGATTTCTTGTCATCTAGTAAATGAATCTTATTAATCACTTTTGTCGCGATTATTGGATTAAAACATATAACAACTCTTATATAATTTTACCTACCACTTTAGTTATTGAAATCCAGTATAAACCATTCTTAATACTTTTGGTATGACATGATCTTTAGTCGCATTTTTGTTGTACTAATTAGATGTTGCATGTGCGACTAGCAATCCACATGTTGTCTTACCTTGTTTATGTGCTTATAATTCATCTTATCTATATATCACTTCTATGTTCTTTAAATTATCATATGGGAATCTTTAGAACTTGTGACACTCTAAAGATAATTGTTTTAACTTGTTAACACCAATCTTGTGGATCGACCTGGACTTACCTTTAGACTATACTATACACGAAAGGGTATACTTGCCCGTGTTGTGTTTTTAGTCCCTTGTTTGGTAATAATCTAGTAATATAAATTTAAAACTCGCTTTCGCAACATCAAGTTTTTGACCCCTTTGTTTAGGACTTGCGAACACACATCAAGTTTTTGGCGCCGCTGTCGGGGATTGTTTTCGTTACTTGTTAAAACTTTCTGAGATATTTGTTAAAAAATTAAACCATCGCCGTAGAGATTTCTGGCAATCTCAAACCTTTACTGTCCTAAATTTGCAAAAAAGTACGCCACACATTTAGTTTTGTGCGCCGCACTTTCTGGAGAACTTGTACTAAGTACGCCGCACTTTTTCGATTGTGCGCCGCACATCTGGGTTGAAACCAAAAATATTTTCTTTTTTATATCATTATCATATAGATTTTTTAATAATCATTTTAGTATAACACTTGTGTGTTTGAATGTGTGAGATAAATTGCTTGTGTTTGTTTGCATAATTATTTTAAAAAAAACTATAAAAAAATAAAAATATAAAGATTATAAAAATCAAAAAAGAGTTTGTTTATTTATTCTACTACTTCATCTTATTGTGCATGAGTGTTTGAATTTTGTTTGTGTGTGATCATTGCATATTTTCTTTTGAATCGTATGTATAAAAAAATAAAAAAATAAAATAAAATAAAAATTTCTTACAAACATTATAAAACGAATATATAAAAAAGATTTTCTTATTTCTTTTTTTTTATCTATGTAATCTAAGTGTCTCCGTGTCTACGTTTTTGTTTGTGTTTATTTTATCTAATGTGTTTATATATGTTTTCGTAATAATTAAAGTGTAATAATAAAAAAACGTAAAATTTGTTTTTTGTCACAATAAAACCGCCGCACATTTGGTTTGTGCGGCGCACTTTTGTATAAAAGGCTTGAAGTACACCGCACTTTTTCGAAGTACAACGCACTTTCTGGTCTGTAAAATCATTTGTGTTCAAGTTTATTCTTTTCGATCATTTAAGTACTATGTTATACTAAAATAATATCTTAAACAAATTTGTACCCATGACCTTTAGTTTTTATTTAGAATGAGTCATAAAATCGAAAACCTCAAAAATATTTTCTTTTCTTTTCGTGATAGCTAGCGTTTGTTAGATGTTTTATGTATTATTATGTTTGTTTGATTGTCTTTGATGCTACATCTTTGTACATTAAATAAATATGTGTTTGATGTTTGTTTGTTTAAATAAAATAAAAATCCAAAAAGATTTTATATCACCTTTAGTTTTAATGTCATAATGTTTTGTGTGGAAAATATAAATAAAGAATTTTTTAATTAAAAGTAATAAAAAAATTTAAAATGAAAAACTTTGCATATTTGAGTATGACGTGTGTGAGGCCTCTACGTGATTATTGTACCCAAAAATATATTATGAACTTTGTGGGTGTGTTCCCTGGAAACACTCATGAGACTAACTCGTCCTCTCGGTACACCAAGGGGTTTAAAGGCTTGTTGCATACGCTAAATGCAATCGTGGTGCCTCCGAAAGTGTGCTTTAGAATTTTACGGTTTTTTGTAGTTTGTCTAATTTGCAGATTCAATAAATAGGTGAAGCTTGGAGTGGATTGGTGATTCTTATCATTTGGGGATATCACATATATATTTGGATCGGTGCAAATATTGTTGAATTCGTATGCTTGTGATGGCGCTCCATTTTGCGCTATATTTTTAGAATTCAACCGAAGAATTTATGAGCCCCGGGAAATCTCGTTTCTCTCATATTTTTTCCCGCTTATCCTACTTTTAAGTTATTTTCTAAATTACGTGTATTGCTAAACTTAAATGTGGGGGAAAATGAATTAGAAAATGTGACTCGTTATCTAATAAAAACTTTTGTTCGCCCTCGGTAATCTAAAAATTAAAATTATTTTTCTTTTTCTTTTCCATATAGGTTAATATATTAGAATAAACTTTAGAAAAAATGGTTGGTTGCTAGATACCCGGAATGATTGGTTGATTTTTGCTAATAGTTGGTTCGCGGTTGGTTATTAGTATTATGCCATTCCAACAAACACGAAGGTGTACAACTTCGTGTTTCATATTTTTTGTGGTGTACGCTTATATCAAGTTTGAGGGAATTGTTAGTTGTGAAGGGCGTGATGTTTGTGAAAAAAAAATCGAAAAAAATAAGAGAAAAAGACGAAGAAAAAAATAGAAAAAGTCAAAATAAAAAAAAAGTCGAAAAAAAATATGAATGAAAAAAAAACCAATGAGCTATATGTATATTTATGAAGATGAAGGAAGACGAAGTTTTTTTGAAGATATCGATTAGCCAATGTGCTAAGACGTGATATATGTGTATGTTGTTCGAATTGTGATTGAAAAATAAAATTGTAATAAATCATGGTTTATAGTATGTTTTAGTGACTAGCAGCATGGGTAATTTTAAACGTGAAAAAAATAATTATTTTTCTTTTATTGCTTGAGGACAAGCAAACCCTTAAGTGTGGGGGAGTGTTTGCCTTTCTAGCAAAAGTTTCTTATAAAAATCCAAAAATATTCGATATTAAAAAATTTTAAAAAATTTTCTTTTCTTTTGGCACTTAGGTAAATTTATTTTTAACTTTCTTTTTCTTCACATTTGCTTGAGGGCAAGCAATAGTTTAAGTGTGGGAGAATTTGATAACGCTCTAATTATACATGTTTGCGTGTGCGTTATCTGTATATATTTAGGTTATTTATGTGAACTATAGATACTTATATACTATATTTGATGTATAGGTTCCAAGGATGTGTCGTGGAAGCAAATAAAATAAAATACGAAGATATGAAGCTTAAACGAAGAAATAAAGTCAAGTTAAAGATCTCCCGACACCTGTCACTGTTTTGGCCATATCTAGAGCATACGAACTCCGTTTTAGTTGGTTCAAGCGGCCACGGAAAGAGGAAAGAATTATCTACAAATTTTCCATTTGATCCAAAGCAGGAATTACCAAATGTGTGGCGCACAATCCAAAAAGTGCGGCGCACTTTCAGTAGCACAAATGTGCGGCGCACAAATGAAAGGTGCGGCGCACTTTCCTTCTACGCAACTCAAAAGTCATATTTATGACTCTTATTCATTTCTAATCCGATAATTAACCTTAACCTTGGTCCCCAAGTGTTAGAAAGGCTTTATAAACACCCCAAAAACAAAGAATCTCATATATCCTAGCCATCTATCTTATAACTCCATTGGAGAAGGAGAGAATAGGTGAGGATCTTTGGATCCAATGATCCAAACACTCTTCTAATCCATGAAGAACTACCATATCACCACCACCATCATAACCCACAAATTTACCACCTTCCTTGAGCATCTTCAGTAGCATTTGGATGTTGGTTAATCATGGAATCATTGATTTTGGGTTTATGATTGTTGTAATCCTAATATTGGATTTGGTACTTTGTAATCAAACCACTCGCATAAATGGATTTGGTACATTTCTTTACTGATCAAATTGATATGTTTTTATGTTTATTGATGCTTGTTATTGTGATTATTGATTTGATTATATTAGCTTCGCAGGGTCGAAGTGCGGCGCACAATTAGTTTTGTGCGGCGCACTTTTTCCCTGGTTCGTGATTATGAGTATGATTAAGATGCTTTTGTATTAGATACTATTGTGTAAGACCATTGTTATGTGTTGGGTTTATTCATGATCATGACTAGTACTCATGTGAATGGATAGATTTCTTGTCATCTAGTAAATGAATCTTGTTAATCACTTTTGTCACGATTAGTGGATTAAAACATATAACAACTCTTATATAATTTTATCTACCACTTTAGTTATTGAAATCAAGCATAAACCATTCTTAATGCTTTTGGTATGACATGATCTTTAGTCGGATTTTTGTTATACTAATTAGATGTTGCATGTGCGACTAGTAATCCATATGTTGTCTTACCTTGTTTATGTGCTTATAATTCATCTTAGCTATATATCATTTCTATGTTCTTTAAATTATCATATGGAAATCTTTAGAACTTGTGACACTCTAAAGATAATTGTTTTAATTTGTTAACACCAATCCCGTGGATCGACCTGGACTTACCTTTAGACTATACTATACACGAAAGGGTATACTTGCCCGTGTTGTGTTTTTAGTCCCTTGTTTGGTAATAATCTAGTAATATAAATTTAAAACTCGCTTTCGCAACATCAAGTTTTTGACCCCTTTATTTAGGACATGCGAACACACATCAAGATTCAAGACTTCTAAGGTAACGTATTCAAATATGTGAACTCTCTTACGCAATTGTTTCAAGAAAGAGCACGCCTTCAACTTGCTTATGATAATTGGAAGCAAGAACATCATATGCAGATGCAAGAGGAGAATGGTCATACAGATGACACAAAGGAGACCACTTTGGTTAACGATGAGAGCAGCACGTTAGGGAATAGTAAAGACGTTTCTTATGCTCACACCATACCCGTATATGACGAAGAGCCAACAAAGACGATACAACTAGATGTTGTTTATGTTGGGCCAATGAAAGTTTTAACTATGGCCCAGTCTAGATTTGTTTAAATTAGACTAAGTGTTACTGATCGCTGAGAGGACCAGCGACAGATACCAGACCAGTGGAAGGCAAAGCCTCAGCTGGTACACCAGGAACATTCAAGTCAAAGATAACGTCAGAGAAGTCGAAGACAATCTGAAGTCATACTCACCAGCAATTATGGATAGCTGGGATGTAGAAGGAATGTGCTGGTGTTCAAGGATCTCTGAGTTGACAATACTCAGAGATCACTTAAGAACCCTAGAAGTCTGATACAAGCAAAGCTTGTTCAATCCTTTTATAGTTTAGACGGGAGAATCTACTAAGTGTTTTGAGCGGGAAAAACCAAGAGATTCAAGATAAAGCCTAGTACGACCTAGTAGGACAAAAGGTGAACAGTTGGCAGAACTGTTCACCTAAAGTTGCTTAAATGTATGTCTTGATTTAGACATGCATTTAATACGTTGTACTCTTACATTCAGAAGATGACACGTATCAACTACTCTCACTAAGGTAGCAACCTCGTACCACTATAAATAGGAGTGAGAAAGAAGAATTCATTTAACCCTTGTGCTTGGATAAATTATCTAAGTTATTTCTCACTTTGGAACGCTGAGCCCTCAGCTGTCTACCAGCATCTCATTGGTTCCCTTGTAAACTTGAGTCTCGAATCTAGTTTACTTGTTCTAGGGTTCATTTCTTATTGTCATTCAACGGGTGTATTCATAGCACTTTGTAATACTTTGTTTATAACAGTTAATAAAGCATTATGCGTTTGAAAAGTATTTTGTTGTGTTTTTGTGATTATACGAGTTATAGTTTCAACAATTGTCATATTAAGGGACTTTCAATTGGTATCAGAGCGGTTTGATTTATTAAAAAATTTATAAACCGCTCTTGTTTTTAAAATCAAGATCCTAATATGACTGATACTATACCTCCTCCACCCTTTGGTCAAACCAGTCAAGGTACCACTTCGACCACCGCACCGGCCACCACATCTACTACCATGCCTACACCAGTTGTAAGCACTGGTAATAATGATGATGACCTTCCCTAACTGCTTGATGTTCATGAGGGGTCACATGTGTCCAGTGTTCCAGCATTTGATGAAGAAGATTTTTCAAGTTGGAAAAGTGAATTTCTTATATATTTAGATGTCTTAGAACCCTTCTTGATAGAAATCTTAGAAAATGGTCCCTATGTATCACTGGCCGTTTCCTCTACCCCTGAGAGACCCATTAAGAAGCCTGTTAAGCAATGGTCTCCAGCGTATAGATGTCTGGCTAACCAGGACAAGAGACTCAAGAGTATCATAGTCTCTTGCCTACCCAAGAACATTATGAAGTCCATCATAAAATGCAACTCTGCTAAGGAGATGTGGACCGAGTTAGTTCTAGGGTATGAAGGTCCAGAGGAAACAAAAGAAACCAAAATCCAAGCCCTTAGACTTAAGTTTAATGCTTTTAAAGCTTTGTAAACTAAAACTGTTGCTCAAACTTATACTAGGCTTAAGATTTTGTTGAATGCCTTGGGTAACAATGGAGTTGTTCTACCTAAGGTTGAGGTTAATGCTACATTTGTCAATAGTTTACCTAGAAAATGGCTTAGCCTAAACCAGACCTTAAGAGCAAATAATGATATCAAAAATGATACTTTAGCCCAACTGTTTGGTAGATATAACTATGAAGAAGGGCTAATTGACTCCATTTACAAATCAGAGACTGATAGGTTTACCACCAATATCACTGGATCAAAAGCTCTTGTTGCTAACCATTCTTTTCAGGACAGCGACTCTGACATAGAAGAGGACACCAGAAGCAGTCACGAATTACTTGATGAATTACATGCTGAGTTCCATGACAGAGCCCTTCTAGCTGACCAAAAGAGGTACTACAAGAGATCTGGTAGAGTTGGAGCTGCAAAGGTTGATAAATCAAAAGTGACATGCTACACTTGTGGAAAGACTAGTCACTTTCAGAAAGACTGGTGGTCAAACAAAACCTCCTCTCCAAACTTTCCTTCATCCAGCAATAACCACAGCAGCAAGAAGAAGTTTTCTACTTCACCTTTCAAGCAAACCTCCCACTCTGACTCAGATGGAAAGAAGGACTACAACTTTAAGTACAAAGCCTTGAAAGATGAGCTGTTAAAACTCAATTAAAAAGCTGAAGATGCTGCTAAGAAAAAGGATGTTAAGAAGACTGAAAAAGGTCTGATTGCGGTTTCATTCGACTGGGATGATGAACCTCTTACATCTGAGGATGAAGGAACCACTACCGTCAGAGCTTTTATGGTTGTCGCTGATGAAGAACCTGCTGTGGGAAAAAGCGAAGCAAGATCTGGTCAATGGGTGGACATCACCATGAAAAAGGTACAAAGACTGCTAGCTATGCCTGAAGGTCCTGATAGAGACCATGTCAGTGACTATACCTTAGTTGACCTCCACTTTGTGGAAGAGAAAAGAAAAAACCTGTTAAACAAGTTTCATAGTCTTAAAACAGCGTTAAATCTTTGTCAAACTAAATTAGCAAATCTTAAACCCTTTGTGAATCTTGCAAACCAACTTCAAAATGAAGTAAGCAAATTGTCCATTAAAAATGAGTCTTTAACTGATGAAAACACTAAAATAAGAAAAATGATTGAAAAATGGAATTTGGCTCAACCCATAGTGGAAGAAATAGTTGTTGAAGCCATACCAGGTGACGTGGTTCAGGCTATTGGGGGAAAGGGTAGATACAAAAATCATATACCTATACCCAGTGTTAAATTTGTCCCTTCAGATGTTTCTTCTCCATCTTCCACCTTTGTGGATGAGATAAACTCTGACAAGAAATCAGAGGTACCAGTTTTACCAAGACTCGTTGGTGCTATCCCATCTGATTCCTTGATTGGCCCAAAACCTCTAACAAAAACCCCAGGGAATCCAATTCTCAAAGTCGTTGATAAAGCGTACAAAAAGGTTTTTGTGGCCAAGGACTCCAACAAACCCACTCCTCCCCCTGAAGAGCTTTCACCCACCAAACAACTTCTCCTAACCTTGATGGAAGAAGTAAAGGTTCTGAAAGAACAAATCAACCCTAGAGTTAACAGTCCATCTGTTAACTCTCTTGGTGAAGGATCTAGTACCTCTAAGAGGAGAGCTTTATTCAGGCCTTGCAAGCATTGCGGTTTCAAAAATCATTCTTCTGAGGACTGCTCAAAGAAACCAAAATGTATCACATGCGAGTCTACTGAACACACCTCTAGAGAGCATGAGGAGATCATTGCTGTTCAAAGAACCAGAACTCAATTGAGATCAAAAACTCCTCACAGGCCCTCTAGAAGAGTTGAGCCCAAACCCAGAGACAATTCTTAGGGTTACAGACCAAATCTCCCATGCAAGTACTGTGGCTTCTTTGACCATCACTCTGATGAGTGTGAGCATTATCCTGGATGTGACATCTGTTGCAGTATGCGTCATGAACCCAGATACTGCAACCACAGAGAGGGAGATAGAAACCAGAGAAGACCAAATGTCGCTGGTCAGTGACAGCATGGACCCACTGGAAAGTGGGTTCATCATCGAAACTAATCTACCTTTGTTATATCTATGCATGAATATCTGAAGAAATCTGTTTGGTATCTGGATAGTGGGTGCTCCAGACATATGACAGGGGTTAACCGATATTTGCATAGATATAAGAAGGAGTCTGGTCCAAAAGTAGTCTTTGGAGATGACTCCTCAGGGGCTACTAAGGGTTATGGCTCAGTGGATTGCAACAGAATAACCTTCACAAGGGTCGCTTATGTCAATGGACTGAAGCACAACTTAATCAGCATTAGTCAACTCTGCGATGCTGGTTTCAAAGTTCTGTTCACCAAGAGCCAAGGAACAATCTTCAATCAAAATGATGATGTTGTTCTAATTGCACCCAGAAAAAGGGATGTGTATGTCATTGACATGACATCATGTCCAGAAGGGATGAACACCTGTCTCTATGCCAAAGCATCTGATAGTAAAAATTGGCTATGGCATAAGAGACTCTCCCACCTCAACTTTAAGAACATCAACAAACTGGCCAAGAATAATTTAGTGGATGGGCTTCCCTCTCTGACCTTCACCAAAGATAAACCATGCTCGGCCTGCGAGAAAGGGAAGCACCACAGAGCCTCATTTAAGACAAAGCAATCATTCTCCATAAATAAGTGCCTCCATCTTCTTCACATGGACTTATTTGGACCAGTAAAACCTCAATCCATTAATCACAAAAAGTATACACTAGTCATTGTAGATGAATTCTCCAGATTCACATGGGTATTCTTTCTCAAAAGAAAGAGTGATGCTGCTGAAAGAATAATGTCCTTCATCAGAGAAATAGAGAATTTCAATGACTACAGAGTTAACGCTATCAGAAGTGACAATGGCACTGAATTCAAGAACCATGCCATGGAAGCCTTTTGTGATGAAAATGGAATATCACAGAACTTTTCTAACCCAGGCACCCCTGAGCAAAATGGTGTCGCTGAAAGAAGAAACAGAACTCTCATAGAGGCTGCTAGAACCATGCTCAGCGAATCAAGACTCCCAAAACAATTTTGGGGTGAAGCTGTGAACACAGCTTGTTACACACAAAACATATCTATTATTGTGAAGAGACACGGCAAGACCTCTTATGAAGTGTATAGGAAGAGAGCCCCTGATGTAAGCTACTTCCATGTCTTTGGTTGCCCTGTTTTCATTTACAACTACAGAGATCACCTGGGAAAATTTGATGAAAAGTCTGATGATGGATTCTTTGTTGGCTACTCTCCCACCTCCAGAGCCTATAGAGTATTTAACATCCGCACACAAGAACTAGAAGAATCTATCCATGTCACCTTTAATGAAGCAGATGTTGTCATTACTCACACCAACACAGAGTGACATTGAATTAAATGAAGTTAAATCATATCCACAGGATGATTTCTAAAATCCCAAGGAATCATCTTAGGCCTGTCACAAGGACTTTCCTTATGTTCATGCATTTGATACTCACTCAATCTCTGACATCACTCCAGAGGTTGAAAATGCTGAACCAATCACTCCACCCACTATAGTGAATGCTGATCTCATCGAACCAATCTCTCACCTTGATGAAGAGATTATGGATGAAGAAATAACATGTGAAGATCCCCCAGCATTCATTGAACATGTTGTGACTCCTGAACCCACAAAGACTCCTGCTTCTCAATCCAAATAGAGTAGGAACCAAGATATTCTTCTGGTGAATATTCTTGGTGAACCCTCTAAGGTAGTCACCACCAGAGGCAAATTGAGATCTCTAGAAACCGCCTCAGCGAATGAATGCCTTTTCGCTGATTTTCTCTCTGAAGATGAACATAAGAATGTGGCTGCTGCGCTTCTAGATGAAGGGTAGGTTGTTGCCATGCAAGATGAGTTGAATCAGATCAAGAGGAACAAGGTGTGGACTCTGGTAAAATCTCCAGCTGGAAAACAAGTGGTTCGAACTAAGTGGGTCTATAGAAACAAGAGGGATGAAGCTGGCATGATTGTTAAAAACAAGGCTAGGCTTGTGGTGCTGGGGTACAATCAATCTGAGGGTATTGACTATGATGAAACGTTTGCACCAGTAACCAGATTGGAAGCTATCAGAATCTTCTTAGCCTTTGCAGCTTATATGGGGTTTACTGTATACCAGATGGATGTGAAGAGTGCTTTTCTAAATGGTAAGCTTGCAGAGGAAGTATATGTCTATCAACCCCCAGGGTTTGAAAGCAGTCAGTATCCTGATCACGTCTGCAGACTTCACAAAGCACTCTATAGGCTGAAACAAGCGCCTAGAGCCTGGTATGAAACCCTATCAAAATTCTTACTTGAAAATAAATTTGTCAGAGGTACCATTGATCAAACCCCCACATATAGGTCCAAGGGTGATGTCATTTTAGTACAGATTTATGTGGATGATATAATTTTTGGTTCAACCAATGTTACCTTGAGCAAACAATTTGCCAAACTTATGACCAAAAAGTATGAAATGAGCATGATGGGGGAATTAACTTTTTTCTTGTGTTTTCAGATTAAACAAAATTCAAAAGGAATTTCCATTTGTCAAGAAAAATATGTTAAGGATTTGCTCAAGAAGTATGATCTATCTGATTGTGCATCAGTGAAATGCCCCATGCTTCCTCCCAACAACTTAGGAGCTGATGACTCAGGGGTCTCTGTTAATGAGACCTTATATAGAGGCATGATTAGGTCACTGATGTACCTCACATCAAGCAGACCAGACATACAATTTGCCACATGTCTCTGTGCTAGGTACCAAGCTAACCCCAAGGAATCCCACCTTGTAGCTATCAAAAGAATTTTCAGGTACTTAAAAGGATCTCCCACACTGGGTCTTTGGTATCCAAACAGATCAGGCTTCGACCTCAAAGCCTACTGATGTGTCGTGGATAGTATAGTGATAATTAGATACGTTATAGGGTAAATTAGAAAATTACCTTTAGGAAAAAGTAATAGTCTAATAATACCAATGACGAATTCAATTAAACACGTGAGTGAGTCGAGTTCGTTGTACACAAAGATCGAGTGAATTTGAGACGTTTTGCTTTGATATGGACAATTGATTTGAATTGGTTTTTGGTTTTTAAACTACAATTAAAATCTACGAAATTTTAAGCTATTTAAAATTAACCTAAAGTGCATGAATCGTAAACCCCGCCTATTTAAAAAATCTATAATTACTTACTTAAAAGTTAACACTATTAAAAAAATTAGACTAATTAAGAATAATCTAATTAAAACTATTTAAAACTAATATACTTTATTTAAAAATACTTTAAACAAATCTATTTAAAAACTATATTTATTCAAATCTAAAGTTATAAAAATATAATTAATTAAAATTTAAACTAGTTAAACTTTTTAAATAAAAACAATTTTTTTTATATTTTTTTTCTCTTTTTTTTTATTTATATTTTTTTTATATTTATTTATAATAATGAACTAATTTTATAAATCTCAAAACAAACTTTAATTAAAATTTTAATTAATTAAAATAAAACAAACGTGTATTTAAACTCAAAGATATTAAGTAAAAAACTGCTTAAACAAACTAAACTATATAAATGAGAAAGCAGAGAGTTAAATCAAAAGGGCGTGCAGCCCAAGTGGTTATCACGCAAGGCTGGTAAAGGGGAGGTCTCGAGTTCGAGACCCCCAAGTGACAATTTTTGGAAATAAATTCCTTTTTTTGACAGATTGTGAAAGATACAGTCTCAGGAGAGACTTTTTGTTGAGCTTATTTGTTTAAGCTGATAAGGATACAGCTATTTGAGACTTATCAGAAGAATGAATCTGATAAGCTGTTATTGGATCAATTAAACAGAAAGATCAAAAACCAAGTTTACCACAAGATAACAGATCAGTTAGCACATTAAAAACTAAAGCATATTCAATCAATTCAAACTATATCAAAATGAATCAGATAAGAATTATAGCAGCAAATCAAAACAAAACTTTAAAATCAACACATTTACAGTCCTTATTATGCCATATTCAACTCCAGCTCATAACTTAACATAATCAGGCAGTATTAAACTAACTCAGGAACACAAATAAATCCTACAAACAACAGCTTATGCCCAAATTCGTTCAAAGAAAATCAGATTAAATCGTGTTGGATACTCAGCAGTTTAATCATTAACGAAACTACTCAACCTCAAATTAACTCAAAGCACTTTCTCAAATCAGTAATTTAAAACGCCATGTAAAAGCTTAAGTTCACATAACAATTTTACTAAAACTTAAACAGATTTAGCAGGTATCAATTTAACCTAAACTAATCAGATTATCCTATCAAACCTTTTATTCAAATCAATACATGAGAATCTACTATAGCTAAAGTCCTAATATATCAATCCAAATATTATTTCAGATCAAACAGATTAAACAAATCTCAATAAGTGAAAAGCTTAAACTAACGAATTACCCTTAACTAAACTGAATCATAACATCTATCAAATTATCAATTATCAGATTCATTAACTAAGCAATCATAAAAATCATTATCATACAAACATAAACTCAAAATGAATTACACAAAAATTAAAAACGAGACTCACCTTTTGTAGAATCCATTGGGAAGAAGGTTTGCGCTGAGCAACCTTTTGAACCGGTAAACATCATCAGTCGAACCAACTAAGAACCACCATACTCGAACCAACTCCATCAAAGTAAATTGATCCGAACATTTTCATTATATTTTTCTAGTAGGGAAAAACTATAAATATCCTTTTCACTTTTAATAATAAAAAATAAGCTATTAATTAGCTTATTTTTACCATCACAATGTTATTCTTATTAAACAGAAAATAGGGTTAATTCATAAATCAATTTTAAGCAGTAAAAGATTTTAAATGAGACAATATAAACGAGACAAGATATACTGAAATAAGCTGATTTTTCATTAATTTTCAAGAAACATTACAAAGCTTAAAGAGAAATACAATAATTAACCTAAATCTATTTCTATAGAGTAACATTAAAGAAAAAGTAAAGGATGATTTTTACAAGATAATTGGGGGTATTTATAGCCCCCCCCCCCCCCCCCCCAAGGCTGATGATGAGAGGATATTCGCATCTTCCAAGGGATATTCCTTTTTCTTCTCAGCCTTTGATCTTTATTTTCTTTCTCTTTCTTTGATCGGATGGATGATATGCTTCACAATAGCACACGGATTGCCAACGTGGCATCCGTGTGCTAGTTGTGTTTCTTTCTTGAACTCTGATTGGTTAAATTGGAGGAGTGAGGTGTAGCCTCCTATCAAAATTAGCCACGTAGCCTCTCTTCCTCACATTTTCTCTTCCTATAAGTTTGGGGGTTTTCATCCCTATGATGTGAATTACTCGAATATACCAAAAGCCCCAAATAAAAAAGTGATTTTATTAGGCTAGGGTTTGGGTACAGTAACTTTTAGTTACTGGTTAAGGTTTGGGAGGAAGATGAGAGAAACTCTCATCGTTTGTATCGAAGCTTAAAATATGTGTGTGTGGGGTGAATAAACAAAATGAGTGGGGGATTTTGTTTTATTAATTGTTGTGACGTGTGAGTAAACAAGTGGGATGAAAATGAAACGGTTGGTACAATTTATCTTAAAAACGTGTGAATGAAAAGAATTGTGAGTGGAAAGGTTTTAATATTAAACGTGTGACACACAACTGTTAGTCAAACCCTAAAAGCCCATAATCTCTTCATCCGTACCTTCCAATTGTGGACTGTTGGGCTTGAGCCCAAAAAATTCATTAACCATTCGTGTGTTATACTCCAATTTTGGGCCTTTTGGGCTTTTGGTTAAAAAAATGAACTACACTTCTCTAAATGGGCTTTTAAGCCCATTTCCCAAATGTGGGTCCCACTTGGCACATTTCCACGACATATGATAAAATCCTCTAAAGTCGAATTCGATTTTGGCTTCTTTGATCTCTATCTTCAAACTCGTACCGGTTTTGCCGATTTTCGCGAACTTGGTACCTACACACATGAAAACAAGAAACAAGCATATCCAAGGCATATTTGATACATTTTGTGCATAATTTCATTATTTTAAGCTACAAATGATATGAGTAAATACACTCATATCAAATTCCCCCATGCTAAGCAATTGTCGTGTCCTCACGCAATGATAAAATGAAACTATAGCTACATAATTATTCAACTTTTGACATCTTATTTTGCAAAGACATAAAATAACTTTAAAACTCAAATAGATTCATCGTCCTCGACTTTTCACTTTTCCATGCCAAGTGCAAAAATAAGATCATTGTTATTATAAGTTGGTAGACTAACACGAACTCATGTGGGCCAATTATTCACTTAGACTCCCTTATTCCTAAGTGTATCTCTTATATTTTATTGTTGTCTTGAATGATCACGAGGATGCATTGTTGACTTATTTCGATAATTTATTAGGCCGAAAATAAAGTGAATGATTTAATCAATAGTTAGCTAAAGGACAAAATCTTTTAAAACTGCTTCTCGGGACTTCATAAAGTTCATATCTTGGCATAACTTGTTTCGCGATTTGAGACCTTTCTCGGACCGATATTTGGCAGTGACTTTATACTTCCAACCTTGAGAGACGTTCATGAAATAATGGTCTTCTCTTCATATAGGAATTTCTTCACTTGAATTTTTGAGAGATTCATACTTGGACCACGACTTCTTCATTTTTCTCCAATCTTTATTTGGGATTTTGATTAACAACGATCCGCCTCCTTTTTGGACTTGGCTTCATTTATCCTCATACCTTATTTTGGTCTTTTTGGATAGACTTCTCCATGACTTTTTAGGAGTATTTGCTTTTCGTCGTGTGTCTCGATCCTTCATATTGATTTTTGATAAATGAATCTTCACATCACTTGAGATCTTTTAGCAATAAAACATAGCCCTCATGTCTTGTTAGGACCTTTTTGGACTCGCCAATCTTCGCATCCCGCTTCAATAAGTTATGCCTTGGCTATGAACTCTAATCAATACCGAGCAACTTTTAAACGATCTTGGGCTAGAAGCTAAGTAACTTTTTAAATCGTTCAACCTCATTTATTGCAATTAAATTTATTAACAAGCGATGGGAGAATAGGCTCATAATTAACTCACATAAATTCCCTACAGAATACCAAACTTATAATTGGCTCTATCATCTCTTGTTCTCCATAAATGGATACTTAGTCTATTAAATCAAAGTTTTGGGTTTTCAAGTCATCTATAGGATCTTGCATCTTCTTATACTTTTGCAAGTTTTAGAATTTGCGTTTTAAAGTTCCCTTGATAGACGACTTTCTAGGATCAATTATAGGAGCTTGCGAAAAGTTCTTGTTCTTAACTCGTATGAATTAAGACTTTCGCGTTTTAAAGCTCCCTATATAAAAGCCTAGCAAAACTTAATTCAAATACGTTAAGGAAAAGCTAAGGTTAAAAACCGAGTCGAGTCAAAAACTATTCTTATTGAAAGCCTACATTCGTGTCAAAAACACTTATTTTATTTAAAAATAACACAAAAAATTTAAAATTTTATTGAAAAATGAGAAAAAACAACACGTTTAGACACGACAAAAGCAATTGCAAGCGATTATATCGATTGACTCCCCTATGCTAAAATCAAACATTGTCCTCAATGTTTCTTAGCTTAAGAGTAACACCCCCTTGCTAAAACACGAAGAGTCTAATGCAACATCCTAGCATGGAAAGAGCACGCAAATCTATAAGCCGTTTATTAATTATGCCTCAAGATAAAACGTTAGTCGATAAAAAATCAAGGGTAAGAAAGTGTGCCCCTTTTTGGCATTCAAAGAATGGAAGATCAAGTGGACCGGCAAAAACCAAACACGAGAGTCTTCAAAAATTAGGGTCATACCTAAGATCACAACACAACAAATCACGAACACGAGCTTGAAAGATCAAGCCTTATTAGGTGTTAGAACATAGAAAGAAGATAGAAAATACTCGTTTTTGTTCACCGAGTCATGAGCTCGACTCGATCCCCGCATTCATTGGTCCTTAGGGAAAGTGGTGAAAACTGGCATATTGGAATAAAAACCAACATAAAGCACGATGTCGGGGTCAAAGATCTCATCCTCGTTGTCGAATGACAAACGAAAGGATAAAACTCCAACACAAATCTCTAACAAGAGATGGTAGTCACAAAGAATTGTATGGATGTAGCATGCTCCACGAGATAAACTCGCACCAATATGATCGAAAAATCTTTCAATTATTACATCGGTGAAAGGCCGAGATTTCCCTAAATCAACGATTCCGGGGTCAAATACCTCGTCCTCGGTGGAGAAAGGAATAGACAACAAGGTGTCGTCCCCCCATGCTAATCCTAAGTCATATAAAGCACATGGTAATGGTGGTACAAAAGTCTCAACCATAGTGGTTTCAACTTGCATGACTTTGTTGACCTTTTCACTCTTAGGAATGTGAACAAAGGGGTCATGGTAATCAAAACGAGTCGCATGAAAAACCCGCACATTAAGATCAAAGCAAGTGGGAAGGATAATTGGAGCAAAAGTAATTTCTCCCTCCGGGTCAACATTGTCCTCATCATAAATTGGGTGATCAAACCAAGAGTCTTCATCACCGTCATTAGACTCTTCCTCAAATTCCGAAGGAATGTCTATATAAAGAAACTCATCAACCTCCTTCGTAAGAAGATCATCATCACAAAGGTTGTGAGATGTAGGAGGTATGATGTTCTCAAAATCCTCTTGAAACAACGGATTATTGTTCAATGAAACTTCAAAGAGAGGATTTGAGTAAGTCACGAAAGTGTCGTCATCCTTGTCATCACAAGACATATCCGACAAAGTATCGAGTGTATCACACTCGGATACAAGATCATCATTCTCATTTGAAGGCAATTCATCGGCGAATTCCTCGAGAATGGTAGGTAAAACACAAGAATCACGCTCGATGTCGAGATCGGAAACGTCTTCACTTCCCCGTGGAAGTGGATCAAGGATAACAAAAAGTTCATCGATGAACTTATCACATGAATAGTCACTAACCTCACTCGGTGTGAAGCTAGGAATCAAAGGCTCTTCAATTGAAGATTGTGCCTTAGGAACATCAACATGATCCTTAGAAGAGAGTGAAAATGAGTCCATTTTCAAAGATTGTTCAAGGAAAGCAATGTCACTCTCGGGATCAAAATTCTCATTAACAAACTTACTAGCATCGAATGGCTCACTCAAGTAATCATCAATTTGTTTTTCAATCTTAGCATCTTCGTGTGGAGTGAGTGTAGATGAGGAAAGGTTACAACATGTTTCAACAAAGCAAGCTTCTTCATTTTATTTTAACTTTCCTTTATCACAATTAGAAGTTTCCAAAATTGGAAAAACGCCTTTTTTCAAAAAGAGCTTTCTTATCATTTTCAATTGTTTCAACAAGTTTAACACTTTCAACTTTCTTAGGAGCAAATCTTGGAATCTTTTCCGGTTTAAAAACAATGCTTTTATCTCCATAAAACAATTTAATTTCCTCTTTCCTCATATCAACTTGAATTTGAGCCGTGCACAAAAATGGTCTTCCTAGAATAATTGGCACACGAGGATTGGTCTCATAATCGACTATAGCAAAATCGGCTAAGTACAAGAAATTCCCCACTTTCATAATGACATTTTCCGCTATACCAACCGGTCGAGTGGTGGTTCCATTAGCAAGCTCAATGATCATACGAGTGGAACTAAGAGGTGCATAATCAATGGTCTTCCAAAGGGCTAGGGGCATGATGTTTATGCTAGCTCCTAGATAGGCTAGGCCTTTACAAACCCCAAGCTCATTGAAAACACAAGGTACCAAGAATTGACCCGGATCTTTATACTTCTCGGGAAAGAAATCAAAGAAAACCGAGGTACTAATCACATTCAAAGTAGCCCTAGTGACTTCAAGAAAAGTTTCCTTAGGTGGAGGCTTAAACTCAATCACTTCAATTTCATCTAAATTCTCACAATCATCATAAACGGTTATGGCCTTAAGCTCTCCCTTCGGGTTTGGAATGGTATTACTAGGTAAGCAACCCGAAGAAGATGACGGTTTAGACATGAATCCCTCAAACATCGAAAGTAATTTATTTTGACCTTGTTCCAAATTTTGTTGCATACGAATTTGGGTTTGCTCTAGCCTTTGTTGATTAAGCTCAATCTTATTGTTTTGCCCTTTTGATCGTATTTTGAAAATCGAGTCTCAAAGTATTAATTTGCCCTTGAATATTATTTTGAAAAGCTTTCAAATTTGCCTCATTTGATTTAATGTAGCTTGACAAATCATTTTGATTATTCCCTTGAAAACCTTGATTGTTTTGATTAGCATTAAAACCATTTCCTTGATTGAAATTTCTTTGGTTACCACGGTTAAAATTATTCCCATTGTTCCCATTGTTGTACCTATTTTGAACCGGTGGAGCAACATGATTTTGACGAGGAACTTGACCGTTGGAGCCATAAGTTCCCGTCGCGGCAAAAGCACTAGCTTGATCAAAACCCATGTTTAAAAAATCATAATTAGGATGTGCTCCACCACATGATACACAAACATTCCCAACCATATTAATCGATCCATGAGGATTCTTCCTAATCTCACTCAAAATCGTGTCAATCTTAGAGTCCAATCTAGCAATCTCGTGATTAGATGAATTCACATTGGAAACAACCGGTGTGTTTCGTGAATATTGTGCTCTAGACTTATCCTCAATTATTCTCCACGCGTCTCTCGGAGTTTTTCTTAAAATATTACCACCCGCGGCGGCATTTAAAGAATCTTGTTCAATCATATTTAGCCCATTATAGAAAGTATTTATTTGATGCAATTCCGAGAAACCGTGGTGTGGACATTGTCTTAACAAATCTTTAAATCTTTCCCAAGCAACCCCAAACGATTCATGCACTTTTTGTTCAAATCTAGTGATCTCATTCTTAAAGTGTGTTGTCTTAGAAGGTGGAAAGAAATAATTCATGAACTTTGACACTAAATCATCCCAAGTTAAGATCGAACCCGGTGGTTCTTTCTCATACCAAAGCTTAGCATTACCCTCGAGCGAGTACGGAAAAAGCATGAGCTTAATCACGTCATTCGGCACATCTCTAAACTTGAGAGTCGAGGTAATTCGATTAAAATTCCGTATGTGAGAATGCGGGCTATCGGTCTCATTGCCACGAAATTGGTCGGCACGAATGAGCGATAAAAGACCCGTCTTAATCTCAAAATGATCCGCCAAAATAGCCGGCACAACGATTGCTTCCCCATACCCTTCGGTGGGTGCACGGAGCAATTCCTCCATTGTTCGGTTATCGGCCATCTCTACAACAATAGGTGGAAGCTCGGGTTCCACTATTCGTTGTTGACGATTTCTATTTCTACGAGGAATATTTTCAAGCCTATTAAAATCAATCACAAGACGAGAAGAACGTAATTGCATACACTACAAAGACGAGAATTTAGAGAATTGAAGAAAAGAAATTAGACAAGAAGAAGATTATTTTTGGTATTTTATTTGGTATTGCTCAATCAAAAATGATCGATAAAAAAACAAGGAATAAGGATAACTACTATGGAAGTAAATTACCCTCGGTCGACTTTCAAACGATAGGTGAAAACCTAAACGTATCGAGGTTCAATAAGTAAACAACAAAAATAAGATTTATTACTACTTGAGTCGGCAAACCAATAATAGGTTGTCCCTCTCAATATACGCACAAGCAAGCGGGGAAACGAGGTGGCACTAAGCACTTAAAAACCTTTTTCCTTAGACGACCTTTTATAGCACGTCGCCTTATACCCACCTTATAGTTTGTATAAATCGAGTTCAAACTTCTTATTAGTATTTATCTATTTTGCTTTTTATTTTTGTTTTGGGTTCGAATACAATAGCTAGGTGATGAAATCCCAACTAAGGCTTATTTGAAAGATATGTAAAATTATTGTGCTACGTAATACAATATATTATTCACAAAAAATGAGAAAAACGATACATACTATATAATAGAAAAATAACAAAACTTTCCGAGCACGGAAAGGGTCTTCAAAACCACGATCAACAAATCTCCACAAAGACGAATCGTACACAAGATCCCCGGCAACGGCGCCAAAATTTTTGATGTGTCGTGGATAGTATAGTGATAATTAGATACGTTATAGGGTAAATTAGAAAATTACCTTTAGGAAAAAGTAATAGTCTAATAATACCAATGACGAATTCAATTAAACACGTGAGTGAGTCGAGTTCGTTGTACACGAAGATCGAGTGACTTTGAGACGTTTTGCTTTGATATGGACAATTGATTTGAATTGGTTTTTGGTTTTTAAAGTACAATTAAAATCTACAAAATTTTAAGGTATTTAAAATTAACCTAAAGTGCATGAATCGTAAACCCCGCCTATTTAAAAAATCTACAATTACTTACTTAAAAGTTAACACTATTTAAAAAATTAAACTAATTAAAAATAATCTAATTAAAACTATTTAAAACTAATATACTTTATTTAAAAATACTTTAAACGAATCTATTTAAAAACTATATTTATTCAAATCTAAAGTTATAAAAATCTAATTAATTAAAATTTAAACTAGTTAAACTTTTTAAATAAAAACAATTTTTTATTTTTTTATATTTTTATTTTTCTCTTTTTTTAATTTAATTTTTATTTTTATTTATAATAATGAACTAATTTTATAAATCTCAAAACAGACTTTAATTAAAAGTTTAATTAATTAAAATAAAACAAACGTGTATTTAAACTCAAAGATATTAAGTAAAAAACTGCTTAAACAAACTAAACTATATAAATGAGAAAGCAGAGAGTTAAATCAAAAGGGCGTGCAGCCCAAGTGGTTATCACGCAAGACTGGTAAAGGGGAGGTCTCAAGTTCGAGACCCCCAAGTGACAATTTTTGGAAATAAATTCCTTTTTTTGACAGATTGTGAAAGATACAGTCTCAGGAGAGACTTTTTGTTGAGCTTATTTGTTTAAGCTGATAAGGATACAGCTATTTGAGACTTATCAGAAGAATGAATTTGATAAGCTGTTATTGGATCAATTAAACAGAAAGATCAAAAACCAAGTTTACCACAAGATAACAGATCAGTTAGCACATTAAAAACTAAAGCATATTCAATCAATTCAAACTATATCAAAATGAATCAGATAAGAATTATAGCAGCAAATCAAAATAAAACTCTAAAATCAACACATTTACAGTCCTTATTATGCCATATTCAACTCCAGCTCATAACTTAACATAATCAGGCAGTATTAAACTAACTCAGGAACATAAATAAATCCTACAAACAACAGCTTATGCCCAAATTCGTTAAAAGAAAATCAGATTAAATCGTGTTGGATACTCAGCAGTTTAATCATTAACGAAACTACTCAACCTCAAATTAACTCAAAGCACTTTCTCAAATCAGTAATTTAAAACGCCATGTAAAAGCTTAAGTTCACATAACAATTTTACTAAAACTTAAACAGATTTAGCAGGTATCAATTTAACCTAAACTAATCAGATTATCCTATCAAAAATTTTATTCAAATCAATACATGAGAATCTACTATAGCAAAAGTCCTAATATATCAATCCAAATATTATTTCAGATCAAACAGATTAAACAAATCTCAATAAGTGAAAAGCTTAAACTAACGAATTACCCTTAACTAAACTGAATCATAACATCTATCAAATTATCAATTATCAGATTCATTAACTAAGCAATCATAAAAATCATTATCATACAAACATAAACTCAAAATGAATTACACAAAAATTAAAAACGAGACTCACCTTTTGTAGAATCCAATGGGAAGAAGGTTTGCGCTGAGCAACCTTTTGAACCGGTAAACATCATCATTCGAACCACCTAAGAACCACCATACTCGAACCAACTCCATCAAAGTAAATTGATCCGAACATTTTCATTATATTTTTCCAGTAGGGAAAACTATAAATATCCTTTTCACTTTTAATAATAAAAAATAATCTATTAATTAGCTTATTTTTACCATCACAATGTTATTCTTATTAAACAGAAAATAGGGTTAATTCATAAAACAATTTTAAGCAGTAAAAGATTTTAAATGAGACAATATAAACGAGACAAGATATACTGAAATAAGCTGATTTTTCATTAATTTTCAAGAAACATTACAAAGCTTAAAAAGAAATACAATAATTAACCTAAATCTATTTCTACAGAGTAACATTAAAGAGAAAGTAAAGGATGATTTTTACAAGATAATTGGGGGTATTTATAGCCCCCCCCCCCCCCCCCCCCAAGGCTGCTGATGAGAGGATATTCGCATCTTCCAAGGGATATTCCTTCTTCTTCTCAGCCTTTGATCTTTATTTTCTTTCTCTTTCTTTGATCAGACGGATGATATGATTCACAATAGCACACGGATTTCCAACGTGGCATCCGTGTGCTAGTTGTGTTTCTTTCTTGAACTATGATTGGTTAAATTGGAGGAGTGAGGTGTAGCCTCCTATCAAAATTAGCCACGTAGCCTCTCTTCCTCACACTTTCTCTTCCTATAAGTTTGGGGGTTTTAATCCCTATGATGTGAATTACTCGAATATACCAAAAGCCCCAAATAAAAAAGTGATTTTATTAGGCTAGGGTTTGGGTACAGTAACTTTTAGTTACTGGTTAAGGTTTGGGAGGAAGATGAGAGAAACTCTCATCGTTTGTATCGAAGCTTAAAATATGTGTGTGTGGGGTGAATAAACAAAATGAGTGGGGGATTTTGTTTTATTAATTGTTGTGACGTGTGAGTAAACAAGTGGGATGAAAATGAAACGGTTGGTACAATTTATCTTAAAAACGTGTGAATGAAAAGAATTGTGAGTGGAAAGGTTTTAATATTAAACGTGTGACACACAACTGTTAGTCAAACCCTAAAAGCCCATAATCTCTTCATTCGTACCTTCCAATTGTGGACTGTTGGGCTTGAGCCCAAAAAATTCATTAACCATTCGTGTGTTATACTCCAATTTTGGGCCTTTTGGGCTTTTGGTTAAAAAAATGAACTACACTTCTCTAAATGGGCTTTTAAGCCCATTTCCCAAATGTGGGTCCCACTTGGCCTGTTTCCTCGACATATGATAAAATCCTCTAAAGTCGAATTTGATTTTGGCTTCTTTGATCTCTATCTTCAAACTCGTGCCGGTTTTGCCTATCTTCGCGAACTTGGTACCTACACACATGAAAACAAGAAACAATCATATCCAAGGCATATTTGATACATTTTGTGCATAATTTCATTGTTTTAAGCTACAAATGATATGAGTAAATACAATCATATCACCTACTCAGACTCTGACTATGTTGGGTGTTGTCTTGATAGAAAGAGCACCTCTTGGAGTTGTCAAATCCTTGGAGGAAAGTTAGTATGCTGGAGTGCTAAGAAACAAAACTCAGTGGCCATGTCATCAGCTGAAGCTGAATATGTTACGGCCGCTGGTTGTTGTGCTCAAGTTCTCTGGATGAAAAGCCAGCTGGCTGATTATGGGATCACTTATGAAAAGGTTCCCTTATTCTGTGACAACACAAGTGCTATAGCCATCTCCAATAATCCAGTACTTCATTCCAGAACTAAGCATATTGACATCAGGTATCACTTTAACAGAGACTATATTTTAAAAGGTGATATTGAGCTTCATTTTATACACACTGAATACCAGCTCGCTAATATATTCACCAAGCCTCTGGCTAAGCCAAGTTTTACTAGGCTGGTTGCTGAGCTAGGTATGCTCAATATCGGTAAACAAATCTGATAAATGATCTCTGTCTCTGGGCATTTAAGGGAATTGAATGTAACGAGGTAGTTACATTCCTATGGGAGTTAATATATTCTCATAGTTAATTCAAATGATTGTCCTTCATTGTCAACAACTTTCCCACTTTCCAAGGGACAGATAAAATCACATGAAGAGTCAAGGGGTCCCACTTTTCCTAAAAGGTAAACTTTTGCATTAAATGCTTTAGTTGAAAACGTCTAAACCTTTTATCAAAACCATTGACTCATTTTTCAAACATCACATCACTCATTACTTTCAAACACACATACTATTCATCTTCTTCACATCCTCCATTTCTTCCTTCCATCAACAATGGCGTCTTCATCAACAAACACATCTTTCACCGTCTTGGTCGCCTCAAACGTAGATTTTGGGATAAATGATGGTAAGATTGCCCTGAACAACTGTGTAGCTCTCTTGGAACATAAAAATCCCCTTTACCATCCTTTGTTATCCTTCCTCAAGAACTCCACCATTTTTGAAGCCATTACCAGAGAACCTTCCACATGCTACCACCAATACTTGAAGGAGTTCTGGTACAGCGCTGAAGTTGATCAAACCTCCTCACACATCACCTTCAACCTTTCCACACACCCATAACCTCTCACCTTTGATTTCTGCACGTTTGCCAAAGTTATTGGACTTCCAGTCAATGAAGGCATGTCCGTTGTGCCTGCCAGCGCCACAGTGAAGAAGGCTCTGGCTACCCTTCGTCCTCATGACGACAATGACAACCCCTTCACCACCCAAGGCTTCCCGAACAAATCACTTATCAAAGTAAATTACTTTTCACCCATCTGGAGGACGCTGATGCTCTACATTGTGAAATGTCTAGGAGGAAACCAGGTGTCACATGATCAGCTTAATGGTGCTCAGCAAGCAATCGCTTATAGCTTAATTTGGGGGCAAGATATAGGGATCGCTCACATACTTTACACTGACCTCATTGCAAATCTGGAAAACAAAGGGAAGAAGAATCGACTGGCCACCATTTGCTACACAAGATATCTCTCTCTCTCCTCATAGAAGATATGCTTGGTTACACCTATACAAATGATGAACTTCTCTGATTCTCTCATTATCACATCACTCTAGCCTCACTGAAGACTCCCTTGGAGGATGAAGTGCCTCTCAGTAGGCACATGATGCAGGTTGTTGGGTTACTCGTTGCTGATGGAGAGCCCTTGATCCCTCACAATAAGGTGAATGCTGAAAGACATACTGACAAGTCTTTGTCCAAGACCTCTGTGCAGTCCACTTCTCAGCCCAAGGCACCCAAGGACAAGAAGAAGAAGATGAAAGACATCCCCCTTTCATCTGAAACCCCTTCTGTTAATCCTTCCAAGACAAAGAAGACCAAGAAGAACCCATCCCCTTCTCTGGAGGATGTGGTTGAAGAGCCTGCCGCTGACAAACAACCCGAGTCTAGCGTCTCCCAGTCAGCAGAGACGACTAAGAACCTTCTCAACGCTGATATCTCTCAGGTATTAGTTTGCCATTTTATTCTCTTGGAGGTTCACATACAATGTAAGACTCTCATTTTTCGTATCGGTACAGCGGAAGGGTCTTTCAGAGTGTTACGGGACAGCACAATAACTCCAATCATAGACAACACATAAAAATGGTTGTACAAGGTTTAGCAAACATTCATTCGATAAAAAGTTTCAAAAGCGTACAACAGGTCCCAAATTATACAGGTCATTAAGTTTACAAAACACATATCGAATGAACATTTTTAATATTAAGTGTGGGCCATCAGAGTCGATCTCCATCCGGATTACCTTCAAGCACCTGAGATAGAAAACATGCAAAAATCATATCAGCGAATGCCGAGTGAATTCATAGAGTTTAATGAAAACCGTTATATAAAAACAATCAGTTACAATCATTTAAAATCAGAACACAAGTATAATATCGGAAGTAAGTCCTCATATTGCTAGTCAGGCAATATATATCAAGCATACATCTGTAACCGTCCATGAGACCGTAGTCTCTATATTACCATGATAGGTAATATATTCATCGTTAATAGCGTCGTATCATATCGTTTATTTAGATTATATAGATTGAATAGATTATATAGATTGAATAGATTATAGGATTATTATTAGCCGCATGACATTGTTACCTTACTATGAAAACAGCGGGCCGCGAACCCGACAAACAATTTGCCCATCTAAGTTAGCGTGTCGTCACAAAAATCACGCTATGGAATCTTCTCATACATAAATTCGCTTACCAATCAATGTGGTACGACGGGGATCAACCGTCAAGGCGCGAACTGGGGTGATCGTCCCCAAATAGTACTATCAAATGCATAAGCGTCTACCAAAACCCGGTAGTTCACAATTCATGCTAATGGGACTTTAAGTGACATAACCTAACTACTAATAATCCTTTTAGTCTCGAATATAGGGTCATAGCATCATTCGGGTCCATATCATTTAGCATACAATCGGGACTACTTGTCTTCTATTTTTATAAAAATCTAGCATGTTATCTCCCTCGCGGGTTTACAAATCATTTTATAAAACATTTAAAAGAGCGCGAGGCTATGAACTCACGTTGTTAATGAAAGGCGGATTATCGGCTACGAGCGTGCTTCGGTCACGGAAACCTATATAAATAATAATCGGTCTTAGACTCGGTCCAATGACTTTTATCAAAATAACAATATACATATGATGATTTTGTACATATGATGATGATTAAGTGGGTTTATACATCCTTGTTTACTCATTTTAGCGTTTACGTCTTGATAACGTATTACTAGTTAGCTAGTTTTAACTATTTATCCATTTTAAGTCCATTAAGCCTTGTATAAGTTCTTTAACTTGTTTTTATCCATTTTATACCTATATGATCAGTATATATACTTTTCATGTTGGGCCCAATGGGTTAAGCCCAATAAGCTCTTTTTATAAGTTTTTATCTTATTAAGTCCAATTATTAGTCTAATGTGTTTAGTTAGCTCGTAAATGTCCGTAATTCTTATAGTTCGGGTTTTATCGTTTTTTACTTGTCTTAGTTATCTATACATCAGTATATGACTTTTATAAACTTTACATTAGACGGGTTTGGTCGTCTATGTTTTATTTGGCGAAAAACGTTAATTTTACGGTGATACGCGAAAAAGTCGTAAAAATCAAGTTTATAGTTTTTATTACTTATAAATATTATTTTACCACCATTTATATAATTTACCCATTTAATTAACCTTTTATACATTTATATAAATAAGTTTTATAAGTTAGTGGATTTATATTTTTACATTTTATACATTATAATGTGAGTGCTTATATAATAATAATAAACATTATTTCCAAAAATCTGATTTTTAACTTCATGTTCACCATTTTTAACATATCTAGAGTTCTATAATGACTTAGAAGCTCATTTTTGGATGACATGTTCTTCATGATATGTGCTACATATAACTTAGTTATAGCTACTGCCCATTTTGAGTTTAAGTTGCCTTAACAGTCCTTACAAAACTGCTTATTCAGATTACACCACCTAACTTGTTTTGATCATATCTCACTCACTATTTTGATTCCATTGCATGGCCAACTCTCACATGTGTATAACATCATCTACTTACTGTAAATAGATCAAACCATGCAATTTTATCAGTTCATCTTTTAGTTATCTACTGTTTTTATACAGCCAACTAAATAGTCAAGATTTTAGCTTCATTTCTTATAGTTATCATCATTTTTAAGCATATTTATCAACACTTGATCCCCACACAACATTTTTATCATCATATATACATCATATACATATACAAAATGAAAGAAAATACATTTGTTCTTTACAAAATAATAAGAGAAAAATGTAGAGTATGATCTTCTTTATCAATCCAAGTGGATTTCTTGTTTTAAGAAGACAAGAACTTGATGAACACAACAAGTATCTCCAAGACCATCAAATATCAAGAACATAGGTTGGAAAATCAGCCCTAGGACACAAGCAAATCACCTCCAAATTTGTTGATATGGCCACCAAATGAGGCTTCAAGAGAACACCTTAATAGGACTAGTAAACATGTGGTTTAAGGCTAGAAAAGATCAAGGATGGTGTTTGTTAGCTTATTTGGGACGGCACAAAGGAGAGGGTTGAGAGAGTTTTGGTGTCGAGTTGCATGTGAGAAATGGTGTAAATGAAACAAGTTGCTAGTTTAGCTAGTAAGTGGTAAAGGTTAGCTTAATGTGTAAGCACATGCTTACACTTGTTGTAAGCTACTTAACTTGATGCCACATTGGTGTTGTGGTGTCAAGTGTAGCCGTCCCATATTGCTAGTGGGGTGGGACAAAGTGTTTTGTCCCATCTCACTAGTTTACGGGTATTTCTCGATTCTAGTTTTCTCGATTTGCGTGCCCTCGGTCGTTTTACGAAAAACGTTTTTATAAATTATGAATCACCGTCACAAAACGAATCCAATAAAAATTGTCTCATCAAAAACGGAGTTCAAAAACGTAAATACGTAATCCTAAGGTTTCTGGTTTAGTCGTAAAAGACGCCAAATTATGCACGTAAGCCCAAATTTAAATCCGTAAATTATGAGTTCGTCAACCAACACAAAAATAAGTTTCAAAATATTATACGAGAAAATATTTTACTACCTGAAAATGTTAGATTGTCACAGCTTTTCCTCCTAAAAGGGATCAACGTCCTCGTGATCCATTTCATTTGGATATCCGTTTCTTATTGAAATCGAAGAGGTGCGGATATTTCTTCCACATTTCATCCTCTCGTTCCCAAGAATACTCCGGTCCATGCTTTGAATTCCATCGGATCTTGACAATAGGTATCCGAATTTGTTTTAGTTGCTTTACCTCACGGTCCATAACTTCTACGGGCTCTTCGATAAAATGCAACTTCCCATCTATTCGAACCTTACCTAACGGAATCTTCTCATCACTCACTGCTAGACATTTCTTCATATTAGATACATGGAATGTGTTGTGAACACCATGAAGTTCTGGGGGTAACTCTAGTTTGTAAGCCACCGGACCTACTCTAGATAAAATCTTAAAGGGTCCAATATAACGGGGATTCAATTTTCCTCGTTTTCCAAATCTTATAACACCTTTCCATGGCGATACTTTCAACATTACTCGGTCACCCACTTCAAACTCCATTGGCTTCCGCCGCACATCCGCGTAACTTTTCTGTCTACTACGGGCAGTCAACAACCTCTTCTTAATCTGAACTATCATCTCTGTAGTCTCCCGGATCAATTCCGGTCCCGTGAGCTGGGTATCCCCAACTTCACTCCAACATACAGGAGATCTACACTTCCTACCATACAAAGCTTCAAACGGTGCAGCCTTAATACTAGAATGGTAACTATTGTTATACGAAAACTCTGCTAACGACAAATGTTTATCCCAATTCTTACCAAAGTCTAACACACAAGCTCTCAACATATCTTCCAGTGTTTGTATCGTCCTTTCACTCTGCCCATCAGTCTGGGGGTGATAAGCAGTGCTTATGTCGAGATTCGTTCCCAAAGATCTTTGGAGAGATTTCCAAAAATTCGATGCGAATCTAGGATCTCGATCTGAAATGATCGATACAGGCACTCCATGCTTGCATACAACATTATCAAGGTATATTCGAGTCAGCTTCTCCAGTGAGAACTGCTCCTTAACCGGAATGAAGTGTGCTGATTTGGTCAGTCTATCGACAATAACCCAAATCGAATTGTTTCCAGATGATGTTCTAGGAAGCTTGGTGATAAAGTCCATCGTAATTCGCTCCCACTTCCATTCAGGAATCTTTGGCTGTTGATGTAGTCCTGATGGCTTTTGATGTTCCGCTTTGACTCTAGCACAAGTCAAGCATTGAAGAACATACATAGCTATGTCAGCTTTCATATTCGGCCACCAGTACAACTTCTTCAAATCATGGTACATCTTATCAGATCCCGGATGAATGGAATACTAAGATTTATGGGATTCTAACATAACCAAATCTCTTAAGCCTCCAAACTTAGGTATCCACATACGACCTCTTAAGCATTTCACTCCATCAGCTCTAACCTCTAAAGGATCTCCTTCTCCTCGGAACCCTTCATTAACAAAATTCTCCTTCTTACAAGCTTCTATTTGCGCATTTCTAATTTGCTCAGGCAAATTATTGTGCACGGTCAAGACTAGAGAACGCACCCTGATAGGCTCTCTATCTTTCCTACTCAACGCATCAGCAACAACATTGGCTTTTCCTGGGTGATATTTTATATCACAATCATAATCACTTAACAACTCTATCCATCTTCGTTGCCTCATGTTCAATTCCTTCTGGTCGAGAATATACTGTAGGCTTTTGTGATCGGTGAATACCGTACACTTGGTGCCATACAGATAATGTCTCCACAACCTAAGAGCAAAGACTACAGCTCCTAACTCAAGATCATGAGTAGTATAATTCTCCTCATTCTTCCTTAATTGCCTAGAAGCATAAGCTATCACTTTCTCTCTCTGCATCAAAACAGCTCCATAACCTCTAAGAGATGCATCACAATACACTACAAAATCTTCACTCCCGTCGGGTAATGATAAGATTGGCGCACTACATAATTTTTGCTTCAATGTCTGAAATGCTCCATCTTCATCACTTCCCCAAACGAAGGGTTTATTCTTCTGAGTAAGCTTAGTCAAGGGTTTAGCTATCAAAGAAAATTCTTTAATGAATCGCCTATAATAGCCAGCTAATCCTAAGAACTGTCGCACTTCCGTTGGCGTTGTCGGTGCAGACCAATTCTTAATAGCTTCAACCTTTGCAGGATCAACATGAATTCCATATCTGTTAATCACATGACCAAGAAATTGCACAGAATCTAACCAGAAATCACACTTCGAAAACTTAGCATACAACCTTTCATCCTTCAACAACTTCAAAACAATCCTCAAATGTTCTCTATGTTCATCTTCATTCTTAGAATAGATTAGAATATCGTCAATAAACACAATCACAAATTTATCCAAGTAGGGCTTGCACACTCGATTCATTAAATCCATGAAAACCGCAGGTGCGTTAGTTAACCCAAATGGCATTACTTGAAATTCATAGTGTCCATAACGAGTTCTAAATGCAGTTATAGGAATATCTTCTTCACGGACGCGAAGTTGGTGATATCCTGACCGCAAATCTATCTTAGAATACACACTAGATCCTTGCAATTGATCAAACAAATCATCAATCCTAGGTAAAGGATATCGATTCTTAATTGTCAACTTATTCAGTTCCCTATAATCAATGCACATACGAAAAGATCCATCCTTCTTCTTAACGAACAAGACTGGAGCTCCCCAACGCGACGAGCTCGGTCGAATAAAACCTTTATCAGACAACTCCTTAAGTTGCTCAGATAACTCCTTTAATTCAGAAGGGGCTAATCGGTAAGGCGTACGTGCCACCGGTGCAGCACAAGGAATTAAATCGATTCGAAACTCTACTTGCCTTATCGGTGGAAGTCCGGGTAAATCTTTAGGAAATACCTCAGGAAATTCACAAATAATAGGTACATCTTCCAATCGTTTCTCCCTAGACACATTCCCGGTCACTTGAGCTAAGAATAACTCACAACTGTTCCTGATGTACTTTTGGACTTTAATACATGAAACGATTTTCAAACGGGATTCCCTCGACTACCATCAATTACTAACGTCCTATTCCTAAGAGGAATCTTAACTTTCTTCTCTCCACATAAAATAGTAGCATTATTCAACGACAACCAATCCATACCAATAATAATATCGAAACTACCTAATTCTATCAACATCAAATCAATCGGAAAGGAATGGTTCAAGAGATTTAGAGAGCATCCTTCTAATAGCTTATTAGTTTTCACTAATTTACCATCAGCCAATTCCACCTCGTAACTGGTACTTATCTCAACAGGTTCAATATCAATAAGGGCACTAAATTTAGTGGATACAAAGCTCCTATCGGCACCCGAATCGAATAAAGCAACAGCATAATGATTGTTGAGTAAAAACGTACCGGTAACAACATTCGGATCCTCTTTCTTCACCTCGATTGTTCCAAGTTGGTAGATACCACCCTGGGGGTTTCTTCCAGGTACAATCGCTTTCAACTTGGGGAATTCCGATTTCCTATGACCTTCTTCACTACAGTTGAAGCAAATGGTTCCCTTCTTACACCTTTCAACCTTGTGTCCAAGCTTTCCGCAATTTCGGCACTTCCAGCAGTCGCCAGCATGCTCTTGTTGCCACACTTAGGACATCTATCATCGTTGCGCGGTGTGTTGTTGGTAAGAGCATTTGCATTCCCCTTTCTCTTGTTCTGACGGCGATTGAAATTCTTCCTATTATCACCTCTATCTACACGCTCACCGTCTCCCTTTCTTTTCTCACCAACACGGGCTTCATCTTCCTTATCCTGAATTATCTGTCCAATGAGTTGGTAAGCCATTCGAACAGCATCATAAATGGTCAGTGGTTTCGATGATGTCACGTCCCCCCGGATATTCCTGGTCAACCCTTTCACATATTGCTCAATTCGGATCTCTTCGGGTTCAACCAATCGAGGACATAGCAAGGCCAACTCATGGAATCGATTCGTGTAACTATCAATGTCCACACCTTTCATTCTCAGATGAATCAACTCTTGTTCTAACCTAATGATCACACTACGAGGACAAAACTCCAAAGTCATCCACTTCTTAATTTCAGCCCAAGGAGTAGCATTAGCAGCATCAAGACCCATGAAAGCAATTCTCCCGTTCCACCAAGTCAACGCACGACCTTTAAGAGTAGCCATAGCAAAAGTCACCTTATCTTCCTCCTTACACTTACTAATCCTAAATACCGATTCAATCTTTTCAATCCATTGGCTTAGTCCTACAGCACCTTCAGTTCCATTAAAAGGTAGAGGTTCACACTTCATGAACGTCACATAAGTACAGCCACCAACTTTTGGTGCATTAGTTCCAAGTCCTCCTATATTTCCTCCAGCATTAGCATTCACATTATTAGCATTCACATTCACATTAGTACCGCCAATTCCACTACCGCCAGCTCCACTACCGCCAGCTCCACTACCGCCAGCTCCACTACCACCAGCTCCACTACCGCCAGCTCCACTACCGCCAGCTCCACTACCGCCAGCTTCATTTCTAGCATTTGCCATAAATTCAGTCATGGATGCGGTAACTTGCTCCGTAATAATCCTACGTACATCATCCTCAGTCACAGCCTTCTTGGGCGGCATAGTTCTATAATTTCACAATTTCAAAGTATTAAGCATTCATCCAACAAAGGATTCATATAATATGGATCGAATTCATAGTCAAGATACAAATAAGGCACAATATGGAATTCAAGACAAGATACATATTTCATTCGATCTGAAACAAAAGTATTGTCTTAGTACATCCCATATCAAAGTTCTAACACTATATACACTCAAAATTCGTGCCAAGTCTATTACTAACAAGTCGGTTCAGTCAAAGCTACAAACACAAAAGATATAAAGGTCACTACTAAATACAGACTGGTCTACTGAGAACCGCTAGATGGTCCATCATCCATCGTCTTCTGGATCTTCGCCGGACGATCACTAGACACATCTTCAGCTGGGCGCTTACGGATTACTCCTCTTTCAACCATATCAGCATAAAATCTACTATTCCAACCCACGGATATATTCAACTCCTTTTCGGCTTTCTCACACATCGCACAAGCCACACTCAACTGAATCTCCATAGTATTCACCTTTTTCTTCATAGCAGCATACTCACCACTTTCCAATACCGATAACCTCCTAAAAGCCTCATTCAAACCACGTTCTACATCACTCAAATCCAAACTAAGCAATTCTCGCTCTTTCTCGCCAACCTTAGTCTTCGACTCCAAATAAGCAACCTGAGTCTGAACAACACCCAATCCAACCTCTGTCACACAACTCTTAACACGCGAAGCATCTAGATCATGTCTCAAGGCCCATGGTGCAAGACCATCAATATGAGTAGCCTCTCGAGCACTAGACGACTCTCCTATCTCACGTCTACGAGTAGCAATACCATCGGCACCGTCAGGTGCATCATCATCCTCATCCTCCTCTGATTCAGAATCAGATTCAGACGATTCAGACATTTCATCCCTAGGTAACTCATCTTCGGAATCAGACAAACAAACTGGTGGGGGAAAAGGCTCGCCCTCTGGAACATCATATGGATAAATAAGCTCAGCTTCCTCATCGTCATCAACCTCAACGTCTATACCTACATCCTCCTCGACATCCTCGTCGTCAATCTCATCATCTAAATTATCTAACCCAATCTCATCATCATTCTCAATATCCACATATCCACATTCTCAATATCCACATTCTCAATATCCACATTCTCAATATCCACATTCTCATTATCATTCTCTACTAAGTCAACCTGAGGGGCAATCTGATCTCCTAGTCCTAACTCGGGCTCGGGATCCTCAAATGGTTCCTCCTCATCATCAATATCATAATCTACTAAGTCTAAATAAGGATCATCTTCTATATTAGGTTCGGGAATAGCATGGTTTTCTACAGGAATATTAGGGTCAGCCATGACAATCTGCATTTATATATATATCTCGTATTAGGATAACATACTAGTTAAACAATTACATAATGAAATCACGATATATACATATATATAAATCATATTATATATATCAAAATATATATCTTCTCAATAGGGCTTGTTGGTAACGTCGGAGATCTCTGGCACCGTTATAGTCAAAAGATTTTTCAAATATTTTCTCAAATGTTCATTGTCAAAAGATTTTGAAAAGTTTTGTTCAAAACCTTGGTTTTTAAAATCTTTTGTTCTCTACAACGAGAGCTCTGGTACCAAACTGTAACACTCTCATTTTTCGTATCGGTACAGCGGAAGGGTCTTTCGGAGTGTTACGGGATAGCACAATAACTCCAATCATAGACAACACATAAAAATGGTTGTACAAGGTTTAGCAAACATTCATTCGATAAAAAGTTTCAAAAGCGTACAACAGGTCCCAAATTATACAGGTCATTAAGTTTACAAAACACAGATCGAATGAACATTTTTAATATTAAGTGTGGGCCATCAGAGTCGATCTCCATCCGGATTACCTTCAAGCACCTGAGATAGAAAACATGCAAAAATCATATCAGCGAATGCCGAGTGAATTCATAGAGTTTAATGAAAACCGTTATATAAAAACAATCAATTACAATCATTTAAAATCAGAACACAAGTATAATATCGGAAGTAAGTCCTCATATTGCTAGTCAGGCAATATATATCAAGCATACATCTGTAACCGTCCATGAGACCGTAGTCTCTATATTACCATGATAGGTAATATATTCATCGTTAATAGCGTCGTATCATATCGTTTATTTAGATTATATAGATTGAATAGATTATATAGATTGAATAGATTATAGGATTATTATTAGCCGCATAACATTGTTACCTTACTATGAAAACAGCGGGCCGCGAACCCGACAAACAATTTGCCCATCTAAGTTAGCGTGTCGTCACAAAAATCACGCTATGGAATCTTCTCATACATAAATTCGCTTACCAATCAATGTGGTACGACGGGGATCAACCGTCAAGGCGCGAACTGGGGTGATCGTCCCCAAATAGTACTATCAAATGCATAAGCGTCTACCAAAACCCGGTAGTTCACAATTCATGCTAATGGGACTTTAAGTGACATAACCTAACTACTAATAATCCTTTTAGTCTCGAATATAGGGTCATAGCATCATTCGGGTCCATATCATTTAGCATACAATCGGGACTACTTGTGTTCTATTTTTATAAAAATCTAGCATGTTATCTCCCTCGCGGGTTTACAAATCATTTTATAAAACATTTAAAAGAGTGCGAGGCTATGAACTCACGTTGTTAATGAAAGGCGGATTATCGGCTACGAGCGTGCTTCGGTCACGGAAACCTATATAAATAATAATCGGTCTTAGACTCGGTCCAATGACTTTTATCAAAATAACAATATACATATGATGATTTTGTACATATGATGATGATCAAGTGGGTTTATACATCCTTGTTTACTCATTTTAGCGTTTATGTCTTGATAACGTCTTACTAGTTAGCTAGTTTTAACTATTTATCCATTTTAAGTACATTAAGCCTTGTATAAGTTCTTTAACTTGTTTTTATCCATTTTATACCTATATGATCAGTATATATACTTTTCATGTTGGGCCCAATTGGTTAAGCCCAATAAGCTCTTTTTATAAGTTTTTATCTTATTAAGTCCAATTATTAGTCTAATGTGTTTAGTTAGCTCGTAAATGTCCGTAATTCTTATAGTTCGGGTTTTATCGGTTTTTACTTGTCTTAGTTATCTATACATCAGTATATGACTTTTATAAACTTTACATTAGACGGGTTTGGTCGTCTAAGTTTTATTTGGCGAAAAACGTTAATTTTACGGCGATAGCCGAAAAAGTCGTAAAAATCAAGTTTATAGTTTTTATTACTTATAAATATTATTTTACCACCATTTATATATTTTACCCATTTAATTAACCTTTTATACATTTATATAAATAAGTTTTATAAGTTAGTGGATTTATATTTTTACATTTTATACATTATAATGTGAGTGCTTATATAATAATAATAAACATTATTTCTAAAAATCTAATTTTTAACTTCATGTTCACCATTTTTAACATATCTAGAGTTCTATAATGACTTAGAAGCTCATTTTTGGATGACATGTTCTTCATGATATGTGCTACATATAACTTAGATATAGCTACTGCCCATATTTAGTTTAAGTTGCCTTAACAGTCCCTACAAAACTGCTTATTCAGATTACACCACCTAACTTGTTTTGATCATATCTCACTCATTATTTTGATTCCATTGCATGGACAACTCTCGCATGTGTATAACATCATCTACTTACTGTAAATAGATCAAACCATGCAATTTTATCAGTTCATCATTTAGTTATCTACTGTTTTTATACAGCCAACTAAATAGTCAAGATTTTAGCTTCATTTCTTATAGTTATCATCATTTTTAAGCATATTTATCAACACTTGATCCCCACACAACATTTTTATCATCATATATACATCATATACATATACAAAATGAAAGAAAATACATTTGTTCTTTACAAAATAATAAGAGAAAAATATAGAGGATGATCTTCTTTACCAATCCAAGTGGATTTCTTGTTTTAGGAAGACAAGAACTTGATGAACACAACAAGTATCTCCAAGACCATCAAATATCAAGAACATAGGTTGGAAAATCAGCCTAGGACACAAGCAAATCACCTCCAAAGTTGTTGATATGGCCACCAAATGATCAAGGCTTCAAGAGAACACCTTAATAGGACTAGTAAACATGTGGTTTAAGGCTAGAAAAGATCAAGGATGGTGTTTGTTGGCTTATTTGGGACGGCACAAAGGAGAGGGTTGAGAGAGTTTTGGTGTTGAGTTGCATGTGAGAAATGGTGTAAATGAAACAAGTTGCTAGTTTAGCTAGTAAGTGGTAAAGGTTAGCTTAATGTGTAAGCACATGCTTACACTTGTTGTAAGCTACTTAACTTGATGCCACATTGGTGTTGTGGTGTCAAGTGTAGCCGTCCCATATTGCTAGTGGGGTGGGACAAAGTGTTTTGTCCCATCTCACTAGTTTACGGGTATTTCTCGATTCTAGTTTTCTCGATTTACGTGCCCTCGGGTCGTTTTACGAAAAACGTTTTTATAAATTATGAATCACCGTCACAAAACGAATCCAATAAAAATTGTCTCATCAAAAACGGAGTTCAAAAACGTAAATACGTAATCCTAAGGTTTCCGGTTTAGTCGTAAAAGACGCCAAATTATGCACGTAAGCCCAAATTTAAATCCGTAAATTGTGAGTTCGTCAACCAACACAAAAATAAGTTTCAAAATATTATACGAGAAAATATTTTACTACCTGAAAATGTTAGATTGTCACATACAATCACTCTCAACATTCTGTAGGAGAGAGTGATGAAGTTTTAGGGTTTGCCTCAACCCATAGAGTGTTTGTGTCAGCACCTAGAACTCTTAGGATTATCTATACACTCTGTCTTTACACAAGGATATGATTCACTTATGCTCATAACGCACTCCGATGATCCTTCACCCTCTGGATTGTGCTCTTGTCCATAGCAACTTGAGCATTCTAGGTCCCGACCCAGAGTCTCTGCACCTCACGTGGTCTCTAGGTCCCCTCATATAAAAAGAGTCCCAAAGAATTTATTCTTTTGGGGGAACTGAATAATCACCCTCAGTCTTCCTAGGGGCAGCGATAAAAGGCGACCTTTAACTTCCATCAATTCACAGTTAAAAGAGTCACACGGAGAAATCCTTCAGGGGGAGCTGGATTATCACACCCAGCTATGCTAGGGGTAGCGAACAGCGACCATTCACCACATAATTTTCACATATCAAAAGAGTCCCAAGGAGTAATCCTTATGGGGGAGCTGGATAATCACACCCAGCTATCCTAGGGGCAGCGAATGGCGACCCTTCAACATATCTGTTTCACACTAAAAGAGTCCCAAGGAGAAATCCTTAGGGGGGGCTGGATAATCACACCCAGCTTTCCTAGGGGCAGTGAATGGCGACCCATAACTTCATATTTATTTCACACTAGTTACTAACAAATGTCATAACAGGCTCATAATCTTCATGAAGAACAACAAAATGTTGATGCCTATTCCATTGTTGGTGATGATAATGCTGAATCCCCCCACATTGATCTGGATGCCATGTCAGACATTGACTCCATGCCAGAAGATGAGGTCTTTATCATTGAAGATGACCTGACCATTTCAGACTATGTTGATATGGATGCTGATGATGACCAAGTCACATCCGAATTAAAACCCATTGCCTTCCCCTCAATGGAAAATGTTTAAGAACTGGCTGCCAAGTAGCTATGGGACCAGAGGCTCTGTTCACCAACCTCAGTTCCCTTCCCTACCTTGCCCAATGGCATGGAACTGGGGGCAATGAAACACTTGGAATATTTACAAAACCTCAAGCTTGTCCATGTTCCTAGAATGAAAGATGTTCAGGAACTAGCCGCTGAGGATCTCTGGGTTAAGAGGGGAGACATCAGTAAAAACAAGCCTAAAGTCACAAATGATGTCATCCTATCTGAATTAAAAACACTCACCCATGCTGCTAAGGAACTCACCACCACCCTAGAGACTTCACTAACTTCATCTGTGGAATCCTCTATGACTGCACTGCTTCCGCAACTGCTGGGAAATGCCTTGCAAACTCACCTCCCAACAGTTCTAAACCAGAGTCATCAGCAATACATACCATCAGTCCTCACCAACGCTGTCAAAGCCAATGTTGCTGCTATTGCCAAGGCATTTGAGCCTTCCAGACAACTTCTTCAGAAGCTATTACAGGCGGAACTCAAAGAAATATGCTTATTTGTTCATCAAGAATTTGTTAAGTTCCTCAAACCTGGATCAGGCACAGCTTCTGCCGGCGCTATGCCTGAGGGGGAGAATTCAGCAACCTCCACCTCTGAAGAAGAAGCAGATACAGCTCCACCTAAGGGGGAGCAATCACTTAAACAACCAGCACCCTCAAAAGAGATCCCAACACCAAAACCCATCAGATCCTTCAACCCCATCACTGAGGTAGCACAGGACAAGGGAAAAGGTATTGCCTCTGAGGTACTTGAAATAACCCTGCACTCCCTCCAAGAAGAAGGTGGATCCACAGCCAGGCACTCTGACCTGAACAAATTTAAAAGTACTGATGAACCACCACTAACCCCAGAGTAGGCAAAGGCTCAAATCTTGGAACAAAAAAGGCTTGCAAACATTAGAGCAGCTGAAATCAAGAGCAAAGAAGCTCTGAACAAACTACTCTCTCCTGCTGTAAAGGAAGCTCAGTTGACTAAGCTTAAAGAACTTGAATTTAAAAGGAGCAACCTTCAAAAGGAATATGAGAGAATAGTGGACCAAAGAGCTGAGCCCGGTCAAATCACCAAATACGCATGTTACACTGACAAAGACAAAAGAGTAGTGATGACCTTATACAGAGAAAACCAACTGACCAACTACAAAGTCTTAAGTGACTTTAAACTCAGAGATCTGTGCCTCTCTGAATGGTTAGAAATGTTGTCTATTGCCCAAAAGAAGACTGGGCCTGGTGTTGTCTAAATGATGAAAAACATTCAAGCTAAGCTTAATTGGGTAAGAGACACTACAAAGAAGTTGAAGGTACCTCTGCCTCCTCATCTATCACAACAACAATCTTCTCAAGGACAAAGAAAAAGGAAAACCCAAATGGGGCCTCTGGTAGAAAAGTTGGTCATTGAGAATATTGTTGTAGATGGAATGCACAGAAACCTGGTACTTCCCCAGGAGATCACCAAACTAGTGAGTGGCCAAGTATACTCAAAACCAGAGACAGGAATGGTCTTCATGAATGGTAATTGCGAGTATTGCTTTCAGCGGATGAATGAACTACATCTGGTGTCACCTATACAACTCATCAGACTCAAACAGGGCATCCTAAGGAACTGCAAATTAGCTGATGATTTTGAGTGTAACACCCCACTTGGATAAGTGGACCGTTACGTGTGTTTATGGCGTGTCATCAGAGCATAAGGTAAATGTCCTAAAACATTAACTGACCATAACGGAAATACCGGAATCAAACATCGGTAATCCAAACATAAGCTCAAAACATGAAAAATAAAATACTGAAGGAAAGGACTAAACAATGTCCAAATAAGCAGAATAATGTAAGTACATAAAGTAAGAAGTCTGGATAGCTTCCATCCAAATGCACATGCTCTCAGAATCCTAAGAGCGTCCTGGGGTACCTGCCGTTAGAACATGAAAGGGAACTACGGCTGAGCATAACGCTCAGTGAACGGATATAAAGCATGATAAGGAATTTCTGAATGTAATGAAATAGAAGACAACAATGAAGCTATAAGACTGATATGTAACATGTGGTAGAACTCTGCATAAAATCTGAGAAACCTGGTTCATATATACTGATACTGAACTATAACTATTAATTCTGAAAACATGCATTTACTGTATTTCATTTGCCAGAGCTTATATAGGTCACGTGCTGTAACAACCGTGCATGAATAACTGGAGGGGTGACCTCGTCATGCTGTAGAGGGGTGACCTCTAAATACTGTGCTGGGTGGAGGGATCAGCTCCAATGTGAAGGATGTAGAGCACACACCACATTCACCCTGATAACTTGTAACACATATAAGCCTAGGATGCATCCATACGCCCCACTAATAATACTGATAAAATGGCCAAGCTGAGCTGAGTGGGACGATGCAGGATATCACTCTCCTGCATGTGAGTCACGACACCGGTGCCTCTAGTGCCGTGGTTACGGTACCTCCGTAACTAGTACATAAACTGGTCGTGCTTGTATATAATGCTCAGGCAATTTATTTAGTTATTAACATGATTACTGATGAACTTAAACATATACTGGGGAAAACATTTGGCTGAAGACGGGGAATCCTAATCATGCATAGAAAGGAAGTCCTTACTCAAAGGACGGAAAATCCGTATCTCTAGTCCAGTAACTGACTGAATGGAAGACTGAACGAATACTACTCGGGCTTCACGCGTGCTACAAGAATAAAGGACGCGAATAAGTTAACTGATATTCGTTTATTTAATTTACTGATCTTATTGGCTTCTCATTTATTTATTTTATTTCTGAAATTCCGTACGTATATTAACTGATAAATCTGATCTTATAGTAATTCTTTTTAATGTATTATTCGACCTACTATTAAGTACGGTATAAACGTATTCTCACGTTAGATTAATACTATAATAAGTAACCTGCTACAAATAGAAAGTTTCCTAAATTAGAAAGTTTCTAAAATTATTTATAATTTCTTTAATAAAATTATACCCTTTTAAATCTTATAAAACTATTTAAATATAAATAAATTAATTTAGTATATAAATCATTTAAAAACATCTAATAATAAAAGTGAAATAAATAAGGTATGATTAAGTCGTCGTTTTAATCCTTTTTAATTATAGTCCCGAGCCTACCAAGATGCCCCACTCTCGGTCGCAATAAAACAATTCAATTTATATATCAAATCTGCCTACTAGAATTTGCGACAGAAAAATCTGTCACTAAAACTGTGACTAAAAGCTGTCCAGAATCTGTCATTAAAACTGCGACAGAAATACCGTCGCTAAACTGTCGCTAACTTCAGATTTAAATCTTTTTTAATTTCTGTTTAAACATGTATCCACTGGCCTGAATATTATTGTCACTGTTTTTATGTAGTTCCCACTGATTAAATAGCCCACTGTTGCCCCATTTTACCCACTGTATATAAACCCAAACGCCCCCTTATGAACATGGCTAATCCCAAACACCCCTACTGGAACTGCAGCCCCAAACACACCCTGTGTGGGTCACGGCTGGGCAGAGAAAGGGCACCGAGGCTTTAGGGTCTCGGTTTCATTTAACCAAACAACCCGACACCCTAGATTAAATAAGTATACCCCGATTGGGGTTGTTGATTCTCGGCCAGCCCAAAAAAATACACCACCCCTCTTTTTTTTTAGAACCCGATCCCCTTGCTTTCTTCTTGATTCGGCTGACCACAAATAAAACCCACCGAGACATAGTGATGTCTCGGTTAACCAAAACCCGACTAATTCAAGTTATAACATGCTTATCATTAAGGTCCATTTGTTTTCTTGATTACTTCTGTATTCAAATCGAACACGCAAAAGAACGAAATGGGTTTACCTTGATTTCGTGAACAGAATGATTATAAACGCACTACTCGAATCAATCTTAGATCAAAACATTTTTTTTCTTCCTGTTGCCGGCGGCTTAGCTCCAACACACCCAAACCCTATGTTTTTTTTTTGTTTCTAAGAATGAGGAGTAGTGATGATCTCCTGCGTTTTTTTCTTTTACAAAACCGTGCCTAAGCCCATTAAGTCCCACTTTTTTTTTAAAGAACCGGCCCCTTATAGTCTTATATAATTTCCATCCTCTTTGTTTTATATCTTATTCGTACGTTCTCGTTTAATTTCCGCGTTTTATTTTTCTGAAGCGCAACTAACTTTTCTGTGTAATAATACATTCGTAATATTTATTTCGTTGAATAATTGTATAAAGTTAATAATAGATTAAAACTGCGTATTTAATATTTTAAAATTCAAATACGGGTTTTAAAATTCTTCCCCTCTAAAAAGAATAATTCGTCCCCGAATTAAGGATACGACTATACTAGGTTTTACAATTCTTCCCCTCTAAAAAGGAGAAATTCGTCCTCGAATTAAAGGTAATAAACTAGTGAAGCTATAAGAACTGAAAGAGCACGTAACTGAAAGGCACAATAAGCTGAAGGGTAATTCGTCTTCTAATTAAGACACAATGCTGTTGATAGTTATAAACATGACATGACTAAAGTGATCATGCAACGTGACATGGCTGAAGAGGACATGGAACGTAACCTGACTGAAAGAACTTAACTGGATTTATTGAAGAAAAGGATGAGAGGTCCCAATGGACTCCTCCGTTTCGAGTGGTCTCCCGCTCGAAACGATTCCTTCAAGGTCTAAACATAATAATAAAAATATTGGTCCTGATGACCCTGTCCTGATGATGCTGAATAGTTTCTGGTTCCATACTTAAAATGGATTTTCTGAATCTGATAGAATGAATAATTATAGCATGTAAGGTACATGAAACGGTACGTACAATTATCCTAAAAAGATAACATTTGTATCTCTGAGCAAGATGTTGAAAACATATAGGGATGAACTACGTGAACAATTGTGAACGTGCTACGTGAGCAATTGTGAACGTGGTTCGCGATTATATAAGGAACGTTGTGCATGAAGTATATCGTGAATGGGATACGTGAAACATACTGTGAACGTGATACTAGAACACATCATGAACGTATGCTGACTGAGGAAGGAATGCCAAACGATAAGGTCTGAGATGTGAAGCATCTGCCTGGTTATTGGAAAGTTGTGCTAAATTTGAGTCTGGTTTCTCAAGCTTTCTGTAACCGTATTCGATAATAAACTGAGAAACGTGTATCGCGCAATGGCTCACGAACTTGAACGTGAACAATGTTATGAACGCTAACATGAGCTTAAATCATGAGATAGCATAAAAGATGAACTGAAACAACATCATACCGCGAATGAGACGTAAACGTGAAAGTGAAAATAAACATGAACTTAAAGTGGGCGTAAACATACACTTTATCGTGAACATGAATTCTGTCTGATATGACGGTCGATGGAATGCCTTGAAATCGTATGATTTACTGCTGAATTTTCTGCATGTCCGCTACTGCGTAATCCTTCCGGTTGAAAGGAAACGCGTAGGTTGATTACATAGTCGACAATGACTTAGATAGTATGATACTTTTTCTGAGTCTGTGGTAACTGATAAAATTTTGTGGAATTTCGTCTCATTTCTGCTCAGAAATTTCTAAGGATTGTAGTAACTCACTGACATGACGGCGTTTTATCTTGAACCTGCAGTAGGTCAGGCATCTAGATATGGACATAGCCGCATTTTGTCTGGGATTATGGAACATTCTGGTGGAAATCTGGTTGAATAGTCATAAAACATTTTTTAGTGAGAGCTGTCGGCAATTTCTGCGGTAGTAGTCAATTGAGTTCTAGAAAACTTTGTACTTCGTTCACAGTCGTCGGTCGGGACCATCAGGTGATGGCCTTCACCTTCGCAGGGCTGTCTGAAATTTCTTTCTGCTGAAATAGGGTGGTTCAGAAATGCCACTCCGTTCAACTGGAATTCACATCTGGAAAGCTGCTTATATAATTTTCTCCTATCGGAGATTCTGTTCAACTGTGAAAAGATGATTCTCTTGTACTTCTCTTAGAATTTAGCAGATCAAAATGTTATCAATGAATATACTGACGATTTGTCTGAGGAGCCATGGAAAAACTTATTCATAAATTTCATACTATAGCTGGAGTATTAGGGAGACTATAACGTGTGCAACAGCAGTGTGGGAAAAAAAATCTCATGTTCTTTCTCTCACCACTACTGGTGGCATAATCGTGAATCGTTCTAGAAAATGTTTAAGACATCGTAGCCGATCAGATAAACCTGCTATTCATGGGATGAACATTGATTAAGAATTGTGATCTTGTAAAATTTTCAATGGTCGATACCTGATCTCATGTTACCGGCCTTCTTTCTAATAGATAGGAACGGTGCACTTCCTGATGGTGCGCTAGGGCAAATAGAGCCTCATTCTGGTAATTCTTGCAGCAAATACTACAACTCTTTTAAATTCAGTTGAAGCCCTGCGATAAAGAGTTCTGAAACTAGGTTCTGTACTTGAGACAATATCTATGTAGAATTTTCTTTCGTTGTTAGAAAGGAATTTCTGAAAAACTTCCTGAGATTACGTCTGGGAGCACTGGAGTAATCTGTTGGTCATGAGTTTAAAGAATTTCAGAAGTGAATTTATAACTGATGGCTAGACAGTCTTCGTAGCTATGGACTGTTAAGTCATGCGCTTGTAAGGTAGAACCAATTTGTACTGATTTTTCTGGCAGAAGATATAATGAATATATTTGGGATTTAGTAAGATGGATCTCGTCGTTAACTGAAAATCAGGCTTTAATAAATATGATGATACTGTTGAGTCCTTTCTGGCTGAGGGGTAGGGGACTACCTGATTTAAGATAAAGATGACATAGGAACACATGAAGTAAACATGTCGACTTTTTACTGAATGTGTTCGTCTGTAACCTCACAGAATGAATATTGTGTGTTTAACCTGAGATATACTCTAGTGGTGGTGACTGAATTTTTAATTGATCTGATTCATGCGTGGCATAATAGAACGGGTATACCCCTTTCTGAAGGGTACCCTGAATTACTGAGGGTCTGGTTTAGAAATATACTGGAGTTATGAGTTCTAACTCGTATTTTGAGGAAAGATTCGTATAACGTGTACCACGACTGGTGTCCTGATATGTGTCTTCCGAAATGATACCTGAGACTTATGTCCTGACTGATGTCTTGACATGTCTTTTAGTGGATGAATTTGGACAAGGCTGAAAAATTTTGGTAACTGCTAGGATTGGCGGACCGGTTAGACTGCTGACCCTTGTATTTCTGGTCATGTCCGTTCTGGAGTTCCGATGGTTACTGACTGATTAATTATAAGCACGGTGGTTGTCACTACTACTTTGTCTGTCAATTTATGACGGTCATTATCATGACCGTGATTCATGTAACTATTCTGCTGAGTGGCCGGCTGAGTTCCGGTTCCCACTCTTCTGAATGAACGGTTAGCTGAGTGAAGTGTGACATCTAACTGAGAAGGTAAAAGTATGGAATGGAATGGTAGTATCTGATGGTTGAAATTTATTCTTGTTAGAAATTTCAAATTTATAGTTTTCATCCTTGTTCTGTAGAGTCTTCATAGTATGAACGACAACAGCATCTTGAGAGATCTCCAAAGTATCATCATCGTTAGCATTTGTGAGGTCTTCAAAGTGTTGGCAGCATCAGCATCTGGTAAAATCTTCAACTCACGAGCAGCATCAACACCTGGTAAAATATCGACAAGTGGAAACGCCTGAGATGATTGAGGATCGATTAGCAATATCCATGGAGTAGGGTACCTGGTGTACACCTGGACTAATGTACATGAAGTACAAAATGAATATTGCATATTAAGCATATCTGAGACACCGTACATGGAGTACACATGAAATACTGTACATGGCACTGGTGGAATTTTATGGGATGATCGATACTGATATCAATTGTCTCACATGATCAAAGAAATAAATTAATTTCAACGGTAGTAGATTGAACTAAAATGGGTAACATGATAGCCTGGTAATTCCTGCGTAGACTTAATGCTGGTTGTTTAGAGGCTGAAAAGTATGATTAAACGGAGTTTCATCAATGTTCAGTATAAGGACATGATTGATAAAGACCAGAACATGATTTCTTATGAAATAGGATTTTACTGTAATTCTTCTGTATCTTAGCATGAAAACATCATCGCCTTGCTGAAAACGTAATCCTCATAAAGAGACATGAACTTAATCAGCATGAAAACGACATCCCCTTGAGAGTACAAACTTAACTGATACAAAGAACATAGAAGAATAATCAACTAAGTTTTAACATCAACTGATGTGGGTAGTTATGGTTTAATCCACAGTATTCAAAGTAGGAAGCATGTGACTAGGTATGGGCGATTCTGTTTCGATCCATACTTGTCAAAATTTTCTGAGAACTGTCATGAATAGAAATGTACAATCTGGGACTAAATGTGGTTGGTTGTAGTCCAATTCATATTTGTCAAGATTTTATGAAACGTCATGATATCACAAAGGTGAACAACTATAGATCGGTTCACAAAACAACATTAAACTAAAAAACATGAAATTTGATCTGAACATTGGTGAACGTATATGGGCTGGTTCACCAATTAATATTCGACTGAAAACATAAATCTGTCAAGAGTAAGGATGAACGCCGTTGGGTCGGTTCACCAATACAAAAATCTGAACGAGCAAGGGTGAACGCCTATGGGTCGGTTCACCAAAACAAAAATTCGCAGAAAAGCACATGCGACTAAATATGGTCAGTCCTGTACCAACCTTTTACTTAGTCAAAAACTTTAAGAAACTGATTGATAAATGAAGAAAACTGACTGATAAATGCATGAGAAACATGAAAGATAACAACGCCAAGATCTGGGAAGTTCCTGGTGACTACCCACTAGTCACAGGTCAAGTTATAGAGCCTACAGGTCGAACCTTGCGCTCTGATACCATAATTGTAACACCCCACTTGGATAAGTGGACCGTTACGCGTGTTTATGGCGTGTCATCAGAGCATAAGGTAAATGTCCTAAAACATTAACTGACCATAACGGAAATACCGGAATCAAACATCGGTAATCCAAACATAAGCTCAAAACATGAAAAATAAAATACTGAAGGAAAGGACTAAACAATGTCCAAATAAGCAGAATAATGTAAGTACATAAAGTAAGAAGTCTGGATAGCTTCCATCCAAATGCACATGCTCTCAGAATCCTAAGAGCGTCCTGGGGTACCTGCCGTTAGAACATGAAAGGGAACTACGGCTGAGCATAACGCTCAGTGAACGGATATAAAGCATGATAAGGAATTTCTGAATGTAATGAAATAGAAGACAACAATGAAGCTATAAGACTGATATGTAACATGTGGTAGAACTCTGCATAAAATCTGAGAAACCTGGTTCATATATACTGATACTGAACTATAACTATTAATTCTGAAAACATGCATTTACTGTATTTCATTTGCCAGAGCTTATATAGGTCACGTGCTGTAACAACCGTGCATGAATAACTGGAGGGGTGACCTCGTCATGCTGTAGAGGGGTGACCTCTAAATACTGTGCTGGGTGGAGGGATCAGCTCCAATGTGAAGGATGTAGAGCACACACCACATTCACCCTGATAACTTGTAACACATATAAGCCTAGGATGCATCCATACGCCCCACTAATAATACTGATAAAGTGGCCAAGCTGAGCTGAGTGGGACGATGCAGGATATCACTCTCCTGCATGTGAGTCACAACACCGGTGCCTCTAGTGCCGTGGTTACGGTACCTCCGTAACTAGTACATAAACTGGTCGTGCTTGTATATAATGCTCAGGCAATTTATTTAGTTATTAACATGATTACTGATGAACTTAAACATATACTGGGGAAAACATTTGGCTGAAGACGGGGAATCCTAATCATGCATAGAAAGGAAGTCCTTACTGAAAGGACGGAAAATCCGTATCTCTAGTCCAGTAACTGACTGAATGGAAGACTGAACGAATACTACTCGGGCTTCACGCGTGCTACAAGAATAAAGGACGCGAATAAGTTAACTGATATTCGTTTATTTAATTTACTGATCTTATTGGCTTCTCATTTATTTATTTTATTTCTGAAATTCCGTACGTATATTAACTGATAAATCTGATCTTATAGTAATTCTTTTCAATGTATTATTCGACCTACTATTAAGTACGGTATAAACGTATTCTCACGTTAGATTAATACTATAATAAGTAACCTGCTACAAATAGAAAGTTTCCTAAATTAGAAAGTTTCTAAAATTATTTATAATTTCTTTAATAAAATTATACCCTTTTAAATCTTATAAAACTATTTAAATATTAATAAATTAATTTAGTATATAAATCATTTAAAAACATCTAATAATAAAAGTGAAATAAATAAGGTATGATTAAGTCGTCGTTTTAATCCTTTTTAATTATAGTCCCGAGCCTACCAAGATGCCCCACTCTCGGTCGCAATAAAACAATTCAATTTATATATCAAATCTGCCTACTAGAATTTGCGACAGAAAAATCTGTCACTAAAACTGTGACTAAAAGCTGTCCATAATCTGTCATTAAAACTGCGACAGAAATACCGTCGCTAAACTGTCGCTAACTTCAGATTTAAATCTTTTTTAATTTCTGTTTAAACATGTATCCATTGGCCTGAATATTATTGTCACTGTTTTTATGTAGTTCCCACTGATTAAATAGCCCACTGTTGCCCCATTTTACCCACTGTATATAAACCCAAACGCCCCCTTATGAACATGGCTAATCCCAAACACCCCTACTGGAACTGCAGCCCCAAACACACCCTGTGTGGGTCACGGCTGGGCAGAGAAAGGGCACCGAGGCTTTAGGGTCTCGGTTTCATTTAACCAAACAACCCGACACCCTAGATTAAATAAGTATACCCCGATTGGGGTTGTTGATTCTCGGCCAGCCCAAAAAAATACACCACCCCTCTTTTTTTTAGAACCCGATCCCCTTGCTTTCTTCTTGATTCGGCTGACCACAAATAAAACCCACCGAGACATAGTGATGTCTCGGTTAACCAAAACCCGACTAATTCAAGTTATAACATGCTTATCATTAAGGTCCATTTGTTTTCTTGATTACTTCTGTATTCAAATCGAACACGCAAAAGAAAGAAATGGGTTTACCTTGATTTCGTGAACAGAATGATTATAAACGCACTACTCGAATCAATCTTAGATCAAAACATTTTTTTTCTTCCTGTTGCCGGCGGCTTAGCTCCAACACACCCAAACCCTATGTTTTTTTTTTGTTTCTAAGAATGAGGAGTAGTGATGATCTCCTGCGTTTTTTTCTTTTACAAAACCGTGCCTAAGCCCATTAAGTCCCACTTTTTTTTAAGAACCGGCCCCTTATAGTCTTATATAATTTCCATCCTTTTTTTTTATATCTTATTCATACGTTCTCGTTTAATTTCCGCGTTTTATTTTTCTGAAGCGCAACTAACTTTTCTGTGTAATAATACATTCGTAATATTTATTTCGTTGAATAATTGTATAAAGTTAATAATAGATTAAAACTGCGTATTTAATATTTTAAAATTCAAATACGGGTTTTAAAATTCTTCCCCTCTAAAAAGAATAATTCGTCCCCGAATTAAGGATACGACTATACTGGGTTTTACATTGAGTTTGAAGTTGAGCTGATCATTAACTCTAGGAGTGACAAAGTTGAAGCTCAGATAATCTGTGATCAAGGCCTCGATCGCTGAAGAACCTTTTATTTTTTATGTTTACACCGTTGGGTGTTCTTGTAATAGACTAGGTTCTTTATGTTTAATAAAACTCTGAGGTATGTTTGTTAAATTATGTGTAAGAAGAAGTTGTGTACTCACTTACAATATTTTTAGACATAGTATAATTTATAAACAAATAGGGGAAGATTGTTGGGCCAATGAAAGTTTTAACTATGGCCCAGTCTAGATTTGTTTAAATTAGACTAAGTGTTACTGATCGCTGAGAGGACCAGCGACAAAGACCAGACCAGTGGAAGGCAAAGCCTCAGCTGGTACACCAGGAACATTCAAGTCAAAGACAACGTCAGAGAAGTCGAAGACAATCTGAAGTCATACTCACCAGCAATTATGGATAGTTTGGATGTAGAAGGAATGTGCTTGTGTTCAAGGATCTTTGAGTTGAAAATACTCAGAGATCACTTAAGAACCCTAGAAGTCTGATACAAGCAAAGCTTGTTCTCCTTTTATAGTTTAGGCGGGAGAATCTACTAAGTGTTTTGAGCGGGACAAAACAAGAGATTCAAGATAAATCCTAGTACGACCTAGTGGGACAAAAGGTGAACAGTTGGTAGAACTGTTCACCTAAAGTTGTTTAAAGGTATGTCTCGATTTGGACATGCATTTAATACGTTGTACTCTTCCATTCAGAAGATGACACGTATCAACTACTCCTACTAAGGTAGCAACCTCGTACCATTATAAATAGGAGTGAGAAAGAAGAATTAATTTAACCCTTGTGCTTGGATAAATTATCTAAGTTATTTCTCACTTTGGAACCGCTGAGCCCTCAGCTGTCTACAAGCGTCTCATTGGTTCCCTTGTAAACTTGAGTCTCGAATCTAGTTTACTTGTTCTAGGGTTCATTTCTTATTGTCATTCAACGGGTGTATTCATAGCACTTTGTAATACTTTGTTTATAACAGTTAATAAAGCCTTACGCGTTTGAAAAGTATTTCGTTGTGTTTTTGTGATTATACGAGTTATAGTTTCAAAAATTGTCATATTAAGGGACGTTCAGTTTATGATGTATATGCTGATGAAATTCTGCATGTTGAGCATTCTGAACAAGATTATGACAAACATGGGATGGAAAAGGGTGATAGTTTTACCACTTCAGATTCATCCGATGTAAGTCATAATGGGGGAGAGATTGTTCAGATGCTATAGTACATCATGATAAATGCTTTATGACTGCTTCATTAACCGATTCTGCTTCTAGGATTAAAAGCTTGAAACCATAATAGCTCAACAATCTCAAGATCTTGAGGATGCCAAAAATGAATTTTCGAAGAAAACGGATAAATTTGAAAAGTATTTTGAAAAACTTGAAAATTCAAACGTTGTTCTTGAACGAAAATTAAATCAAAAAATTCAAGATTCTAAAGCCGAAAAAGATAATTTGTGAAACAAATAACTTTGCTAGAATCTAAATTGGCATCCCAATACATCTTACAAAAGGAAAACGAGATCTTAAAACAGTGTTGTAATGAGTTAAATAATTTTATCATAGAGAAGAGGTCTAAAACTCTAGAGTCAACGACCTTGTACACTAATGAAAATGCTGATTTAAAGGCTCAGATTCAGAAAAAGGTTTTTGATATAGCTGATTTGAAAAACGAGCTAAGTAAAATTAAGGGCACTAGTGTGGACACTAAGCTTGAAAAACCATCAATCTTGGGGAAACCGCCTAAAAATCAGTCCGTTCGACAACCGACTGCATTTAGATCCGAGCGACCAAAATCCTCGAGACCACGGTTTGCCTCCCAAGTTGATATCGTTCATCTATCTAGACCAGTCACTCCACTTTCTAGGGCTAATGTCAACAAATCAGTCTATGCAAAACCTACAAACAAGACTATTACTAGTGATTCTAGGTATCCTTCTAAGAATATGCCACAACATAGGTCGAATAGCATGCCTAATAATCACTATGTAGATGCATCTAAGAAAATGCCACAAGAAAGAACTAGGATTTCTAGGTCTCACTCGGATCTCAAACACGGCGTTTGTTCAGGTGCATGAAAAGTGTCTTCACGACAAATCATGCGGCTTGTGTAACTAAAGTCTTGAAGGAGCTGAACTCAAGTGCTAAAAGAGGGAATCCCAAAGGAAATAGGTTTTCTACCGCTAAGTCTTCGGTTGTGCATAAGAAAACCATGCCGCCTAGATCCAATCTGAAGTGGAAACCCACAGGTAGGATTATCAAATCAATTAATCTTCAATGGGTTCCTACCGGAAGGATATTCCTCTCTAGCACTACCAAGGTTGACTGTGAACCCCCGCATGGTTCTAAAATTGATATCGCTAACCCATATCAAAGTACACAAACTTCTAAGGAGAATGCAGGTACCAAAGTGAACGTTCAACAAGAACAAGGCGGTCCAATCTTTGTATACCGTTCTACTAAGGACACTCTCAGAGTTTGGTTGTTGAAGAAGCTGATATCTAAGAAACAAGTGTCTCAGGGGACTCGCAGTTAAGATTACAACTATGGCTCATTGTTAAATGACAGACGATGACCCAGACTTCAAATAAAGGGAAGTTTATCTATGCAATGATAACTTACCTTCAAAACGAGAAATTAAATTTTCTCGGACATGAGCTTACATTAAAACTATTCAAAGGTTTTAAGCTCGTGTGTATGGCTTACAGTCGGATCACAGATTGTAACCCGTGCTTCAAAGAAAGGGAAGTTTATCTCGTCAACGATAACGTACCCTCAAAACAAGAACTTAAATTTTCTAGGACACGAGCTAACATTAAAATCACTCAAATATTTTAAGCTTGTGTAAATGGCGTATAATTATATTTTAGATTATGCCCCAGAATTCAAAGAAAGGAAAGTTTATCGCCGATGATAAACTTATCCTCACAACGAGAAATTAATTTTTCTCGGGCATGAGCTTATAATAAAAACATTCGAAGTTTTTAAGCTCATGCACAATGACTTACAGTTAAATATCAGACGGTATCTCGGACTTTAATTTTAGGAAATTTTATCTTTAATGATAACTTATCCTCGTAACGGGAAATTAAATTTTCTCGGTCATGAGGTTGTAATAAAACACACCAAGTTTTAAGCTCAGAAAGGAAAGTGTATCTTTTAAAAAAGAGAACTTTTCTTCATAACGAGAAATTCATCTTTCTCGGTCATGAGCTTTCCGTTAAAACATTCAAAAGTTTTCAAGCTCATGAAAATGACTTCTAAGTAAATGTCAGCTTAGAACTCGTTCTTCAGATTAAAAGGAAAGTTTATCACTGATGGTAACTTATCCTTAACAACGGGAAGATTACAACTTCTCAGACTTGAGCTCGTTTCGTAAGATATTCAAAATCTTAAGCTCAAGTAATTGGTTTTCAAAGCCATTGAACACAATTTTACAAGAATTTTCAAAAGGTTTTTCTAAATCTTTCAAAATTTGTGTGTTCAACTATGTTTTGATAAAAAGAGCATGTCTTCTGGAATCGATAATATTTATGATCCTAGAAATGTCGTTTAATAATGACACTGGGTTATAAATAAAGTTCGATCAGAAGTTTAAATGATTTAAAACATGCTCAAAATCGCTTGCTATTATTTCAGATAGTAACCCGCTTTTCATATTAAAGTCAAGCATCTCACCGGAAAGTTTGCCTCAACAACGGGAATTAAATTTCTCGGGCATGGTTTGCTTTATAACCATGTAAGGGATTGTGTTTACGTAATAACACAATCTAACACGAATATATGTACGCTTCAGTGCATTTATTTGTTAGTACGAAAGAAATCTTGTTTTTATGAAGTTATCATCTCCACAAACCGTAGAAATTTACAATTGATATCTACATATTCGATGATGTGACTACTCAAACGACGACTACAGCTCTTTAGATAGAACACGGGTCAACATTTTAGGGGGAGAAATTGTCAAGCGTTCATAATCTTCGATGCCAAAAGTGCCAAGTTCACAAATTAGGGTCAAGACAACGATATCAATCGTACATGTGGTGTAATGAAAGATTACCGCTTTTCGACAAGGAGGAGATAAGTTCAGACTTTACGGGGGAGACCAACATTCGTGAACAAGAACCATGTGATTCTATCATATGATGTTCTCATTATTCAGGTCCAGCCTCGTACATTATTCATCTTGTGAATACATTATAATATACGATCTTTGCACATAATATGTACACCCTCATTATTTTGAGGGGGAGCTTGTGAAATTCATGAATATAATTGGATTTGCATTTTTCATCCCAAATTTTCTTAAAATTTCATTAAATCGATTGATATCAAAAACATCGAGTGGGTTAATATTTTTAATATGGGGGAGAAAATGTGATCTAATATTGAGATCAACAATGGTTTGACTTAATGTGCTGGCTCATCCCAACATGTGCGAAATGTTTTCGAATATCGTGGCATATGTTAATGGGGAGCAAAATGGATTTGCATATCAAAATGGATTTCATGGTGACATATCTTACCCAAAACATTTCTATTCATGACGGTGACTATTGTGGTGACATAAGGATGGTAGGATAGGTTAAAGTCCAATGATTCTTCTAAAACCATAGGAATCTTCCCAAGGACATTCCATAGCTAGAAATAGTAGTGCTTAGGAAAGATGGGGAAAGATTGTGAACGTAGCTGAATGCCGACCAAGTACTTAAGTTAGCACTGGAAAAATCACAACAAGGTGCTAGTTATGACGTATTGGTAAGCATTGAAGGGGTTGAATAATTAAAAAGAATTGTAATGATAAAGGGTGAAAAGAAAGAAGCCCTCCTTACAACCTTAGGCACAAACAGGGTCAACACATATGCTATTGAGATCATTTTAATGAGACTTGATATTGAAGAAAGACATCATGGACCCAGTGATGCAATGCAGAACCCATCCCAGCTAACTCAGATATCTGTCAAAAGATATTTGTTTTAATCACACGGAAACAACGCATTATCAATTGATTTATTCACTCTGAATAAATTAGTATTGAAATGGTGACACTCCTCTCCAGCCTCCGATCACTAAAATCCAAAATGCACGATATAGTCTAGAGCCATTTGAGATCATCAAATATCTCATTAGGAGACACTTTCATTATTCCTTACTTCTTCACACAGTGTGAAAAGTAAGAAAGATATTAAGAGTCCTACGCAAAATCTTCATGATCTTGCCTGAACATCTGATTAATACGAAAGTATTTACAAAGAAGATGGAAATCCTTCTTGAGCGAACATCAAAAAGCTCATGGTAGGTGACTTGTGCGATTTTGTATGAATCAAACTTGTGATAACTGGAAAGCAGCAGTGGATTAATTCTTAACTTAATTTAAATATGTTCCAGGCCTCTACGCAATATCTTAGGGATCTTTCCAGAACATTCAGAGTACTACTTTTTAATATTTACAGTGACGAATGGAAATCCTTCTAGTGTTAACATCAAACAGCACTTGGTAGGTAACTAGCAAGATTCTATATGAATCAAGCTCGTGGCAACTAGAAAGCAACGATGGTGCGGTTCTTAATTGAATTTCACTTGTTCCAGGAATGTGAATTAACGGCTTCAATTATGCGGATAATTTTGTCCAAATGATTCACTCTTTACGTTCGCAATCAGCTTTGGACGGTCGAGTAAAGAGAACGGGTTTACCCGCGAAATCTTGTCAAGGAGGTTCTTAATGGAAACTACCTGCCACAAGTACGATATTTTATATTGTCCAACGATCTTCACCGACCGGAGGTAAAATGCTACCGAATTAGAATGAAATGTTCAAAGCCATTTCATCCGTGTATATGTTTTGTTGCTAACTGTCTTATACAGCATAACAAGAAGGTGGCGTAGCGGTGTACAATCCAGAAGAAGTCGTCCCCGCATGCTTATACTTTCTGCACGTAATACTTCAACAAATTCAAGAAAGCCTAAAAGTCAAGTCTTTCGCTGTATCAAACTCTGAAGCTTTCAAGAATTTATAAAGGTATAAGTATGTGGAACATGAAGTCACGAAGAGGCGAATATCACAACTGATGAATGCACAAGGTCAAGGCAAGGAAACATGCTAAAGACTAAAGTCAAAGATCACATCAACATATTCACAAGACCAAGATCGAAGACTCAAGCATAGTATGCTAAGTTTAAGATTTTGTAAAATGGTGTGACCTCCCTTAGGGGGGAGATTGTTGGAAATACGTTTTTCTAAAGAAAGTCTCGGTCACATCATTGTTAGCATAGATCACGAGCTATAGACTATTTAGGACATTGTCTCTTGGAGCGACCTCCCTTAGGGGGAGATTGTTGGAAATACGTTTTTATGTATTTAGGAAGGATCGGTCACTCCAACGAGATACATCTAGTATGGTCTCGTGATCCAATATGTAACAATATAACCCATCAAGCCCACATGTAGGGTGGGCTATATATACCCCCTCCTAGCATGTTAGGAGGGGTTGGTTCTCATTTTCAGATTCAATCTAATATCACTTTCTCTCATTCTGTCCTTTCTCTCATTCTGTCCTTTCTCTCTCTACTTTCTCTCTCTAGTTCTTCATCTCTCTCCCTCTCTTTAATTCATTCTAACACAAAGACAATCCAAGGGTTACGTAGACCTACAAATACCGTGAAATCGTACGATCTCATTTTGAAATATCTCTGTTAACAGGTTGACTGCATAATTCTTACCGATAAGTAGGAAATGTACAGGCTTGTCAACGATCGGCAGCAACTCCGATAGCATCATGTCTCCTCTGAGTCTATGGTAGCATGGTAATAAAATCCATGGAGATCTTATCCACTTCCATTCAGAAAATTCTAATGATTGAAATAGACTACTAGCATGTTGGCGTTATATCTTAACCAGCGGTTATTTCAGGCATTTAGATATGAATGTAACGGCATCTTGTTTCACCGCCCCACCGAAATGTGCTTTTGAGATCATGATACATCCTTGTAGAAACTGGGTGCATATACATTGGAAAAACTATGATTCTCGGTAAATTAGACCTCTCTTAGGGTAGGGTCCTTTGGAACACATAATTCAGTGTAGGTTTCTCTCCTTTACGCGTAAGTTTAGTCATGGTAAACTAACCATGAGCAACAACGTGATTCCGAGTGTCAATGTAATCGACCAAAATTCGTACTAGAAAGTTCAGTGTATAGTTTCTGCTGACGTAGAATTTTTAACATAATGCGAAGATGATCTTCGTGCTCTTCTCTAGACTTGGAAAAGATCAGAATGTTATCAATGAACATAATGACGAACTTGTCCTAGAATTCATGAAAATTCGATTTATCAAGTCCATAATTACATCTGGGGCATTCGTGAGACTAAAAAGGCATAATCACGAATTCATAATGACCATAACATGTGCGAAGAGCAATCTTGGAAATGTCTCGCTCTTTCACTCGCAACTGTTGGTATTCTGACTGTAAATTCATCTTGGAAGAATGCTTAGCACCCAGTAATTGATTAAACATGTCATCAAGACGTGAAAGGGAATAACGGTGACGAACGGTGATTCGTTATAAATTGACGGTAGATGATACATACTCTCGTGCTGTCGTTCTTCTCCTTTAGTAAATAGAACCGGTGCACCCCATGGTGATACAATCGGGGAATAGAACCTCGTTCCAACAATTCTTGCAGTTATTCCTTCAACTCATTGGTTCAATGGAAAATCATGCGATAAGGGTCTTGAAGGTAGGTTCAGCTCCTGAATGAGCTCAATGTCAAGCTCCTCTTCACGAATGGGCAGTATACCTGGAAGTTCTTCTGGAAATACATCTGGGAATTCTGAAACAATCTGCTGATCATGGTTTAATAAACTTCAGAACTTGCGTCATTTATGATAGCTGGAAAATCTTTGTAGCCATGGAATAATAAAGCACATGCTTGTAGAGCAGAAACAGTTTGTACAGATTCTCCTGGTAGTAAAACATGATGGATGTATTCGGAAGCCTAAAAATCGTCGAATATGACTCAATATGAATGGCAATCAATCGTAGCGCGATGTGCTTCTAGCCAGTCCATACTCAGAATCATATCGAACTCGCACATGTCCAAGGGAAGTGCGTTAGCAAAATGGATCTTGTTGTCAAACTGAAAGGAAAACTTTTGTACACCTGGATGATACGAACGACGTCTTCTATGGCCGTGAACACATGTGATATGATGATCAAGAAATGAAGGTGACATGTCAATACCTGAAGTAATCATGGCAGATCTTACTGAATGTGTTTTGCCCTCTCACACGGAACGAACACTGCGTTTCCAAACATGAATAATACGTCAGTGATGGTACCTGAAATTCTAGTGGTTTGATTTATACATGAAACAACAGAATGGGTGTACCCCTTGGAGGGTGTACTGAATTACTGAGTCTTAGTTGAGAAGTTATGCGTGAGTTCGTATGTCTTTACTCTTGTTTTGAGACAATATACGTGTGACATGTGTCTTGACTGGTGTCTTGACATGTGTCTTGAGAAAATATACGTGAGACATGTGTCTTCAAAAATATATGTGAGGCATGTGTCTTGACGGATTTCTTGACATGTATCTTTAGAAAATATACGTGGGACATGTATCTTGACGATGTCTTGACATGTGGCCTCGGAAAATATACGTGAGACTTGTGTCTTGACGGATGTCTTGACATGTGTCCTTAGAAAATATACGTGAGACGTATGTCTTGACGGATGCCTTGACATGTGTCCTCAGAAAATATACGTGAGACGTGTGTCTTGACGGATGCCTTGACATGTGTCTTCAGATGTGAAACTGAATAACGTTGAAAATCTTGGTCATAATATCAGAATTGGTGGATTGGTTAGTGTTAGGTGTGAAAACACCCATCCTTTTACCACTTAATTCTGGCTAAAACAAGACCAAAACGCGTGTTTAATATCATTTGTTTGGAATTATGCGTGGTTTTTGTGTTTATTGTGTTTTCAGAGCCAACCGGATGGATAATGGAGAAAACATGGGATTGCACGGGTTTTATGGAAGAAAAAGACTCAAGACGAATTCTATTGTCCAAGAGGTGCAAAAGATTTGAAGTCACTGGGCCTATTTGAAGATTTATTGAAGAAAAGGACCAAAGATGGAAGATTTACATATGTCGAAGAAACTCAAGTCTATTAAACGAAGAAATTAAAAGACGAGTTGAATTTAATCGACGACAAATCCCGAATCAGAATCGAAAACGTCAACTTTTCTGAAAAGACGAGAAGACAAGAAGTAATGGAGAAAGCCCACTCACCAACCAAATGGAGGACCTATATAAAGGCCACACCTTCACACTTTTTGACAAGTTTTTTATTCCCAGTTTTTCTCTCTTTTCTTCCGTAGAAAGCCAACACCATTAAGGTGTTGGTGATTTTTCATTCTTGTTAAATCTTTAATTTTGTAAGTGTTTAATCTTTCCTTTTGTTTACTTTATATTAATCTATCAATTTAAACCTTCCATTTAATCTTGTTCATCTTGTTCTTTGATTCAAAGTTAAAGTTCTTATTTAGTTGATTTTGATCTTCAAAAGTTATTGGGTTTTGTGTTTTTATTGATGGGATTTGATATTTATGGTTAGTAGATGATTAGTGATTAGTTTTGTTTAAGTTTTGGTGAAAAACTTGGTTGATTTTTGGTAAAAATCGCGTTCCCCTGTTTTTTCTATCTCCTACTGTTCTTGAATTTTTCCAGGTTCCGAATGAACACAAAAGTTATCAAATGGCGCCGCTGCCGGCTCTTCTCGTTAAGATTAACAGTTTTTTGTGAGAACTTGGATTTTGGGATCCGTTCACCGTGAACATTACTTTTTCATAAAAAAAATAATAATAATAATAATTTCAAAAGCCCTAAAAAAATATAAAATTTTCAAAAATCCTAAAAATTAAAAAACATAAAAAGAAAAAAATATTTCTTGTTTGTTTTGTTAGTTCTTTTGCAGGTGCATGCGTACACGCTCAACGTTTTATCCCGAGCCCGAGACTCTCGATAACTTAAACATGGCCGGTGTACACAACAACAACAATAACCCACCTCTCAACAACAATAACAATCCACCTCTCAACAATGAGCCTCTACCAGACAATCGCCCGATGATTGAACTTCTGCAAGCACATGTAGACAGCAACAATGATCCAATTGTCATACCCGCGATTGCAGCCAACAATTTTGAGCTCAAATCCGGCTTTATCCAGATGGTCTCTACTCAACCATTCTTAGGGCGTACCATTGATGATCCACATGACCACATCAAGAGATTCCTACAACTCACGAATACGGTCAAATTCAATGGTGTTCCACAAGAGGTAATCCGTTTACAACTTTTTCCCTTTTCTTTAGAGGGACAAGCCCGGCATTGGCTTGCTAAGGAACCGCCACAAAGTATTCTTACGTGGACGGATTTGGAGACCAAGTTTATCAACTACTTTTTCCCACCCTCTCGTACTACCGCTTTGTGGAATGAAATTATCAATTTTGAACAAAAGTACGATGAGTCTTTTAGTGAATCTTGGGACCGTTTTAAAGATCTTTTAAGAAAGTGTCCACAACATGGTTTTACCAAAGTGCACCAAATTAACACTTTTTACAATGGTTTAAGCATGAATGACAAAGATTCACTAAACAGTGCCTCGGGGGTAATATTTTGGTTAAGACTTCCAATGCCTCTTGGGATATCATTGAGAATAAGTCTCGTGTGCAAATCAAGAGTTCGGACCAATGCCGCTAGTACTAGTACTAGTGACAGCGACAAGCGACTTGACAAAATTACTACGCTTCTTGAATCGCTTGTTACCCACACCGCTAACAACACCAACAGCATCAATGCTAAAAACGCTCAAGTCAATGCTGTAAGCCAACCATGTGAAATATGCGGGGGTCCTCACTCTTACACCACTTGTACCACCACCCAAGACTACCTTTCTGAGAATGTGAATGCAGCATACGGTACCTATCCTCCGGCCGCTTATCAAGCTCGTCCTCAAGGTGACTGCAACTTGCTTAGCTACCACTCTAATAACTTTCTTTCCCCGCCCGGTTTTCCTCCTAACAACCCAAACCAACAACAAAACCTCAATCGCCCTCCTCAACAACAACAACAACCTCGTGCACCATACATACCACCTCACAAACAACCATATCCACCTCAAAGAAACAACCAAGTGTACTAACAACCTGCTTATCAACCACCCGCTTACCATGCTCCCCCTCCCAACCAACCCAACGCATTACACCAAGATGTTGAAACCTACATGCGGACCAATTATGTGATTGTGGAAAATATCCAGCGGGAAGTGCTCAACTTGAAAGCAGACATGGTGAAACAAGGAAACCATCTTCGAGCTGACATGAGAAACACTTTGGCAAGTCAAACGAATGACTTAAAGAACATGATGGCTGGTTTCTTCCAAGGTAATCACTCCTCTTCTTCGGGTACTCTTCTGAGTAACACCGTTGCGAATCCAAGAGGGGAGATGAAAGCAATCATCACTCGCAGTGGCAAAGGTACCAAGGAACCCGAGCTTCCTATACCTCCACCGGTGATTGTGACTAAGGAGAACGAGTCACCTGCTCATATTCCTCATCTTCTACTTCCCCAATTTCTCCACCTCTTACTTCTACCCAACCTCCACCCAAGGATGTGAGTGATCCTTCGATCCCAAAGACTTCCTCTTCTTCCGATATACCTTATCCATCAAGGTTGAGGAAAGAGAAGCTCAAAAGAAAGGATGATATTCAAGTTTCGAACTTTCTAAAAATGTTTAAACAATTGAATTTTAACATCTACTTCGCTGAGGCTCTCGCTCACATGCCCAAATACGCGAAAATGTTCAAAGATCTTCTTAGCGACAAGGAGAAGCTTCTTGATATTGCTAACACCCAACTTAATGAGAATTGCTCTGCAGTGCTCTTAAGGAAATTGCCAACTAAGCTTGGTAATCCGGGTCGTTTCTTAATCCCTTGCAACTTCCCGGGAGTAGAGAATTGCATGGCCCTAGCCGATCTAGGTGCCAGTATTAACTTAATGCCTTTAAGTGTTTGGAAGATATTATCTCTCCCTGAGCTAGTCCCCACCAAAATGACTTTGGAATTAGCTAACCGTACGGTTGCTTATCCAGTGGGGATAGCCGAAGACGTCTTTGTAGGAGTCGACAAATTCACTTTTCCTGCCGATTTCATTGTCGTTGACTACGACATGGACCCTCGTGTGCCATTGATCGTTGGTCGTCCATTCTTGAGGACCGGTCGCACTCTCATCGATGTTGAAGCTGGTGAGCTTATCATGAGAGTGGGTGACGATAAAATTGTATTCAACATGGGAAAGCTTTCTAAACAGCCTTATTCATACGAGAGTGTTAATTGTATTGACGTTCTTGATGAGGCTTGTAAAGAACATTTCAAAGATGCTTGTAAAAGTATTCCTACCTCTCTTCCCAATGTTGAGACCGTTTCCTCTATTGACTCATCACTATCTCTATTTGGAGAAAGTGATTTCCTTTGGAAAGATTTGGAAGCCACCATGGGAGATGTGAACTTAGAACATGACGATTCTCCCACCGATTGGGATGAAGATCTTCGCCTCATTGAGAAAATTCTTAAAGAAGACAATATTTCTCCACCATCTCCCACGGTTATTGCTATCGATGTGCCGACTTTGAATACGCCTCCCATCAAAAATCCTCCGGATTTAGAACTTAAGGAGTTGCCGCCCCATCTCGAGTACGTGTTCCTTGAAGATAAGAAGAAGTCGCCCGTCATCATTGCTAAGGACTTGAAAGAAGAAGAGAAAACTCGTCTCATCGCTGTGCTTAAAGCTCATAAGAAGGCAATTGCTTGGAAAATTTCCGATATCCGCAGAATTGATCCAAACTTTTGTACTCACAAGATTCTCATGGAAGATGACTTTAAACCCGCAATCCAGAGCCAACGAAGGGTTAATCCTCGTATTCATGACGTCATCAAACAAGAGGTTATCAAACTTCTTGATGTCGGATTGATTTACCCTATCTCGGATTCGCCTTGGGTAAGTCCTGTCCATTGTGTGCCCAAGAAGGGCGGAATAACTGTTGTTTCCAATGAACACAACGAGTTGATTCCCACTCGTCTCGTTACTGGGTGGAGAGTTTGTATTGATTATCGCAAGCTCAATGATGCCACGAGAAAAGACCACTTTCCTCTTCCTTTCATGGATCAAATGCTCGAGCGTCTTGCTGGTAATGACTATTACTGCTTCTTAGACGGTTTCTCCGAGTATTTTCAAATTCCCATCGATCCTAAAGACCAAGAAAAGACCACATTCACTTGTCCCTATGGAACATTTGCTTACAAACGCATGCCTTTTGGTTTATGTAATGCTCCTGGGATGTTCCAAAGGTGTATGATGGTTATCTTCCATGACATGGTGGAAGACACTATGGAAGTATTCATGGATGATTTCTCGGTCTATGGCAATTCATTCTCTGCTTGCCTTGCCAATTTAGAACGTATGCTTAAGCAGTGTGAAGACACTCGCCTTGTTCTTAATTGGGAAAAATGCTATTTCATGGTAAAAGAGGGCATCGTGCTAGGACACAAGATCTCCAAAGCCGGTCTCGAAGTAGACCGTGCTAAAGTCGATGTTATCGCTAAGTTGCCTCTACCTTCAACCGTGAAGGGTGTGAGAAGTTTCCTTGGTCATGCGGGCTTCTACCGTCGATTCATCAAAGATTTTTCTCAAATCGCTCGCCCGATGACCCACCTCTTGGAAAAAGATACTCCTTTTATCTTTTCCAAAGAGTGTATCGAAGCCTTCAACTCGCTTAAGGATAAACTAACTAAGGCACCCGTCTTGGTTACCCCTAATTGGGAGCTTCCCTTTGAGTTGATGTGCGATGCTAGCAACTTTGCTATTGGAGCGGTTTTAGGCCAAAGAGTGAACAAACACTTCCAACCAATCCATTACGCTAGCAAGACAATGATTGGGGCTCAATTGCATTACACGACAACCGAAAAAGAGCTTTTAGCTGTTGTCTATGCCTTTGAAAAGTTCCGCCCCTATCTTGTCCTTTCCACCACAATCGTGTATACCGATCATTCCACGTTGAAGTACTTGTTAACTAAACAAGATTCCAAACCAAGACTTCTTCGCTGGGTTTTGCTACTCCAAGAGTTTAAAATCGAAATTCGCGATAAAAAAGGAGCTGAAAACCTAGCCGCAGATCATCTCAGTAGACTTGAGGATCCTTACCAGGGTGATCATCCAAACAAAGAGATCAAGGATTCTTTTCCCCTGGAGACCTTAATGTCTATCAACTCGACTTCTGATGAAACCCCGTGGATTGCGGACATTGCAAACTACTTGGCGGGTGGAATTCTCGTTGACGGGCTAACATCCCAACAAAAGAAGAAGTTCTTCAAATACATTAAGACTTACATTTGGGATGACCTGTATCTTTTCAACCAATGTGCTGATTTGATTATTCGCCGATGTGTTGATGGACCGGCAGCTTTAGAAATCCTTGACGCTTGCCACAAAGGACCCACCGGTGGTCACTTTGGTCCCAACTACACCGCCAAAAAAGTGTTTGACTCGGGATTTTATTGGCCCACCATCTATCGTGACGCTCACGATATGGTTAAACGTTGTGATGCTTGCCAAAAACAAGGAAAGATCACACATAAAGATGAGATGCCTCAAAATTTCATACAAGAATGTGAAATCTTTGATGTTTGGGGTATCGACTTTATGGGTCCATTCCCTTCATCTAAAGGAAACAAATACATCCTTGTAGCCGTTGACTACGTTTCAAAGTGGGTTGAAGCCAAAGCTTTACCTACTAATGACGCAAGGGTGGTTTGTAACTTTTTGAAATCGCTATTCGCTAGATTCGGTGTGCCTCGTGCCATTATTAGTGATCGTGGGACTCATTTTTGCAATGACCAATTCGCAAGAGTCATGGCTAAGTATGGTATAAATCATCGTCTTTCCACCGCCTACCACCCACAAACTAATGGCTAGGCTGAAATCTCTAACCGAGGATTAAAGCGAATTCTTGAAAGAACCGTGGGAGAGCATCGTGCCTCATGGGCCGATAAACTTGATGATGCTCTGTGGGCTTTCCGTACCGCATACAAGACTCCGATTGGTTGTACACCATATCGTCTCGTGTACGGGAAAGCGTGCCGCCTCCCCATTGAGTTGGAGCACAAGGCTTACTGGGCCTTGAATTGGGCTAATTTCGATATCAACAAAGCCGGTGACCTACGCAAGATCCAACTCAATGAGCTGAATGAACTCCGGAATGAGGCTTATGAAAATTCTTTGATCTATAAGGAAAAGACTAAGCTCATTCACGACTCCAAGATTAAGAACCGAGAGTTCCAAGTTGGAGACAAAGTTTTACTCTTTAACTCTCGGTTGAAAATCTTTTCGGGCAAGCTGAAATCTCGTTGGTCCGGCCCATTCACCATTGCCCAAATTTTTCCATATGGTACTCTCGAGCTTGCTCAACCTAATGGACCGAACTTTAAGGTGAATGGCCAACGAGTGAAGTTGTACTTTGGTGAGGACATCTCTAATGAGATGATTCCATCCCTCACCACGTTCCCCATGAACTAATTTTGGGTCGAGTCAGGCTCGTGACTCGGTTATCAAAAACAAGCGCTCCTCGGGAGGCAGCCCGAGTATCTATCCTTTTCCGTTTAACCTCCCAAGTGTAGGGCGACCTCTATAGGTTCTTTGTGTTTGTGTGGTGATGTGATTACAGGGATGAATGCACTTTTGGAACCTTTGAAGAACCGTGCTCCCGTGTTATCCGAAATCCGGTTCTATCTCTCAACTATCGTGATTCAATTTTCTTCATACTCACATTTGAAATTGATCACTTTAGTCGTCTCTTCCTTAACTTGATTTAACCAACGTGCACAATGTCATAAGTGTAGGGGAGACTTTTCCCACATGCTTAAACATTGAGGACAATGTTTATCTTAAGTGTAGGGGGGACTTCTATCGAAGTTTTAAGTGGACTTTTCCATGAAAATGCCTTCATTTAACCGGAAAATCATCTTTTTCAACATTTTTCAAATTTTTTATTAACTTTGGCCATTTAGTCGTAATTTTTAAATTTTTATCGTTGCTTTCGTATGTATATATCCCGCAATAAAGTCAAAAATGTTAATAAAGTGGTGTAGCTAGTTTAAAAATCTTTGACATATTAGGCCCGTTGCGATTATTTTGACTCAACCCGAATAGACTTATCCAAGTTTATTCTAGCTAGTATCCTTAACCATGTAGACCTTAATTGGTTTATTAGGCTAAGTATCCACGAGTCTCATTACTTGAGATTTTAAATTGTGGAGGACGAGAAATGATAGAGTCAATTATAAGTCGGTATTCTTGCACAAGCTCACTTGGTGTAATTATTTGCCTATTCTCCCATCACTTGCTAATAATTTATCTGCAATAAGTAATGTCGTACGATTTGAAAAGTTACTTAGCTTCTAGCCCAAGATCGTTTAAAAGTTGCTCGGTAATGATAAGAGTTCATAGCCAAGGCATAACTTATGAAGCGGGGCGCGAAGATTGGCGAGTCCGAAAAGGCCCTAACAAGGCATGAGGATTCAATCTTATTGCTAAAGATCCAAGGTGATGTGAAAAGCATTATTCCCAAAATCAATATGAAGGATCAAGACTCACGACGAAAAGCAATCAACTCCCGTAAAGATCATGGAGAAGTCTATCCGAAAAGACCCTAACAAGGTATGAGGATAAATAGATCCAAGTCCGAAAAGGAGGCGGATCGTTGTATCTCAAAATCCCAGCTAGAGATTGAAGAAATAATCATGAAGTCGTGGTCAACAAAGTTGGAGTACCCCTCAAAAGTCTCCGAGTGAAGAAACTCTATTAACGATGAGAAGACCATTATCTCAAGCACGTCTCTCAAGATATGAAGTATGAAGTACATGCCAAATATTGGCTCGAGAAAGGTCTCAAATCGTGAACCGAGTTATGCCAAGATATGAACTTTTTGATATCCCGAGAAGCAGTTTTAAGAGATTTTGTCCTTTAGCTAACTATTGATCAAATCGTCCTACTTTGCTTTCAGCCTAAAGAAACTATCGAAATAAGTCCAAAAATGCATCTTCATGATCATTCTAAGACAAAAATAAAATATAAGAGATACACCTAAGAATAAGGGAGTTTAAGCATATAATTAAGCCATGTGTGTAAGTGTTTGATTTACTAACTTATAATAACAATGATCTCGTTTTTAAGCTTAGTTTGGGGAACGTGAAACTTGAGGATGATAAATCTTCGCAGCACCGAAGCCCTAATGTAAGTCCTTGATCTCTTTGCAAGTTATTTCCATATAGCTATTTTCAAGTGAAAATGGTTTTCTATCCTTTTGTTTCCATTAAAGTTTTAATTTCTTTTAGTACTTTAATTTTTGTTTAGTAGAATTTTAATAAGGCCAAGGTTGATTGATTATGAGAAAAGTGTAAAAAAATAGCTTTATCACTAAGCATTGCATGAGGGCATGGCAATGGTTAAGTGTAGGGGTAATAAGTGTGAAAACACTTATCCTTTTACCACTTATTTCCAATAATAACAAGACCAAAACGTGTGATTTATGTCGTAAAAGTCGGAATTATGCGTGGTTTATGTTTTTATTGTGTTTTAGGACCAAAATATGAAAAAGGAAGAAAACACGGGCTTTCACGGGCTTTTATCGAAGAAAACGGGAAAAGACGAAGTCAAAAGATCAAGAGTGCAAAAAGAACGGAAGTCCAAGGCCTATTCTGAAGATTTATCGAAGAAAAAGTCTAAAGACGGAAGTTTTACGAAGTCGAAGAACTTAAGTCTAATAGAAGAAGAAAATTAAAAGACAAGTTCAAATCCCGAGATGACAAAGACAAAGAATTTAAGTCGAGTCGAGAAAACGTGAAGAAAGCAAGAAAGAAGATGCAACACATGCACTCCCTCCACCTTCCCTATAAATACCCTCCTAATAGTCATTAGGAGGGTGGTTAGATTTTTTAGTTAATTTTCACTTTTTCATTTTTCTAGTTTTTAGAGAGAGAAAGTCTTAAACTTTCTCTCACTAAATTTCATCTTCTTTCTTAATCTTTCAAGATTAAACACTTTGTATTGCTTATTTTTATTAATCAAGTTCTATTTTAAGCTTTAAATCCTTAATCTCATTCTACTTTTCGTTGATTTAAGATTGATTTTGGTGCGATTATCAATAGATCCGTGTTGTTCTTAATGATTTCGTGCTTAAAAAGTTAATCTTTTGATCATTTCAATAGTTTTCATTTGATTAAGCTTTAAGACTTTTGTGCTTATTGGCTTAGTTTTATGATTAGCTTATTTACTTTATAAAAATCTTCCTTAAAAAGTTTATGTTTTTATTGTTTGATTGAAAAAGTTGTTTGATTTCGAGTTAGATAAGTTGATTAGTGCTTATTTGATCCGGTTTAATCATTGATTCGGCTTAGTTTGGTGAAAATCTTATCATATAGCTTATTTCATTAGCTTAACCGAATTCCACAATTTTAGGAAGGGGTACAACTCCCCTTTCCGATTGGTTTTTCCGAGCAGCTCTAATCCCACCCTTTCCGATTGAACCCCAATCGGAAAAGGGTTTGTAGATTCCGACGGTAGCCCCATTCTGATATTCCGATTGGTAGATTTGTTTAGTATTCCGATTTGGGTCTTCGTTTAGTATTCCGATTGAGACTTTTGGCTTATATTCCGATCTGACTCCTTGTTGAACTTTCCGATTGGTGGGCTTGCACTTTATTCCGATTGTGGCCTAGTTGGACATTCCGATTACCCCTATTTCGTGGATATTCCGATCAGTTACCTTCCACCATTATTCCGATCAACCGATCGGAAAACATTCCGATCGGGGCTTCTTTTGGCTCGTTTTGGTGTACTCCGTTCTTACTTTCTTATAGTACTTTTCAACTAAGTTTTTATTTTTAGAGTATTTTCCAAGTGTTAGTTTTATTTAAATGTGCTAGTACTTTTCCATTGTTGCTTTTAAGTTTTCAAGCTTTTATGTTTAATCATCATTTTAATATTAATCTTTATTCTTCCATTTTACTCAACGACACTTTAATTACTTGCTAATAGTTTAAAACAAATCAACCAAACCATTCTCTTGATTCACCAAAAGACGATTGAGTCGCACTTAAGACTGGTTTTCAATTCGAAAAGATTCGGAACAACGAACTTTCATACTAGGCCTAAAAACCAAGTATTAAATGGCGCCGCTGCCGGCTCTTTTCGTTACGATAAACGGTTTCTAGTGAGAGACGCATTGAATTTTGGGATCCGTTCTTTGAACGTTATTTTCATTGCTATAAAAATTTCCAAAAATCAAAAAAAAAATATATAACACTCTTCAAAAATACAAAAACATTGAAAAATCATAAAAGCAATTCTTTTCAAAAGGTTTTTGCACCAAAAAAAATTATATAGATATTTTCTGTGTATATTTTTCTTCTGCAGGTGTATGCGTACTAGATCTTCCAACTATTCTGAGCCCGAGACTCGTGAAGATTTAGATATGGCTAGTGTTAATAACAACAATAATCACCCACCTCAACAGAATTTGAATAACAACAACAACAACAACAACAACAACAACAACAACAATGTCCTTTTACCTGATTTACGAACAATGGAGGAATTGTGCCAACCCACCATGAACGGACGCGGAGGCCCGGTTGCGCCAATGCACGTCACGGCTCAGGAGTTTTCGTTGAAGCATCACATGATCCAGCAAGTGCAAACGAACCCATTTCGTGGAATTCTGGATGATGATGCCAACAAACACCTCGACAGATTCATTAGCATGACCCAAAGCATGAAGTGCTCCGGTGTTTCTATGGATGACCTTCGCCTTCAACTTTTTCCACACTCGCTTTCTCACCATGCCGAAAAATGGTTTGACCGTCTTCCTAAGAATTCTATTCATACGTGGAACGACATGACTCAACGCTTTTTATCGCGCTACTTTCCCCCATCCATGGTCACTAGCCTTCGAAACCAAATCAGTGGATTCATGCAAGAGAATGATGAATCGCTTTTTGATGCTTGGGAACGCTACAATTATTTGATCGACCGCTGTCCTAATCACAATATGCTCCCCGTCACTCTCATTGACACCTTCTACAATGGTCTCACTTTTCGTGATCGTGACACGATCAATGCCGCCACCGGTGGTACTTTTATGAAAAGGAGACCGGAGGAGTGTCGTGAGTTGATCGAAAACATGACTACTCACCACAAGAATTGGGATTCATCCGTATCCTCAAGATCTAATCAGAGAGTCAATGTTTCATCTACTTCTTCCACCACCAACATGTCCGTTGTGGAACGTGCTATTCTTGATATTAACAAAAGTCTCCAAATTTTGACTTCTAACCAAACTCAACAAGCTAAAGCCGTTGCTATTTCTTGTGACACATGTGGTGGTCCTCATTCCTACAATGAGTGTCCGTCTACTCACGGAAATTTTTCTGAAGACGTTAACGCAGCATACGGTACTTATCCCACGGGAGGCTATCAAGCCCACCCTCAAGGAGAACGTGGCTTGCTAAGTTATCGTTCCAACAATTATCTTGCTCCACCTGGTTTCCCTCCTGCAAACCAAAACCAACAACAAAGCTACAACCAATCCCAACCTCGTGCAAACAATCAATATCAATCCCAACGAAACACTTACCCAACTCAAGGAAATTCTCAAGCTTACCAAGCTCCACCTCTCAATCAACCGATGGCAGTGAGTCCAGAAGTCGAGACATTCATGAAAACTAATCGGGAGTTGGTGACAAATCTTAAGAGTCAAGTCCGCAACTTGAAGGGAGAAATGGCAAAACAAGGGAACGATATTCGAGCCGAGCTAAGGAATGATATGGCCAAACACAGCAATGAAATTAATTCCAACATGCAAAACTCTTTTAATAATCAAGCTGTTCACCTTCGTGATATGATTGGTTCGCTCATCCAAAGTAATCAACCCTCTTCTTCGGCTACTCTTCCGAGTAATACCGTTGCGAATCCAAGAGGGGAGATGAAAGCAATCACCACTCGTAGTGGAAAAGGTTATATGGAACCCGAGCTTCCTACACCTCCACCCGTGATTGTGAACAAGGAAAAAGAGCAACTTTCCCTACCTCCTTCACCTTCTATCCCCATTTCCCCACCACCCGTGGTTGTGAGTGAGCCTATTCCCTTAAAGCCTTCTTCTTCATCCAATATACCTTATCCTTCAAGGTTGAGGAAAGAGAAGCAAAAGAGCAAGGATGATATTCAGGTTTCAAACTTTCTAAAAATGTTTAAACAATTGAATTTTAACATCTCCTTTGCCGAGGCTCTCGCTCAAATGCCCAAATACGCTAAGATGTTTAAAGATCTTCTAAGTGATAAGGAAAAGCTTCTTGACATCGCTCAGACCCAACTTAATGAGAACTGCTCCGCAGTGCTCTTAAGGAAATTGCCCACCAAACTTGGTGATCCGGGTCGCTTCTTGATTCCTTGCAACTTCCCGGGAGTAGAGAATTGCATGGCCCTAGCCGATCTAGGTGCCAGTATAAACTTAATGCCTTTAAGTGTTTGGAAGCAATTATCTCTCCCCGAGCTAGTCCCCACCAAAATGACTTTGGAATTAGCCAACCGTACGGTTGCGTATCTAGTGGGGATAGCCGAAGATGTCTTTGTTGGCGTTGATAAATTCACCTTCCCGGCGGATTTTGTTGTCGTCGACTACGAGATGGATCCCCGTGTTCCATTAATCGTTGGACGTCCATTCCTGAGGACCGGTCGCACTCTCATTGATGTAGCCGCGGGCGAAATAATCATGAGAGTTGGTGACGATAAAATTGTCTTCAACATGGGTAAGATTTCTAAGCAACCTTATTCGTATGAGAGTGTTAATGCTATTGATGTTCTCGATGAGGCTTGTGAAGAACATTTTCATGATGCTTGCAAAAGTACTCTTTCTTCTCTACCCAATGTTGAGACCGTTGCCTCAATTGCTCCAGCATTGACTCCTTTTGGAGAAAGTGACTTGGATGATTTCGAAGCTAGCTTGGGTCCTCTTGATATTAAGTATGATAATTTGTCCACCAATTGGGATGAAGACATTCGTACTATTGAGAGACTTCCCAATGAGGACCCGTGTTCTCCTCCTGCTCCTAAAGAGGTGACTAATGATGATCCATCGTTAGTTTCACCATCTATTGAGGATCCTCCCACTCTTGAGCTTAAGGACCTACCTCCTCATCTTGAGTACGTTTTCTTAGAAGACAACGAGAAGTTACCGGTCATCATTGCAAAGGATCTGAAAGAAGACGAAAAAGCCCGACTTGTCGCTGTGTTGAAGAAGCATAAACGCGCTATCGCTTGGAAAATCTCCGACATCCGTGGAATTGATCCTCACTTCTGCACACATAAAATTCTCATGGAGGACGACTTTAAGCCCACAATTCAAAGCCAACGAAGGGTGAATCCTAAAATCCATGAAGTCATCAAAAAAGAGGTTATCAAACTTCTTGATGCGGGTATGATTTACCCTATTTCGGATTCACCATGGGTTAGTCCAGTCCATTGTGTGCCTAAGAAAGGCGGAATTACCGTTGTGCCCAATGCAAACAACGAGTTGATTCCTACCCGTCTCGTTACTAGGTGGAGAGTTTGTATAGACTACCGCAAACTCAATGATGCCACGAGAAAGGATCATTTCCCTCTACCTTTTATGGACCAAATGCTTGAACGTTTAGCTGGTAATGAATATTACTGCTTTCTTGATGGTTTCTCGGGTTATTTTCAAATACCCATCGATCCCCAAGATCAAGAAAAGACAACATTCACTTGTCCCTATGGCACATTTGCTTATAAATGAATGCCTTTTGGCTTATGCAATGCCCCTGGGACTTTCCAAAGGTGCATGTTGGCTATTTTCCATGATATGGTTGAGCAAACCATGGAAGTCTTCATGGATGATTTATCGGTCTTCGGGGATTCCTTCTCTTCTTGCCTTGCCAATTTGGAACGTATGCTTAAGCGGTGCGAAGACACTCGCCTTGTTCTGAATTGGGAAAAATGCCATTTTATGGTAAAAGAAGGCATTGTGCTAGGACACAAAATCTCAAAAAGCCGGTCTTGAAGTCGACCGTGCTAAAGTAGATGTCATAGCCAAATTACCTCCACCTTCCACCGTGAAGGGTGTGAGAAGTTTTCTGGGTCATGCGGGCTTCTACCGTCGATTCATCAAAGATTTTTCTCAAATCGCTCGCCCGATGACCCACCTCTTGGAAAAAGATACTCCTTTTATCTTTTCTAAAGAGTGTCTCCAAGCCTTCAATCTTCTTAAGGATAAGCTAACTAAGGCACCGGTCTTGGTTACCCCTAAATGGGAGTTGCCTTTTGAATTGATGTGCGATGCTAGCGACTTTGCTATTGGTGCGGTTTTGGGCCAAAGAGTGAATAAACACTTCCAACCAATCCACTATGCTAGCAAGACAATGACGGGGGCTCAATTGCATTATACGACAACCGAAAAAGAGCTTTTAGCTGTTGTCTATGCTTTTGAGAAATTTCGCCCCTATCTTGTTTTATCCCCCACCATCGTATACACGGACCATTCCGCATTGAAGTACTTGATGACTAAGCATGATTCTAAGCCAAGACTCCTTCGCTGGGTTTTACTCCTTCAAGAATTCAACATTGAAATTCGTGACAAGAAGGGAGCCGAAAACCTGGCCGCGGATCATCTGAGTCGACTTGAGGATCCATATCAAGGGGAACATCCGAACAAAGAGATCAATGACTCTTTCCCCCTTGAGACCTTAATGTCTATAAATCTCAATCTCGATGGCACCCCGTGGTTTGCGGACATTGCAAACTACTTAGCGGGTGGTATTCTCATTAAAGGGTTAACATCCCAGCAAAAGAAGAAGTTCTTGAACGATGTTAAGACTTACTTTTGGGATGACCCTTATCTATTCAAACAATGTGCTGATCTGATCATTCGTCGATGTGTTGACGGACCGGCAGCTTCTGACATTCTCCAAGCTTGCCACAAAGGACCCACCGGTGGTCACTTTGGTCCCAACTACACCGCTAAGAAAGTGTTTGATTCTGGATTCTACTGGCCCACCATTTATCGTGACGCTCACAAAATGGTTAAGCATTGTGATGCTTGCCAACGCCAAGGCAAGATCACACATAAGGATGAGATGCCTCAAAATTTCATACAAGAATGTGAAATTTTTTATGTATGGGGCATCGACTTTATAGGGCCATTTCCATCCTCCAAAGGAAACAAGTACATCCTCGTCGCCGTCGACTACGTTTCTAAATGGGTTGAAGCTAAGGCTCTTCCTACGAATGATGCGAGGGTGGTTGTGAACTTTTTAAAGCAGCTTTTTGCTCGATTTGGCGTTCCTCGTGCTATCATCAGTGACCGCGGGACTCATTTTTGCAACGATCAATTTGCAAGAGTCATGGCAAAGTATGGTGTCACTCACCGTCTTTCCACCGCCTATCATCCCCAAACCAATGGGCAAGCCGAGATATCCAACCGTGGCTTGAAGAGAATTTTGGAGCGTACTGTGGGAGAGTATCGCGCCGCATGGGCCGATAAGTTAGATGATGCTCTGTGGGCTTTCCGTACTGCTTACAAGACCCCGATCGGTTGTACACCTTATCGTCTTGTGTACGGGAAAGCCTGCCACCTCCCAATCGAGCTGGAACATAAGGCGCACTGGGCCTTGAAGTGGGCTAACTTCGACATCAACAAAGCCGGTGATCATCGCAAAGTTCAACTCAACGAGCTCAATGAACTGAGGAATGAAGCTTATGAGAACTCGCTGATCTATAAGGAGAAGACCAAGATCATTCATGACGCTAAAATCAAGAACCGAGAGTTCCACGTTGGTGATCAAGTTCTACTCTTTAACTCTCGGTTGAAGATCTTCTCTGGCAAGTTGAAGAGCCGCTGGTCTGGTCCATTCACCGTCACCAAAGTCTTTCCTTATGGGACCATTGAGCTTTCTCAGCCGAATGGGCCCAATTTCAAGGTGAATGGCCAGCGTCTGAAGTTGTACTTTGGTGAGGACATCTCTCAAGAGATGATTCCATCCCTCACCACGTTCCCTATGAACTAAAATTGGGTCGAGTCAGGCTCATGACTCGGTGAACAAAAACAAGCGCTTCTCGGGAGGCAACCCGTGTCCTATCCTTTACTGCTTTCCTAATAAGTGTAGGGGGAGCCCCGCATATGTTTGTTGTCTTGTTTCTTGTGATGTGCAGGGATTAAAGCTTCAAAGATCCACCTTGATGACTTTTGACGAACCGTGATACCGTGTTCCCATTTTCCCGGTTCTATCCTAAACTCTTGTGATTCAATATTTCATATTCTATATGTTCACATTGAATTCACTTTAGTTGTCCTTTCCTTAGCAAGATTTAAACAAAGTGCACAATGTCCTAAGTGTAGGGGAGTTTACTCCCACATGCTTAAACATTGAGGACAATGTTTATTTCAAGTGTAGGGGGGACTTCTATCGAAGTAAGTGGTCTTTTCCATGAATTTGCCCTCATTTTAACCGGAAAATTTGATTTTTCGACATTTTTCAAAATTTTTAATCAATTTTGGCCTAGTTGTATAGTCGTATTTGCCTTTGTTATCTTTATTTCCTTTCCTTGCTTAAATAAAGTGGTTTAGATTTTTCTTAGTCGTGAACATTTTGACTCAACCCGAGTTTACTTGCCTAAGTCTACTCTAGCTAGTATCCTTAACGTGTTTAAGTCAAGTTTTGCTAGGCTTTTATATAGGGAGCTATAAAACGCGAAAGTCTTAACTCTCACGGGTTAAGAACAAGAACTTTTCGCAAGTTCCTATAATTGATCCTAGAGAGTCGTTTATCAAGGGAACTCTAAAACGCAATTTCTAAACTTGAAAAAGTCCAAGATTTTGCAAGATCCTATAGGCAACTCGAAAACCCAAAACTTTGATTTAATAGGCTAAGCATCCACGAGTCTCATTCCTTGAGATTTTAAACTGTGGAGAACGAGAAATGATAGAGTCAATTATAAGTTCGGTATTCTTTCGTGAATTTATGTGAGTTAATTATAAGCCTATTCTCCCTCCGCTTGTTAATAAATTTATCTGCAATAAATAAGGTTGTACGATTTAAAAGGTTACTTAGCTTCTAGCCCCAGATCGTTTAAAAGTTTCTCGGTACGGATTAGAGTTCATAGCCAAGGCATAACTTATTGAAGCGGGATGCGAAGATTGGCGAGTCCGAAAAGGCCCTAACAAGGCATGAGGGCTACATTTTGTTGCTAAAGATCCAAAAGTGATGTGAAGAATCATTTATCGAAAATCAATATGAAGGATCGAGACACACGACGAAAAGCAAAAACTCCCCAAAAGTCATGGAGAAGTCTATCCGAAAAGACCCTAACAAGGTATGAGGATAAATAGATCCAAGTCCTAAAAGGAGGCGGATCGTTGTATATCAAAGTCCAAAATAAAGATTGGAGAAAAATGAAGAAGTCGTGGTCTTAAGATGAAGAATCTCTCAAAACTTCAAGTGAATAAATTCCATTATTTCATTAACGTCTCTCAAGATTCGAAGTATGAAGTCGCTGCCAAATATCGGTCCGAGAAAGGTCTCAAATCGCGAAGCGAGTTATGCCAAGATATGAACTTTATGAGGTCCCGAGAAGCAGTTTTAAAAGATTTGGTCCTTTAGCTAACTATTGATTAAATCGTTCACTTTATTTTCGGCCTAAATAACTATCGAAATAAGTCAAACAATGCATCCTCGTGATCATTCAAGACAAAAATAAAATATAAGAGATACACCTAGGAATAAGGGAGTCTAAGTGAGTAATTGGCCCACATGAGTTCGTGATAGTTTGCTAACTTATAATAACAATGATCTCGTTTTTAAGCTTGGTATGGGGAACGTGAAACTTGAGGATGATAAACGTTCATGGCTGCCAAAACCCAATGTAAGTTTTTAATTTCTATCTTTTCATGTTTAGTATTTAATAAAGGCCAAGGTGGGTTATTTATGATGGAAAATGTAAACCGTGCTCTAAAAGTAATGCATTGCATGAGGGCATTGCAATGGTCAAGTGTAGGGGATTTAATAAGTGTGAAAACACTTATCCTTTTACCACTTATTTCCAATAATAACAAGACCAAAACGTGTGATTTATGTCGTAAAAGTCGGAATTATGCGTGGTTTGTGTTTTTATTGTGTTTTAGGACCAAAATATGAAAAAGGAAGAAAACACGGGCTTTCACGGGCTTTTATCGAAGAAAGCGGGAAAAGACGAAGTCAAAAGATCAAGAGTGCAAAAAGAACGGAAGTCCAAGGCCTATTCTGAAGATTTATCGAAGAAAAAGTCTAAAGACGGAAGTTTTACGAAGTCGAAGAACTTAAGTCTAATAGAAGAAGAAAATTAAAAGACAAGTTCAAATCCCGAGACGACAAAGACAAAGAATTTAAGTCGAGTCGAGAAAACGTGAAGAAAGCAAGAAAGAAGATGCAACACATGCACTCCCTCCACCTTCCCTATAAATACCCTCCTAATAGTCATTAGGAGGGTGGTTAGATTTTTTAGTTAATTTTCACTTTTCCATTTTTCTAGTTTTTAGAGAGAGAAAGTCTTAAACTTTCTCTCACTAAATTTCATCTTCTTTCTTAATCTTTCAAGATTAAACACTTTGTATTGCTTATTTTATTAATCAAGTTCTATTTTAAGCTTTAAATCCTTAATCTCATTCTACTTTTCTTTGATTTAAGATTGATTTTGGTGCGATTATCAATAGATCCGTGTTGTTCTTAATGATTTCGTGCTTAAAAAGTTAATCTTTTGATCATTTCAATAAGTTTCATTTGATTAAGCTTTAAGACTTTTGTGCTTATTGGCTTAGTTTTATGATTAGCTTATTTACTTTATAAAAATCTTCCTTAAAAAGTTTATGTTTTTATTGTTTGATTGAAAAAGTTGTTTGATTTCGAGTTAGATAAGTTGATTAGTGCTTATTTGATCCGGTTTAATCATTGATTCGGCTTAGTTTGGTGAAAAGCTTATCATATAGCTTATTTCATTAGCTTAACCGAATTCCACAATTTTAGGAAGGGGTACAACTCCCCTTTCCGATTGGTTTTTCCGAGCAGCTCTAATCCCACCCTTTCCGATTGAACCCCAATCGGAAAAGGGTTTGTAGATTCCGACGGTAGCCCTATTCTGATATTCCGATTGGTAGATTTGTTTAGTATTCCGATTTGGGTCTTCGTTTAGTATTCCGATTGAGACTTTTGGCTTATATTCCAATCTGACTCCTTGTTGAACTTTCCGATTGGTGGGCTTGCACTTTATTCCGATTGTGGCCTAGTTGGACATTCCGATTGCCCCTATTTCGTGGATATTCCGATCAGTTACCTTCCACCATTATTCCGATCAACCGATCGGAAAACATTTCGATCGGGGCTTCTTTTGGCTCGTTTTGGTGTACTCCGTTCTTACTTTCTTATAGTACTTTTCAACTAAGTTTTTATTTTTAGAGTATTTTCCAAGTGTTAGTTTTATTTAAATGTGCTAGCACTTTTCCATTGTTGCTTTTAAGTTTTCAAGCTTTTATGTTTAATCGTCATTTTAATATTAATCTTTATTCTTCCATTTTACTCAACGACACTTTAATTACTTGCTAATAGTTTAAAACAAATCAACCAAACCATTCTCTTGATTCACCAAAAGACGATTGAGTCGCACTTAAGACCGGTTTTCAATTCGAAAAGATTCGGAACAACGAACTTTCATACTAGGCCTAAAAACCAATTATTAAGGGGATTTGATAGGTGTGAAAACACCCATCCTTTTACCACTTAATTCTGGCTAAAACAAGACCAAAACGCGTGTTTAATATCATTTGTTTGGAATTATGCGTGGTTTTTGTGTTTATTGTGTTTTCAGAGCCAACCGGATGGATAATGGAGAAAACATGGGATTGCACGGGTTTTATGGAAGAAAAAGACTCAAGACGAAGTCTATTGTCCAAGAGGTGCAAAAGATTTGAAGTCACTGGGCCTATTTGAAGATTTATCGAAGAAAAGGACCAAAGATGGAAGATTTACATATGTCGAAGAAACTCAAGTCTATTAAACGAAGAAATTAAAAGACGAGTTGAATTTAATCGACGACAAATCCCGAATCAGAATCGAAAACGTCAACTTTCTGAAAAGACGAGAAGACAAGAAGTAATGGAGAAAGCCCACTCACCAACCAAATGGAGGACCTATATAAAGGCCACCCCTTCACACTTTTTGACAAGTTTTTTATTCCCAGTTTTTCTCTCTTTTCTTCCGTAGAAAGCCAACACCATTAAGGTGTTGGTGATTTTTCATTCTTGTTAAATCTTTAATTTTGTAAGTGTTTAATCTTTCCTTTTGTTTACTTTATATTAATCTATCAATTTAAACCTTCCATTTAATCTTGTTCATCTTGTTCTTTGATTCAAAGTTAAAGTTCTTATTTAGTTGATTTTGATCTTCAAAAGTTATTGGGTTTTGTGTTTTTATTGATGGGATTTGATATTTATGGTTAGTAGATGATTAGTGATTAGTTTTGTTTAAGTTTTGGTGAAAAACTTGGTTGATTTTTGGTAAAAATCGTGTTCTGATAGTGCTACTGTTCTTCGTCTTCATCATATTTTTGGTTGATTTATGAAAAACACTTCATTCAGAACTTTTTCCTTCATTCAGAACTTTTCCTTCATTCGGAACTTTTTCTTTCATTCAAAACTTTTCCTTCATTCGGAACTTTTTCCTTCATTCAGAACTTTTCCCTTCATTCAGAACTTTTTCCTTCATTCAGAACTTTTCCTTCATTCGGAACTTTTTCCTTCATTCAGAACTTTTCCTTCATTCGGAACTTTTTCCTTCATTCAGAACTTTTTCCTTCATTCAGAACTTTTTCCTTCATTCGGAACTTTTTCCTTCATTCAGAACTTTTCCTTCATTCGGAACTTTTTCCTTCATTCAGAACTTTTTCCTTCATTCAGAACTTTTTCCTTCATTCAGAACTTTTCCTTCATTTGGAACTTTTTCCTTCATTCAGAACTTTTTCCTTCATTCGGAACTTTTTCCTTCATTCAGAACTTTTTCCTTCATTCAGAACTTTTTCCTTCATTCGGAACTTTTTCCTTCATTCGGAACTTTTCCTTCATTCGGAACTTTTTCCTTCATTCAGAACTTTTTCCTTCATTCAGAACTTTTCCTTCATTCGGAACTTTTTCCTTCATTCAGATCTTTTCCTTCATTCGGAACTTTTTCCTTCATTCAGAACTTTTTCCTTCATTCAGAACTTTTCCTTCATTCAGAACTTTTCCTTCATTCAGAACTTTTTCCTTCATTCAGAACTTTTTAACAAACCTTCATTCAGAACTTTTTTCCTTCATTCAGAACTTTTTTCCTTCATTCAGAACTTTTTTTTATTAGTTATTTTTGGCTTATTTTCTCTATTGCATGCATTCGATCTTTTTTTTAGTAGCATAGAAAATCACAACCCTTTTTGTACCAAGAACAACTATTCCACTTTGAGCTGTAATCAATTCGAGAGGATACCGAGATTTAATCTGAACCCATACAAAATCATTGTATCAGTTAGACTGCTGACCTTTGTACTTTTGGTCACGTCCGTTACCGGAGTTTCTGTTGTTATTGCCAGAATAGTTGTTGTCATGCTAGCGGGCACTGTCGTCTTGTCTGTCAGTTTCATGACGGTCATTATCATGACCGTGATTCATGTCACTATTCTGCTGAGTGGCCGGCTGGGTACCGGTTCCCACTCTTATGCTTGAAAGAACAGTTGAGTGACGTGTGACATTTAACTGAGAAGGTAAAGACATGGAATGGAATGGTAGCGTCTGGTGGGTGAAGTATATTCTTTTCTGGAAATTCCAATCTATAGTCTTCGTCTTTGTTCTATAGAATCTTCATATTATGAGCAGCATCAGCATCTTGTGGAATCTCCAAATTATGAGCAGCATCAACATCTTGTAAAGTCTCCAAATTATGAGCAACATCAGCATCTTGTAAAATCTCCAAATTATGAGCAGCACATGGAGTACGGTATATGGGATACACTTGGAATATGATACGTAGGGTACAAATGGAATGCACATGAGGTGGTTGGTAGAAGTGTTAACCATCTGACATGATCATAAGGGAATTAAGTGATTTAAACGGTTAGCAAACCGAACTGACGAGCAACATGATAGCCTAGCAGTTCCTGCGTAGACTTAATTCTGGTTGTATAGAGAAACACAAAAGTATGTTTAAACGAAATTCAACGATGATCAGCATAAAAACATGATTAATGAAGACCAACCATGATTATCCTCAAAACATGATTAATGAAATCCATCAATGTCCAGCATGAAAGCATAATCAACATGAAGAATCATGAAAACCTAATCAATCATAAAGAGGCATGTAAAAATATCAGCATGAAAACGAATTCAACATGGGAGTATGAAAACATAGTTGCCATGAAGAACATAAAAGCATAATCAACAGAGACTTAACCTCAACTGGTGTGGGCGGCTATGGTTCAATCCACAAGAATTCAAAGAAAAGACATGTGACTAAGTATGGACGATTATGGTTCAATCCACAAGATGCTGATGCGTGTTTAATATCATTTGTTTGGAATTATGCGTGGTTTTTGTGTTTATTGTGTTTTCAGAGCCAACCGGATGGATAATGGAGAAAACATGGGATTGCACGGGTTTTATGGAAGAAAAAGACTCAAGACGAAGTCTATTGTCCAAGAGGTGCAAAAGATTTGAAGTCACTGGGCCTATTTGAAGATTTATCGAAGAAAAGGACCAAAGATGGAAGATTTACATATGTCGAAGAAACTCAAGTCTATTAAACGAAGAAATTAAAAGACGAGTTGAATTTAATCGACGACAAATCCCGAATCAGAATCGAAAACGTCAACTTTCTGAAAAGACGAGAAGACAAGAAGTAATGGAGAAAGCCCACTCACCAACCAAATGGAGGACCTATATAAAGGCCACCCCTTCACACTTTTTGACAAGTTTTTTATTCCCAGTTTTTCTCTCTTTTCTTCCGTAGAAAGCCAACACCATTAAGGTGTTGGTGATTTTTCATTCTTGTTAAATCTTTAATTTTGTAAGTGTTTAATCTTTCCTTTTGTTTACTTTATATTAATCTATCAATTTAAACCTTCCATTTAATCTTGTTCATCTTGTTCTTTGATTCAAAGTTAAAGTTCTTATTTAGTTGATTTTGATCTTCAAAAGTTATTGGGTTTTGTGTTTTTATTGATGGGATTTGATATTTATGGTTAGTAGATGATTAGTGATTAGTTTTGTTTAAGTTTTGGTGAAAAACTTGGTTGATTTTTGGTAAAAATCGTGTTCTGATAGTGCTACTGTTCTTCGTCTTCATCATATTTTTGGTTGATTTATGAAAAACACTTCATTCAGAACTTTTTCCTTCATTCAGAACTTTTCCTTCATTCGGAACTTTTTCTTTCATTCAAAACTTTTCCTTCATTCGGAACTTTTTCCTTCATTCAGAACTTTTTCCTTCATTCAGAACTTTTTCCTTCATTCAGAACTTTTCCTTCATTCGGAACTTTTTCCTTCATTCAGAACTTTTCCTTCATTCGGAACTTTTTCCTTCATTCAGAACTTTTTCCTTCATTCAGAACTTTTTCCTTCATTCGGAACTTTTTCCTTCATTCAGAACTTTTCCTTCATTCGGAACTTTTTCCTTCATTCAGAACTTTTTCCTTCATTCAGAACTTTTTCCTTCATTCAGAACTTTTCCTTCATTTGGAACTTTTTTCTTCATTCAGAACTTTTTCCTTCATTCGGAACTTTTTCCTTCATTCAGAACTTTTTCCTTCATTCAGAACTTTTTCCTTCATTCGGAACTTTTTCCTTCATTCGGAACTTTTCCTTCATTCGGAACTTTTTCCTTCATTCAGAACTTTTTCCTTCATTCAGAACTTTTCCTTCATTCGGAACTTTTTCCTTCATTCAGATCTTTTCCTTCATTCGGAACTTTTTCCTTCATTCAGAACTTTTTCCTTCATTCAGAACTTTTCCTTCATTCAGAACTTTTCCTTCATTCAGAACTTTTTCCTTCATTCAGAACTTTTTAACAAACCTTCATTCAGAACTTTTTTCCTTCATTCAGAACTTTTTTCCTTCATTCAGAACTTTTTTTTATTAGTTATTTTTGGCTTATTTTCTCTATTGCATGCATTCGATCTTTTTTTTAGTAGCATAGAAAATCACAACCCTTTTTGTACCAAGAACAACTATTCCACTTTGAGCTGTAATCAATTCGAGAGGATACCGAGATTTAATCTGAACCCATACAAAATCATTGTATCAGTTAGACTGCTGACCTTTGTACTTTTGGTCACGTCCGTTACCGGAGTTTCTGTTGTTATTGCCAGAATAGTTGTTGTCATGCTAGCGGGCACTGTCGTCTTGTCTGTCAGTTTCATGACGGTCATTATCATGACCGTGATTCATGTCACTATTCTGCTGAGTGGCCGGCTGGGTACCGGTTCCCACTCTTATGCTTGAAAGAACAGTTGAGTGACGTGTGACATTTAACTGAGAAGGTAAAGACATGGAATGGAATGGTAGCGTCTGGTGGGTGAAGTATATTCTTTTCTGGAAATTCCAATCTATAGTCTTCGTCTTTGTTCTATAGAATCTTCATATTATGAGCAGCATCAGCATCTTGTGGAATCTCCAAATTATGAGCAGCATCAACATCTTGTAAAGTCTCCAAATTATGAGCAACATCAGCATCTTGTAAAATCTCCAAATTATGAGCAGCACATGGAGTACGGTATATGGGATACACTTGGAATATGATACGTGGGGTACAAATGGAATGCACATGAGGTGGTTGGTAGAAGTGTTAACCATCTGACATGATCATAAGGGAATTAAGTGATTTAAACGGTTAGCAAACCGAACTGACGAGCAACATGATAGCCTAGCAATTCCTGCGTAGACTTAATTCTGGTTGTATAGAGAAACACAAAAGTATGTTTAAACGAAATTCAACGATGATCAGCATAAAAACATGATTAATGAAGACCAACCATGATTATCCTCAAAACATGATTAATGAAATCCATCAATGTCCAGCATGAAAGCATAATCAACATGAAGAATCATGAAAACCTAATCAATCATAAGGAGGCATGTAAAAATATCAGCATGAAAACGAATTCAACATGGGAGTATGAAAACATAGTTGCCATGAAGAACATAAAAGCATAATCAACAGAGACTTAACCTCAACTGGTGTGGGCGGCTATGGTTCAATCCACAAGAATTCAAAGAAAAGACATGTGACTAAGTATGGACGATTATGGTTCAATCCATACTTGTCAAAATTTCAAGAGAAATGTCATGTACAGAAATTAACAACATGGGACTAAATATGGATGGCTGTAGTACAATCCATACTATTCAAAACTTAAATGAAAACATCGTGAGTAAGGATCAACAATACTCAAAATATCGTGACATGAAATGAAACAAACATCATTTTAGGAAAAGCCTGGTGACTACCCACTAGCCACAGGATAAGTTTTAGAGCCTACAGGTCGAAACCTTGTATCTGATACCATAATTGTAACACCTCACTTTGATAAGTGGATCATTACATGATAATTATGGCATGTCATAAAAGCATGCAAGGTAATATGTCTTAAAAACAGAAATGACCATAAAGGAAAAACCGGAATCAAACATCAGCTCCCAAACATAAACTCAAAATATGCATAAAGTAAATGAAGTTCAAAGGGAAAGAAGTATAAGGTAGCTCCCATCCTATGCACTTCCTCTCCATGCTCAAGCATGTCCTTGTGTACCTGCCGTTTGGGTCATAGAAATAAAATATACGCCTGAGTGATACGCATAGTGAACGGATATAATGACATGATAAGAATAACTGAAACGTAATTAAAAGATCTGAAATGCAACAGAATAATGTAAGTCCTGGAAAACATGGAACATGTTATATAAACTGGTTTATATCTGGAAGTCTTATGTTTAATCATGAAAACTGTAATTTAAATACCAAAGAGCTCATATAGGTCATGAAATATATCAACGTGCATGAATACATAGAGGGGTGACCTCGTCATGCAATTAGAGGGGTTGCCTCTAATTATATTAGTCTGAGCGGAGGGATCAGCTCCATGTGACGGATGTAGAGCACACACCGCAGTCACCGTGTAAATCTGATAAACATGTACTAGGATGCACCCATTCGCCCCACATGATAATAATAATACTGGCCAAAACTGAAAGGGGCGCCACGAAAAATCACCCTCGTCGCGAAAGAGTCATAACACCGGTGCCTCAAGTGTTATGGTTATGGTACCTCCATAACTAGGTGAAACATGGCATGCGTGAATATAGCTCAAGAAATTTAAAATCATGGCATGGTAATTCCTAATAAGTTAATTAACATGTAAACTATTGGGGAAAATAGATGGCAGCAGACGGGAAATCCTAATCATGCATAGTAAAGGAATGTCCATACTGAAGGACGGAATATCCGTACCTTATGTCCAGTAACGGAATGAACGATGAAAGGCGGAACTTAATCTACTCCGACTTCACGAGTTCTACATAATAAAGGACGTGAATGAGTTGCGCGTTCATGTATAACTTACTGAGTATTAGTTACTTTACTTGCTCTTGTCTTGTATTACTTGTTCCTGACTTGTTTTACATGTTCTTGACTTGTTTTTACATGTTCTTGACTTGTTTTACATGTTCTTGACTTGTTTTACATGTTCTTGACTTGTTTTACTGTTTCATGATTAATCATGTATTTCTTAGTGTTTTCATGTGTTCTTGATTAGTGTATTTCATGTTTCATGTGTTATTATACTTGATGTTCCATAATGAGTCACTTTCTAAAAATAGCAGGTTTCCATATATAGTAACTTTCCAAAAGTAGTAGGTTTCCATATATAACAAATTTACAAAAATAGTAAGTTTCTATAAATAGTAAGTTTCCAAAAATAGAAGGTTTCCATATTTAGTAAGTTTCTAATATTAGAAATAAGCTTGTTTAGTAAGCATGATATAACCTAACGCTTAAATAATATATTTATGAGTCATGATTAATCAAATGTCATAATATAGTAAAGTTTATTAATAATAAATACTATAGGTTAACATGATAATTATTAATTAATAATATGATACATGGTTTAAAAATGATTATTAATTAATAATATAGCTTGATTTTATTTTAATAGTATTTTATCATAACTTGTTACTTGTATAATTAAATTAAAATAAGATATAAATTTAATTAAATCTTGGTCAGCATGTAATTAAATAATAATGTTAAGTTCTTAATTAAATTAAATAATATAACATGTAATTTATCATGAATAATTATATGCATAATTATTATAATGTATAGTATATTTAATTAATAACCATGTCAATTTTCATGATTAATAAATTATATCCTAAGTCTTGATTAATTAAATTAACTATAACATGATTAATTTAATAACTTAAATAAATTAATAAAATTAATTTGGCAAAAACTAGATCAAACACACCCTTTTTGCCTTGGTTAACCGAGCCTAAACAATAGCCCACCAAGTCCTAGTGACTCGGTTGCACGAAGTGACAAAGCCAAAACAACATCACCACCAGAATGTTTAGCGACAGAATTTTATGTCGCTGTTCTGTCGCTAACCTAATACAGGTTTGTCGCGAATCTGTTCACAGGAATCTGTGACAGAATTTCTGTCACAGAATCTGTCGCTAATCTGAATAACAAAACCAAACCGAGCCGATCCATGAGGCTCTCGGCGTCGGACAACACCCCAAAACATCCACATCGAATTAACCGTGGTTTAAACATCATTTTAAATTTCATGATCATGATTCTCATTTGATTTCTTGATAAACTTTATAAGTGACTATAGAAAGTAATTAAATAAAAGATTTAAGATTATGAAGCCATACCGAATAAATGGAAAGGGGAATGAACAAACACGACACCATACGAGAATTTAAGATTAAAGCTCAAAACATTTCCTCTCTTTTCCTTGTTCTATGGTCGGCGGCCATGTTTGCCATGGCTAGGGTTTCTTTTATTTTTTGTAACTTGGAAAAATGAGGAACAAATGTGCATGTTTGTTAGTTTATTTCTTAAATGGGCCGGGCTTTGGGCCTCTCTTTCTTTTCCCTTCTTACCTTCCAAACACCCTTTATAATTATATGTTTTCATTTTCGATTTAATTAAATCCTGTGTATTATTATCTGAGGCGTGAGTAATAACTAGATTTTACTTAGTAATGAAAGTTCGTTAAACCGATCTTTTCGAATTGATTACTAGTTAAGAGTGTGACTCAGTTGTTCTTGGTGGAAAATAAAATGCTTTTATTATCTATTTTAAACTAAAAGCAAATATAAAAATGTCGTAGAGTAAAAATAAAAGCTTTAAAAGATAAACTAAAAATTACGAGTTAAAAATAAATGATTAAAAACTTAAAAAGTAAATTTAAAACTTAAAACTTAAAACTTTGTAAAAATAAAAACTTAGTAAAAATGTTGGAAAAGTTAAATTGGAAATTAAAATAAAAGCAAGTAAATAGAAAGTAAAAACTCAATCCATCGGAATAATCCATCGGAATCCCATCGGAATGTTTGTGTCGGAATGCAATCGGAATGAACCAGTCCGAATACACCGTCGGAATAATCACAAAGGTATCGGAACAATGACCATGAAAAACTATCGGAATAACACCCTGTCGGAATGTAACTTTTATCGGAATATGGTTAACAAAAATTTGGCAACGTTTCGTCTTAATAAAGCCTTAAGACCCGTCGCAATGTACGATCGCAATGAGTGATCGCAATCACGATCGAAATAAGGGGGGAAAAGTCTATCTGAATATTGATCGTAATGTGGCCGTCAGAATGTGTAATCCCTAACTTTGTGATGGAGCACAAGTAATCCGATAAAGTGAAATAAGCCAAAATCCAATAAGCACTTCTAATAAGCACTTATCAAAAACTCAACAAGATCAATATTAGCTAGAATATAATAAACTACGAATGAAAAGTTTATCAAAACACCAAATAAGCAAACTTTATGAATCAAACTTTTAAAAGACTAAACTTTTTAAGAAAACTAAAAAGTAAATAAGCTAAACACAAAATAAGCCATAGCATGATAAGCTCAAAGCTTAATCCGTATAAAACTTAGATAGAAACCAAAAGATAAACTTTTTAATAAATCAAACATCAAGATTAAACAAAATCAAAGATAATTTTCGGATCAAATAAGTAAAAATCAAGAAAGGTAGAAAGAGATTGAATATGAAAAACTTAACTTGAACTTGTAGATAAATGATTCCAATATACAAGATTGAATTAAAACATAAACATGAAAGAAAGAAAAGATGAAGTTTTAGTGAGAGAAAGTTAAACACTTTCTCTCTCTAAAATGAAAAACTACAAAAAGGAAAATAAACTAGCTAACACCCTCCTAATGTGTCATTAGGAGGGTATTTATAGGAGGTGGGGAGTGCATGTGTTGCTTCCTTCTTTCTTTTCGTCTCGACTCGATTTTAATTCTTTGTCTTTCTCGACGTCTATAAATTGAACTTGTCATATAATTTTCTTCTTCTATTAGACTTGAGTTCTTCGACTTCATTAAACTTCTGTCTTTAGACTTTTTCTTTGATAAATCTTCAGAATAGGCCTTGGACTTCCGTTCTTTTCACACTCTTGATCTGTTGACTTCGTCTTTTCCCGTTTTCTTCGATAAATGCCCGTAATAGCCCGTGTTTTCTTCCTTTTTCATATTTTTATCCTGAAACACAATAAAAACAGAAACCACGCATAATTCCGACTTTTACGACATAAAATACACGTTTTGGTCTTGTTATTATTGGAAGTAAGTGGCAAAAGGATAAGTGTTTTCACACTTATTAAATCCCCTACACTTGACCATTGCAATGCCCTCATGCAATGCATTAATTTCAAAGCACAGATTACACTTTTTATCATAAATAACCCACCTTGGCCTTTATTAAAAAGATAGAAATATATACAAAACAAGTAAAGAAATCAAAGGCTTACATTAGGGTTTTGGCTTTCATGAATGTTTATCATCCTCAAGTTTCACGTTCCCCATACCAAGCTTAAAAACGAGATCATTGTTATTATAAGTTAGCAGACTAACACGAACTCATGTGGCCCAATTATTTACTTAGACTTCCTAAGTGTATCTCTTATATTTTAATTTTGTCTTGAATGATCACGAGGACGCATTGTTTGACTTATTTCGATAGTTATTTAGGCTAAAAATAAAGTGGGACGATTTAATCAATAGTTAGCTAAAGAACAAAATCTTTTAAAACTGCTTCTCGAGACCTTTCTCGGACCGATATTTGGCAGCGACTTCATACTTCAAATATTGAGAGACGTTCTTGAAATTATGGTCTTCTCTTCATAATAGGAATTTCTTCACTTGAAGTTTTTGAGAGATTCTTCATACTTGTACCACGACTTCTTCATTTTTCTCCAATCTTTATTTTGGACTTTGATATACAACGATCCGCCTCCTCTTAGGACTTGGATCTATTTATCCTCATACCTTGCTAGGGCCTTTTTGGATAGATTTCTCCATGATCTTTAGGGGAGTATTTTCTTTTCGTCGTGTGTCTCGATCCTTCATATTGATTTTTGATAAATGATTCTTCACATCACTTTTGGATCTTTAGTAACAAAATGTAGCCCTCATGCCTTGTTAGGGCTTTTTCGGACTCGCCAATCTTCGCATCCCGCTTCAATAAGTTATGTCTTGGATATGAAATCTAATTAATACCGAGTAACTTTTAAAGGATCTTGCACTAGAAGCTAAGTAACTTTTCAAATCGTACAACCTTAATTATTGCAAATATATTTATTAACAAGCGATGGGAAAAAAGCTTATAATCAACACACATAAATTCATGAAAGAATACCAAACTTATAATTGACTCTATCATCTCTCGTTCTCCACAATTTAAAATCTCAAGGAATGAGACTCGTGGACGCTTAGCCAATTAAATTAAAGTTTTGGGTTTTCAAGTCATCTATAGGATCTTGCAACTTCTTAGACTCTTTCATGTTTAGAATTCGCATTTTAAAGTTCCCTTGATAAACGACTTTCTAGGATCAATTATAGGAACTTGCGAAAAGTTCTGGTTCTTAACCCGTGAGAGTTAAGACTTTCGCGTTTTAAAGTTCCCTATATAAAAGCCTAGCAAAATTTGACTTAAACACGTTAAGGATACTAGCTAGAGTAAACTTAGATAAGTAAACTCGGGTTGAGTCAAAATATTCACAACGTTGAAAAACGAAAACCACTTTATTAAAAATTTATTCTAGTAAAGAAAGTAAATAACGATAGCAAAGGAAAAACTACTAGGCCAAAATAGATTAAAAATTTTGAAAAATGTCGAAAAATCAAATTTTCCGGTTAAAATGAGGACAAATTCATGGAAAAGACCACTTACTTCGATAGAAGTCCCCCCTACACTTGATATAAACATTGTCCTCAATGTTTAAGCATGTGGGAGTAAACTCCCCTACACTTAGGACATTGTGCATGTTTTTTAAATCTTGCTAAGGAAAGGACTACTAGAGTGATTTCAATGTGTACATATAAGATATGAAATATTGAATCACGACAGTTTAGGATAGAACCGGGAAGACGGGTACACGGGATCACGGTTCGTCAAAAGTCATCAAAGGTGGATCTTTGAAGCTTTAATCCCTGCACATCATAAGAAACAAGACAACAAACACATATGGGGCTCCCCTACACTTATTATGAAAATGGTAAAGGATATATCAACGGGTTTCCTCCCGAGAAGCGCTTGTTTTTTTTAACCGAGTCACGAGCCTGACTCGACACAGGACTAATTCAAGGGGAACGTGGTGAGGGATGGAATCATCTCATGAGAGATGTCCTCACCAAAATACAGCTTCACGCGTTGGCCATTCACTTTGAAATTTGGCCCATTTGGCTGAGAAAGCTCAATGGTGCCATAGGGGAAGACTTTGGCGACGGTGAATGGACCAGACCAACGGCTCTTCAGGTTGCCCGAGAAAATCTTCAACCGAGAGTTAAAGAGTAAAACTTGATCACCAACGTGGAACTCTCGGTTCTTAATCCTTGCATCATGAATGATCTTGGTTTTCTCCTTGTAGATCAATGAGTTCTCATAAGCTTCATTCCTCAGTTCATTTAGCTCGTTGAGTTGAATCTTCCGAAGATCACCGGCTTTGTTGATGTCAAAACTGGCACACTTCAAGGCCCAGTATGCCTTATGTTCCAGCTCAATAGGGAGGTGGCATGCCTTCCCGTACACAAGACGATATGGAGTGCAACCAATCGGAGTCTTATATGCGGTACGGAAAGCCCACAAAGCATCATCTAACTTATCGGCCCACGAGGCACGATGCTCTCCCACAGTACACTCTAATATTCTCTTTAATCCACGGTTAGATATCTCAGCTTGACCATTTGTTTGAGGATGATAAGCGGTGGAAAGACGGTGATTGACACCGTACTTATCCATGACTCGAGCAAATTGATCATTGCAAAAATGAGTCCCACGGTCACTGATGATAGCACGAGGAACACCGAATCGAGCAAAAAGATGCTTCAAAAAGTTCACAACCACCCTCGCATCGTTCGTAGGGAGAGCCTTTGCTTCAACCCATTTGGATACGTAGTCAACGGCTACGAGGATGTACTTGTTCCCTTTAGATGATGGAAATGGCCCCATAAAGTTGATGCCCCATACGTCAAAGATTTCACATTCTTGGATGAAGTTTTGAGGCATCTCATCTTTATGTGTGATCTTGCCTTGGCGTTGGCAAGTATCACAATGTTTAACCATTTCATGAGCGTCATGATAAATGGTGGGCCAATAAAATCCAGAGACGAAAACGTTCTTCGCGGTGTAATTGGGACCAAAGTGACCACCGGTGGGTCCTTTATGGCAAGCTTCAAGGATTAGTAACGCTGCCGGCCCATCAACAGATCGACGAATGACATGATCCGCACATTGTTTGAAAAGGTAAGGGTCGTCCCAAAAATAGTGTTCAATGTCTTTAAAGAACTTTTTCTTTTGTTGGGACGTTAACCCTTCCTTGAGAATTCCACCCGCTAAGTAGTTTGCAATGTCCGCAAACCACGGGGTGTCATCAAGATTGGAATTGATAGATATTAAGGCCTCAAGGGGAAAAGAGTCATTAATCTTTTGATTTGGATGATCCCCTTGGTAAGGATCCTCAAGTCTACTTAGATGATCCGCGGCTAGGTTTGCGGCTCCCTTCTTGTCACGAATTTCGATTTTAAATTCTTGAAGGAGCAAAACCCAACGAAGAAGTCTTGGCTTGGAATCTTGTTTAGTTAACAAGTACTTCAACGCGGAATGGTCGGTATAGACAATGGTGGTGGAAAGGACAAGATAGGGGTGGAACTTCTCAAAAGCATACACTACAGTTAAAAGCTCTTTTTTGGTAGTGGTATAATGCAATTGAGCCCCCGTCATTGTCTTGCTAGCATAATGGATTGGTTGGAAGTGTTTGTTCACTCTTTCGCCCAAAACCGCTCCAACGGCAAAGTCGCTAGCATCGCACATCAATTCAAAAGGTAGCTCCCCAATTAGGGGTAACCAAGACCGGTGCCTTAGTTAGCTTGTCCTTAAGAAGATTGAAGGAGTCAATACACTCTTTAGAAAAGATTAAGGGAGTATCATTTTCCAAGAGGTGGGTCATCGGGCGAGCGATTTTAGAAAAATCTTGAATGAATCGACGATAGAAGCCCGCATGACTAAGGAAACTTCTCACACCCTTCACGGTTGAAGGTGGAGGTAATTTAGCAATTACATCGACTTTAGCACGGTCGACTTCAAGACCGGATTTGGAGATTTTATGTCCAAGAACAATGCCTTCTTTTACCATGAAATGGCATTTTTCCCAATTAAGAACGAGACGAGTGTCTTCACACCGTTTGAGCATACGTTCTAAATTGGCAAGGCAATGAGAGAAGGAGTCACCATAGAACGAGAAATCATCCATGAAGACTTCCATAGTTTCTTCAACCATGTCATGGAAGATAGCCATCATACACCTTTGTAAAGTCCCAGGAGCATTGCATAAGCCGAAAGGCATTCGTTTGTAAGCAAATGTTCCATAAGGACAAGTGAATGTGGTTTTCTCTTGGTCTTTAGGATCGATGGGAATTTGAAAATAACCGGAGAAACCGTCTAAGAAGCAATAATAGTCATTACCCGCTAGACGTTCGAGCATTTGGTCCATAAAAGGAAGGGAAAATGATCCTTTCTCGGAGCATCATTGAGTTTGCGATAGTCTATACAAACTCTCCACCCTGTAACGAGACGAGTAGGAATCAACTCGTTGTTTTCATTGGGCACAACGATGATTCCGCCTTTCTTAGGCACACAATGGACCGGACTAACCCATGGTGAATCCGAGATAGGGTAGATCATTCCCGCATCAAGAAGTTTGATAACCTCTTTTTTGATAACGTCATGGATCTTGGGATTCACCCTTCTTTGGTTTTGAATAGTGGGTTTAAAGTCGTCCTCCATGAGAATTTTATGTGTGCAAAAGTGAGGATCAATTCCACGAATATCAGAGATTTTCCAAGCAATCGCTTTCTTATGATTTTTCAGCACGTCGATAAGTCGAGACTTTTCATCCTCTTTCAAATCCATAGCGATGATGATGGGTAACTTCTTATTTTCGTCAAGGAACACGTATTCGAGATGAGACGGCAGATCCTTAAGCTCTAAATCCGGAGGATTTTCGATGGACGGTGAGTTAAAGTCGGATCATCGATAGATATTTCCTTAGGAGATGGTGGAGAAATATGGTCCTCATTGAGAAGTTTCTCAATGGTACGAATGTCTTCATCCCAATTGGAGGGAGAATCGTCATATTGCAAGTCCACATCTCCCAAAGTTGCTTCAAATTCTTTCAAAATGAAATCACTTTCTCCAAATGGAGTTAGTGATGGAGCAATAGAGGCAACGGTCTCAACAATGGGAAGAGAAGAAGAACCACTTTTACAAGCGTCTTTGAAATGTTCTTCACAAGCCTCATCAAGAACGTCAATGAAATTAACGCTCTCGTTTACAGAAGGCTGCTTAGAAAGTTTACCCATGTTGAAGACGAATTTATCGTCACCAACTCTCATGATTAATTCGCCCGCGGCTACATCAAGAGAGTGCGACCAGTCCTCAAGAATGGACGTCCAACGATTAATGGAACACGGGGATCCATCTCGTAGTCAACGACAACGAAATCAGCCGGAAAGGTGAATTTGTCGACACCAACGAAGACATCTTCGGCTATCCCCACCGGATAAGCAACCGTACGGTTAGCTAATTCCAATGTCATTCGTGTGGGGACTGGCTCAGGTAGAGATAATTGTTTCCAAACGCTTAAAGGAATTAAGTTTATACTAGCACCTAGATCGGCTAGGGCCATACAATTCTCTACCCCGGGGAAGTTGCAAGGAATGAGAAAACGACCCGGATCACCAAGTTTGGTGGGTAATTTCCTTAAGAGCACTGCGGAGCAATTCTCATTAAGTTGGGTCTGAGCGATATCAAGAAGTTTCTCCTTATCACTAAGAAGATCTTTAAACATTTAGCATATTTCGGCATGTGAGCGAGAGTCTCAGCATAGGAGATGTTGAAATTCAGTTGTTTAAACATTTTAAGAAAGTTAGAAACCTGAATATCATCCTTGTTTAAACTTCTCTTTCCTCAACCTTGAGGGATAAGGTATATTGGGTTGAGATGAAGGCTTTAGAATAGAATTCTCACTCACATCCTTGGGTGGTGGAGGGGTTGGTGAAATAGAAGGTGGAGGAATTGGAGAAGGGGACTCGTTTTCCTTTGTCACAATCATCGGTGTAGGTGTAGGAAGCTCGGGTTCCTTTAAACCTTTTCCACTTCGAGTGGTAATTGCTTTCATCTCCCCTCTTGGATTAGCAACGGCGTTACTCGGAAGAGAACCCGAACTAGAGGCTTGATTACTTTGGAAGAAACTAGCCATCATATCCCTTAAGTCATTCGTTTGACTGCTCAAAGAGTTTCGCATATCGGCTTGAAGATCATTCCCTTGTTTCTCCATATCTCCTTTCAGGTTGATGATTTGCCTCTGAAGATTCTGCAATATCGCATAATTAGTCCTCATGTAAGTGTCAACCTCTTGATTAAATGCGGTGGGTTGGGTGGGAGGGAGAGCATGGTAGGCAGGTGGTTGATAAGCGGGTGGTTGGTGAACTTGATTGTTTCCTTGAGGTGGATATGGGTTTCTTTGGGTTTGATATTGATATCGAGCTCGTGGTTGGTTTTGATTGTTGCGATTGAGGTTGTTTTGGTTTTGAGGTGGAAAACCGGGTGGTGAAAGGAAACTGTTTGAACGATAACTGAGCAAATTGCGGTCACCTTGAGGACGTGCTTGATAGCCTCCCGTAGAAAAGTTACCGTTGGCGGCATACACATTTTCCGGATTGTCATGAGTCGAAGGACAATCGGTGTATGAATGAGAAGCCCCGCATATTTCACATGACTGACTCATAGCATTAACTTGTGCATTGATGCTTTTGGTGTTGTTAGTGGTTTGTAGAGCAAGTGTTTCAACAAGCGATATGAGCTTATCAATTCTTTTGTCAGTGTCACTAGTACTAGCACTAGCCACATTAGTCCGAACACTCTTGGTTTGCACTCTAGACTTATTCTCAATAATGTCCCATGCGGCATTAGAAGACTTAACCAAAATATTACCCCTCGAGGCACTATTTAGTGAATCTTGGTCGTTCATGCTTAACCCATTGTAAAAAGTATTTATTTGATGTACTTTTGTGAAACCATGTAGTGGACACTTTCTTAAAAGTTCCTTAAAACGGTCCCAAGATTCACTAAATGTCTCACCGTACTTTTGTTCAAATGTAATGATTTCATTCCGCAAAGCGGTAGTACGTGAGGGTGGGAAAAAAGTAGTTGATGAATTTGGTCTCTAAATCCGACCACGTAAGAATACTTTGTGGCGGTTCCTTATCAAGCCAATGTCGGGCTTGTCCCTCTAAGGAGAAAGGAAAAAGTTGCAAGCGAATCACCTCTTTTGAAACCCCATTATACTTAACCGTATTAGTGAGTTGAAGAAACCTTTTTATATGGTCATGAGGATTATCAAGTGTACGCCCCAAGAATGGTTGAGCAGAGTTTGAATGAAGCCGGATTTGAGTTCAAAGTTGTTAGCTCTAATCTCGGTATGACAATAGCATCGGTGTTGCCCTCTACTTGTGATTGCAAAAGCTCGATCACTGGTCGATTGTCCATGGTGACAATAGGTGGAGTAACGACTTCGGCTTGAATTGCTTTCTTCTTACGAGCACGGGTACGCATACACACCTACAAAAAGAAAAGAAAGATAGACACGAAATATTTTTTTGGTTTTTTATGTTTTTCTATTTTTTGGATTTTTGAAAATTTTATATTTTTTTGGATTTTTTGAAAATTTTAAGCAAGAAAAATAACGTTAAAAAATGAACGGATCCCAAAATCCAACGCGTCTCTCCCTAAAAACCGTTAATCTTAACGAAAAGAGCCGGCAGCGGCGCCATTTAATAACTAGATTTTACTTAGTTATGAAAGTTCGTTAAACCGATCTTTTCGAATTGATTACTAGTTAAGAGTGTGACTCAGTCGTTCTTGGTGGAAAATAAAATAGTTTGATTATCTATTTTAAACTAAAAGCAAATATAAAAATGTCGTAGAGTAAAAATAAAAGCTTTAAAAGATAAACTAAAAATTACGAGTTAAAATAAATGATTAAAAATTATAAAAAGTAAATTTAAAACTTAAAACTTAAAACTTTGTAAAAATAAAAACTTAGTAAAAATGTTGGAAAAGTTAAATTGGAAATTAAAATAAAAGCAAGTAAATAGAAAGTAAAAACTCAATCCGTCGGAATAATCCATCGGAATCCCATCGGAATGTTTGTGTCGGAATGCAATCGGAATGAACTAGTCGGAATACACCGTCGGAATAATCACAAAGGTATCGGAATAATGAACATGAAAAACTATCGGAATAACACCCTGTCGGAATGTAACTTTTATCGGAATATGGTTAACAAAAATTTGGCAGCGTTTCGTCTTAATAAAGCCTTAAGACCCGTTGCAATGTACGATCGCAATGAGCGATCGCAATCACGATCGGAATAAGGGGGGGAAACTCTATCTGAATATTGATCGCAATGTGGCCGTCGGAATGTGTAATCCCTAACTTTGCGATGGAGCACAAGTAATCCGATAAAGTGAAATAAGCCAAAATCCCAATAAGCACTTCCAATAAGCACTTATCAAAAACTCAACAAGATCAATATTAGCTAGAATATAATAAACTACGAATGAAAAGCTTATCAAAACACCAAATAAGCAAACTTTATGAATCAAACTTTTAAAAGACTAAACGTTTTAAGAAAACTAAAAAGTAAATAAGCTAAACACAAAATAAGCCAATAAGCATGATAAGCTCAAAGCTTAATCCATATAAAACTTAGATAGAAACCAAAAGATAAACTTTTTAATAAATCAAACATCAAGATTAAACAAAATCAAAGAAATTTTCGGATCAAATAAGTAAAAATCAAGAAAGGTAGAAATAGACTGAATATGAAAAACTTAACTTGAACTTGTAGATAAATGATTCCAAAATACAAGATTGAATTAAACTTAAACATGAAAGAAAGAAAAGATGAAGTTTTAGTGAGAGAAAGTTAAACACTTTCTCTCTCTAAAATGAAAAACTACAAAAAGGAAAATAAACTAGCTAACACCCTCCTAATGTGTCATTAGGAGGGTATTTATAGGAGGTGGGGAGTGCATGTGTTGCTTCGTTCTTTCTTTTCGTCTCGACTCGATTTTAATTCTTTGTCTTTGATAACTAGATTTTACTCAGGTTAAAAATTATCGTTCGTTGTGCCAATCTCTTCGAATTGAAAACCGGATTTTAGTGTGCGACTCTGCTGTCTTTGGTGGAACAAAAAGGTGTCGTTGTAGTATATTAAAATGTGCAAAACAATTAAAGTAAAAGTACAGAAATTACATCTAAATCTAATTTAAAGTAAATGGTGCAAGTATTAAAAAGCTTGACTAAAATTAAAGGGCACTAAATGCAAATAACGCAAACTTAAATCTATCTAAGGCAAACTTAAAATGCAACTAAACTAAAGCTTAAACTAAGGCAAGGCTAAAATAATCTAAGGCAAATAAACTTAAAGTGCGACTAAGTAAAAGGCGGGAAAATTAAAGCTCGAAATTAAGAAAATTAAAGACTAAAATGAAAGAAACTGAAAATTACCCCTATCCGGAATAAACCCTATTCGGAATATTAAGCTTATTCGGAATATGTCACCTATCCGGAATAAAACCCTCTATTCGGAACAATGCAGCCTATTCGGAATAATGGCAACTCGGAAAAATTCCTATGCGGAATATATCCCCTATTCGGAATAGTTCCTTACCCGGAATATTGTCATCTACCCGGAATAAGTCCCTATGCGGAATAAAGTGTTCTATGCGGAATCTTCAACTCTACCCGGAATATCAAGCCTATGCGGAATCTTTTGCCTATGTGGAATAAAAACCTTACTCGGAATAAATACCCTATTCGGAATAACACCCCTATCCGGAATGTAACCCCTATTCGGAATATTCATCCTATGCGGAATAATGGCTTCTATTCGGAATCAAGGCTATGCTGAATAAAAACCTTATGTGGAATCCCTGGCCTACTCGGAATAACTGAATGTTCCGAATAACCCTCTTGGCTAGAACCTTGATCTGGAATAATGTTGGGCTTGTTCTCCTGGGAAAGATCGGAAACAAATACCGAAGAACAAGGAAAAAGAGATAATACGAATTAAATCAAAACAAAGCGAAATCAATCACAAGAATAAATCAAACTATCAAATAAGCATCTATTAAGTATAAACAATTAATCCAAAACAATCAAACTCACAAAACTAATCAAAATAAACAAAACCACTTTGATCAAAATAAGAAAAATAAGAACATGAACATGAACATAAACAATAAAAATCAGAGATTAAGAAAGGTAGAATGAGATTAACAAGATAAAGATAGAGATTAACAAGAATTAAAAGAAAAACTTACTTGAAATTAAATGGTAATTAAGGTGCAAGACAGGAATTTAAATTTGACAAGTATTTAAATGACAAGGTAATTAAAAGTGGAAGAACTAATTGTCACGATTAGCCAACAAAATGAAAAGATTAACTTCCTAATCTATTTATAAGGGAGGATTAAGGGTGCTTAGGAAGCTTCCTCCCCTCCTTCATTTTCTCTTAATTACAAGATTAAGTCCTTCCTTCTTTAATCTTCTTTTAATTGCACCATTATTCCTAAAGCCTTTATTCTTCATTAATCTTGGACTTTAAATGGTTTTGTCTCGGGATTTCTTTGAACTCGTCTTGTAATTCTTCAATAAATTAGACTTGAGTTCTTCGGCTTTAAGTAAACTTCCTTCTTTCGACTTTTTCTTCGATAAATCTTCAGAATTGGTCTTGGACTTCCGTTCTTTTTGCACTCTTGACTTCTCGACTTCATCTTTCATCTTTTTCTTCAATAAAAGCCCGTGAATGCCGTGTTTTCCCCACTTTTCACAATTTCGTCCTAAATCACAACAAAAACACAAACCACGCATAACTCCGACATAAAAGACATAAAATACACGTTTTAGCTCGGTTATTATTGTAATTAAGTGGTAAAAAGGATGGGTGTTTACACACCTATCAGTCTTTCTCGACGTCGTCTCGGGATTTGTTGATATAAATTGAACTTGTCTTATAATTTTCTTCTTCTATTAGACTTGAGTTCTTCGACTTCATTAAACTTCTGTCTTTATAATTTTTCTTCGATAAATCTTCAGAATAGGCCTTGGACTTCCGTTCTTTTCACACTCTTGATATTTTGACTTCGTCTTTTCCCGTTTTCTTCGATAAAAGCCCGTGATAGCCCGTGTTTTCTTCCTTTTTCATATTTTTATATTGAAACACAATAAAAACACAAACCACGCATAATTCCGACTTTTACGACATAAAATACACGTTTTGGTCTTGTTATTATTGGAAGTAAGTGGTAAAAGGATAAGTGTTTTCACACTTATTAGTGAGTTCGTGTTTTAACTCGTGTTAACTCTTGTCATGTATTATTTTTTATACGTAAATACTTGTATACAATAAATAAAAATATATGTAATACTTGTATTTAAACATCAATTATTCCTGGTACGTGTCGTGTATTAATTAAATGTATAGTTTTAATTAATCCGTATTTTCGTGTAATTAATGCATTCATGTATTTTAAGCAGGTTTTACAGCGGAATCGAGATTAAAATTTTGAGAAAAATAAGAACTGAGAACCCAACCAAATATGTTTTTCGGTCCAGTTCTGGTTCTTTGGTTATACCCGTATAGGAGCCGGTTTTCTAGAAGAAGAAAAAAATCTCATTGACTAATGAATTAAGTCAACAAAAAACAAAAAAAAACGTTTAAGTATATACAACTATTTACGTTAAAAGCAATAATATTTACCAAGTATAGACTCAAATAAATAAACATTATATAGTTTAACAGGTTCATTACTTTTCTTTGATCCAAATTTGAATGAGAGTATTAGGTACAACATCGATTGAATTTGTATCACCTTAAAAAGCAAATCAAATAAACATGTTAGATTACTAATCATTTAACATTATGTTTACAAATGAATGTATTTAGGATGCCTAGTCATGTTATATAAACCTTTTTGTTACAAAGTAAAATCAAAGAACTCACCAATTATTCTTATTGAACGTACCATATCAACAATCTATTATATCTAAAGATTCAGTCCCTATATTGAATGGGCAGTATTTATGTTTAGTTGATTTTAGTGATACGATTCAATTCATTAGCAATTATTACTATTTCAATTACTGGAATACAAAAGGTTTATGCAGTTTAGCATATCATCACTCCAACAGAATATCAAGAGGTGATGGAGTTACAAGATTCGCGAGATATATAAATTGAACAGGGATGAGCATCATTCATCCATAACCAGAAATCCAAAAATATTAACTTCACCAATCCGAAACACCAATCAACGACAACAACAATCAATATCAACACTCAAATTCAACTCATTCCACCTAAACCCATCGTCACAACTCCACAATAACATATCCAATGTCGACACAAACAATACTCGAAACATAAAGTATTAATCAATCAAGATCTGATATTTATTTTGTATGGCGCAAATAATTATTTGACCTTATAGATCATAGACACAAAATAAACATCACATATCTTGATTGAATGAATCAAACAAATTACAAACAAACCCGAGATCATCAAAAATATCTAGATGGTGCGTCCATCAATCTTCTAAGGATCAGAGACTTAAAGATATCTATTTGCTATCTGATTCGTTCGATTAAGAGAAAGCACAATAAAATGGTAGATCTAAATTATTGAGATGAGTGTTCGTTTTATGTGGGGCTTATTAGAAAAATGGTTTGGAGATTTGTTAGAAAAAACTTTGGTTGGATTTTGGTTGATGCGGGGAAGAAAGAGAGAGACATGGGGGATGTTGATTTAGATGAGAAAAATACTAGGTTAGTTACTGAGCATTATAGATAATTGATGTATATTGTAAAGTTGGGTTGGGAAAAATAAATTTCTTATGGGCTGTAAAGTTGGGTTGGGCATCAAAATTATATTTATCATAATAGAACTATATGATGTAAAATATCATTGAACTACGATTTGTCGTTTTAGGCATTACAAAAGAATCAAAAGATAACCAGATGCATGAATGAATAACTAAGCGTATAATATCAAGTATAATTTTAATAATTTGTAATATACTAAGCGTATATATAAAGTATAATTGAACTACACTTGACATCACATGAAAAATTAGTTTAGTCATTAATAAATATTAGTGTGTAATTCATGTATATTATTGATGACAAACAAATTCGGAGTTTGATTAAGTCTCAAGTTTGGTCAAGATATGGATACATCTACTCTCTTTTCAAGTATTATTTATTTGTATGGATATCTATATCTTATACTTTTATTTATAAATATGATCGTACGGATATATCTACACTCTTTTAAAGCATTATTTATTTGTACGGATATTCGATCTCTCCTTTTAAGCATTATTTGTTTGTACCGATATTATATCTTTCACTCTTAATATGTAAAACCCGCATACAAATACCATGAACAGTTATTATGTATAATAATTACGACATGGCAAGTTATATTACGGAATTAAGTATAAATCACAAATTTACGAATACACGAGATTAAAAATCATAACATGAATTAAATAAGTAAAAGGGCTTCATGTTAGCTAATAAACCTTATAAGAATAAAAGGGCCAAGCCCGGCCCACTAGCAAATAAACTAGCAAAAAAAAACCATTCATTCCATTTCATTTTGACATGATACAAAAATTATTAAGAAACCCTAAAAGGCTCTAGGTGGCCGCCGGCTTCAAGAAGAAAAAAAAAGAGAAAAGGCTTGTGTTGATCTTGATATTACGAGGGTGTTTGTGTCCGATCGAACTCGTCTTCCATTCGGGTCTCGAATCGGCCCTCGTGATTTCCTAGAGGTGAATCTTAAACCATCTCTTGATACATAATTTACGTTGCTCATGATAAGTATTATTTGATCATCTATTAAAATCTTACTATGCTAACCCACATGACTAATTGATACTAGATTCTAATCTGATTAGCGTTCATTTGTTAACACCTGGCTTTTACATATATGATTTATACTAGCATAAGAATTTGAAAACAAAAATAAGAAAAGTAGTATGGAATTGAAGAGACGTTTTTTTTTCTTCCTCGTTTTTAATAACTTTACAAAAAAAAGGAGTCCATGAAGTATCTAAGTATTTACCAAAAGATTCACATGTATTATAAACTTGTTTAACCAAGGTTATTTACTATTGTCCTTAACAGCTTGAATATAAAATAAACATATACCTTTACTTACAATACCATGCTAATAAAACATGTAGTCATATTTGATATTATTAGTTTTAAGTTTTCAATAGGTGCATATTATTTTATCAATCTGTTGGAAATTATGGCACTTGAAACGAACTATGTTCGGTAACATACACGAAGTAAAAGTATTGCGTCAATAGATACATGCCTTTTTACTTATGAGTCAATATAAGAATTAGTATTTCATGATCAAGTGTAATATCATACAACTTATCTAAATCATTTTTATGTGAAAATGGTTTAACAATGCACTTAACGTTTAGACATGAAACTATAAAGGGTTCGGTGGATGTTTGTTTGACTCGGTTAAACCGAGAGGTCACGGGAACCACACAAGGGGTGTTTGGTTTTGTCATGACTTATAAATAAGCACTAGCTTATATTTTTAGCTTATTAATCCAGATTATTTCTATTTTTGGAAACTTTCTATTTTTTTTTGAAAACCTGCTATTTTTAGAAAGTTACTTATTATTACACAACAAGTATAATAATACAAAAATACAAGTAATACTTAATTAGAACACCAGAAATACATGATAAACACAGTATAACATTAGAATCAGTAAAACAAGACATGAACATATAAAATAAGCTAAGACATGATATAAAGTCAGTTACGTACTCAGTAATCAGAATACTTATACGCGTATACTATTTATGTAGCATTAGTGAGATCGAAGTAGGACTCTCTTCCGTTCGCCTTCCTCGTTCACTGGACACAAGGTACGGATTTTCCGTCCTTTCAGTAAGGATTTCCTTTCTATGCATGATTAGGATTCCCCATCTTCAGCCAAATGTTTTTCCCCAGTATATGTTTAAGCTTATCAGTAATCATGTTAATAATAAAATAAATTGCCTGAGCATTATATACAAGCACGACCAGTTTATGTACTAGTTACGGAGGTACCGTAACCACGGCACTAGAGGCACCGGTGTCGTGACTCACATGTAGGAGAGTGATATCCTGCATCGTCCCACTCAGCTCAGCTTGGCCATTTTATCAGTATTATTAGTGGGGCGTATGGATGCATCCTAGGCTTATAAGTGTTACAAGTTATCAGGGTGAATGTGGTGTGTGCTCTACATCCTTCACATTGGAGCTGATCCCTCCACCCAGCACAGTTATTTAGAGGTCACCCCTCTACAGCATGACGAGGTCACCCCTCCAGTTATTCATGCACGGTTGTTACAGTACGTGACCTATATAAGCTCTGGCAAATTAAAATACAGTAAATACATGTTTTCAGATTTATCAGATTTTAGTTCAGCTTTATTATTTACGAATCAGACTTTACAGATTATGCACAGATTTCCGCTGCAACTTTACTTATCAGTCTTACAGCTCCAGTATTTTACCATCTGTTTCATTTCAGTAGTTCCTTATCATGCTCTATATCCGTTCACTGAGCGTTATGCTCAGCCGTAGTTCCCTTTCATGTTCTAACGGCAGGTACCCCAGGACGCTCTTAGGGTTCTGAGAGCATGTGCATTTGGATGGGAGCTATCCAGACTTCTTACTTTATGTACTTACATTATTCTGCTTATTTGGACATTGTTTAGTCCTTTCTTTCAGTATTTTATTTTTCATGTTTTGGGCTTATGTTTGGATTACCGATGTTTGATTCCGGTATTTCCTTTATGGTTAGTTAATGTTTTAGGACATTTACCTTATGCTTTGATGACACGCCATAAATACACGTAACGGTCCACTTATCCAAGTGGGGTGTTACAATTATGGTATCAGAGCGTAAGGTTCGACCTGTAGGCTCTAAAACTTGACCTGTGACTAGTGGGTGGTCACCAGGAACTTCCCAGATTTTGGCGTTGTTATCTTTCATGTTTCTCATGCAATTATCAGTTAACTTTCTTCATTTATCAGTCAGTTTTTCTTAAAATTTTGACTAAGTAAAAGGTTGGTAAATGACTGGCCTTATTTAGTCGCATGTGCTTTTCATTCGAATTTTGTTTTAGTGAACTGCCCCATAGGCGTTCACTTGCCTTTCAGATTTTTGTATTGGTAAACCGACCATAGGCGTTTACCCTTACTCATGACAGATTCATGTTTTCAGTCAAAAATTACTTGGTGAACCAGCCATAAACGTTCACCATTTTTCAAGTCAAATTTTCCTGCTATTCAGTCGAATGATGTTTTGTGAACCGATCCACAACTGTTCACCTTTGTCATATCAGTACATTTCATAAACTTTGACAAGTATGGATTGGACTACAGTCAACAATATTTAGTCCCAGATTGTACATTTCTATACACGACAGTTCTCAGAAGATTTTGACAAGTATGGATCGAAACAGAATCGCCCATACATAGTCACATGCTTCCTACTATGAATAATGTGGATTAAACCATAACTATCCACATCAGTTGATGTTAAACCTCAGTTGATTATTCTTCTATGTTCTTTGTATCAGTCAAGTTTATACTCTCACGTGAATGTCGGTTTCATACTGACTAAGTTCATGTCTCCTTGTGAGGATTATGTTTTCAGCAAAGTAATGATGTTCTCATACACAAGAATTTCAGTAAAACCCATTTTCATGATAAATCATGATTGGCTTTCATTAATCATGCTTCATCCTGACCACTGTTGGGACTTCGATTATATCATACTTTCAGTCTTGATATAACTAGCGGTAAATCGACGCAGGAATTACAGGCTATCATGTTACTTATTTCAGACCAGTTTACTACCGTTTAAATCAATTTATTTCCTAGATCACGTCAGACAAGCGACACCAGTATCGACCATCCAATAAAATTCCCACCAGTGCCATGAACACTAGTCTATATGGACCCTCTGTATAGTGCCTCAGTTATACTCCTTGTACAGTGATACATGTGTACTCCACGTACAATGTCTCGATATGCTTCATGTGCAATATGCATTTTGTACTTCATGTACAGTAGTCCAGGTGTACACCAGGTACCCTACTCCATGGATATTGCTAATCGATCCTCAATCATCTCGGGCGTTTCCACTTGTCGATATTCTACCAGGTGCTGATGCTGCTCGTGAGTTGAAGATTTTACCAGATGTTGATGCTGCTAACACTTTGAAGACCTCACAAATGCTGATGCTGCTGATACTTTGGAGATCTCTCAAGATGCTGATGCCGTTCATACTATGAAGACTCTGTAGAACAAGGACGAAAACTATAAATTTGAAATTTCTGACAAGAATAAACTTCAACCATCAGACACTACCCTTCCATTCCATACTTTTACCTTCTCAGCTAGATGTCAAACTTCACTCGGCTAACCGTTCATTCAGAAGAGGGAACCGGAACCCAGCCGGCCACTCAACAGAATAGTTACATGAATCACGGTCATGATAATGACCGACATGAAGTGACAGACAAAGTAGTAGTGACAACCATCGTACTTATAATTAATCAGTCGGTAACCATCGGAACTCCGGAACGGACGAGACCAGAAATACAGAGGTCAGCAGTCTAACCGGTCCTCCATCCCTTAACAGTTACCAGAAACTCTTAACTTTATTCGGACTCACCTACTAAAACATGTGTTAAGACATCAGTCAAGATACAAGTTCCAAGTACCATCTCGGGAGATACATGTCAGGACATCAGTCAGGATACTTGTCATGAGAATATTTTCTCAATACACGAGACAAGACGTACAACTACAGTATGCTTGCTGAATCAGGCACTCAGAAAATGAGGTTACCCTCCAAAGGGGTATACTCGTCATGTTATGATACGCATGAATCAGATCATTAAAGACTCATTTACCATCACTGAGGTATTATTCAGGTTAGACATACAGTATTCATTATGTTGAATACAGATAAACACATTCAGTAAGATCTGCCATGCTTGCTCAATTGTTCATATGTCAGCTTTATCAAAATCAGACATTATCTACCTCCAAGCCAGAAAAGACTCCACAATATCACCCATATTTATTAAAGTTTCCTTTTCAGTTAACGAAGAGATCCGTCTTACTAAATCCCAAATATATTCATTATGTCTTCTGCCAGAAAAATCAGTACAAATTGTTGCAGCTTTACAAGTACGTGAATTATTATCTTATAGTTGCGAAGACTTCTAGTCGCCATTCATGATGCGAATTCTGAAATTTCTTAAATTCATGATCAGCAGATGATTACAAAGTCCATATGTGATTTCGGAAGGTTTTCCAGAAACTCCTTCTTAACCACGAGACATAATTTTACTTCAAGATTGTCTCAATAACAGGACCTGTTTTCAAAACTCCTTGTTGCAGGGCTGTAGCTAAGTTAAAAGAGTTGCAGCAATTGCTGCAAGAGTTACTGAAATGATGCTTTATTCGCCCTAACGCACCACCAGGAAGCGTACCGTTTCCTTCTATCAAAAAGTAGGCCAGTAACATGAGGTCATGTATCTACCATCGGAAAACTTTACAAGATCACCATTCATAATCGATGTCATCTCACGTATAGAAGGTTTATCTGACCTGCTACGACGTCTTAAACATTTTCTGGAACGATTAATAAGTGTGAAAACACTTATCCTTTTACCACTTATTTCCAATAATAACAAGACCAAAACGTGTGATTTATGTCGTAAAAGTCGGAATTATGCGTGGTTTGTGTTTTTATTGTGTTTTAGGACCAAAATATTAAAAAGGAAGAAAACACGGGTTTTCACGGGCTTTTATCAAAGAAAACAGGAAAAGACAAAGTCAAAAGATCAAGAGTGCAAAAAGAACAGAAGTCCAAGGCCTATTCTGAAGATTTATCGAAGAAAAAGTCTAAAGACGGAAGTTTAACGAAGTCGAAGAACTTAAGTCTAATAGAAGAAGAAAATTAAAAGACAAGTTCAAATCCCGAGACGACATCGAGAAAAAACGAAGAATTAAAGTCGAGTCGAGAAGAAAAAGAAAGAAGAAAGCACCACACATGCCTCCCACTTCCCTATAAATACCCTCCTAATCACATTAGGAGGGGAGTTAGCTAGTTTTAATTTTTAAGTTTCTTTCTAGTTTTTAGAGAGAGAAAGTCTTAAACTTTCTCTCACTAAGCTTTTCATTTTTCCTTTCTTCCAAGCTTTCTTTAATCTTTGTATTCGGATTCCATTAATCATTTTTAATCAAGAGTAAGCTTTGTGTTCTTTAATCTCATTCTACATTTCTTGGTATTTTATCTTTGACCCGAATTACACATTTCATTCATACGACTTGATGTTTTTCGTGAGTAAAGGATTAATTTTCTTGGTTTTCACATAAGCACTTATACGTTTAGGCCATAAGCTCGTAATGCTTATTGGTTTATTCGAGTTTTAGCTTATTGATTTTCGGATTTTGTAAAGGTTTTAGTTATTGTAAAAGTATTTTTCATGAAGTTCTTGATTTCATATCTCGAAAAGTTGTCGAATTTTGGCTTAATAAGTTGTTTAAGGTTTGAGTAGAATAGCTTATTGATTGTGCTTATTTCGTTTTAAGATTGCCACCAATTTCGGAAATTGTTGCTCTCCATCGCAATACAAGGGTTTTACTACACATTCCGACGGTGTTATACACATTCCGATAGACCTCAGTATTTTGATCGCAATAACCCGTTAGGGTTTTACTTTGCGATCGGGTTGGTTTTTTTCCCCTTATTCCGATCTGGGATTGCGATCGCATATTGCGATCGCATATTCCGACGGGTCTTAAGGTCTTGGTTAAGGCGAAGTGCTGCCCATTTTTCGATAGGAACATTGAGACAGCATCATTCCGATAGATACTCATTGAGACAGTAGTATTCACAACATTCCGATGGTAGTAAGTTTAACATTCCGATGGAATCTTGTTTGAATTATTCCGACGGGTAATTCTAGTGACATTCCGATAGTTGCTATTTTGGTGTATTCCGATGGAAATGAATTGCTTTATTCCAATTAATTAAGATTTTAAGTTTTCAAGTTTTTCAAAGTTTTAAGTTTCAAGTGTTTTCCTAATTAACTTTAAGTTTAATTTTGTCAAAGCTTTAAATTTACTCAACGACACTCTCTTTTGCTCGTAGTTAAAATTAGACAAACAAACCAAACTATTCTCTTGATTCACCAAAAGACGATTGAGTCACACTTAAGACCGGTTCTCAATTCGAAAGGATTCGGACGATAAGATTATATACCTAGCCAAAAACACAAGTATTAACGATTTACGATTATGCCACCAACAGTGGTGAGAGAAAGAACATGAGATTTCTTTCCAGACTGCTGTTGCACACGTTATAGTCTCCCTAACACTCTAGCTATATTATGAGATTTATGAACAAAATTTTTTCCATGGCTTCTCAGACAAAATCGTCAGTATATTCATTGATAACATTTTGATCTGCTAAATTCTAAGAGAAGTACAAGAGAATCATCTTTTCATAGTTGAACAGAACCTCCGATTGGAGAAAATTATATAAGCAGCTTTCCAGATGTGAATTCCAGTTGAACGAAGTGGCATTTCTGAACCACCCTATTTCAGCAGAAACAAATTTCAGGCAATCCTGTGAAGGGGAAGGCCATCACCTGATGGTCCCGACCGACCCCTGTGAACGAACTACAATTTCTTTTAGAACTCAATTGACTACTACCGCAAAAATTGCTGACAGTTCTCGCTAGAAATTCATCCATAGCTATTCAACCAGATTTCCACCAAAATGTACCAAAATTCAAGGCAGGATTTTGATAAAAAAAACATTATAACACATTGAGGCAGCTATGTTCATATCAAATGCCTGCCATTCCAGCATGTTTAAGATAGAACACCGTCATGCTATCGAGTTATTACTACCAGTAGAAAATCTGGACCAAAAGGAGACAAGACTCCATGGAGATTGTTATCAGTTTACCACGGACTCAGAAAAAGTATAATACTATCTAAGTCATTGTTGATCATGTAATCAGCCTACGCGTTTTCTTTCATCCGAAAGGAATACGCAGTAGTGGACCTGCGGAGAATCCAGTAGTAAATCGTATGATTTCAAGGTATTCCATCAACAATCTTGTCATATAGAAATTAACGTTTGCGAAATCGCGCTCACGTTCATGTTCACGGTCATGTGTACGTTCACATTCGCGTTCAGTTTATTTTTTTTTTACTTTCACAGGTTACGTCTCATTCACAGTATGATGCCATTTCAGTTCATGTTTTATGCTATCTCATGATTTAAGCTCACGTTCGCGTTCATAACATTGTTCACTTCAGATTCGGGTTCCATATCAAGATACACGTTTCCCATCTTGTTAACATGTATGGTCACAGAAAACTTAAGAAACCAGACTCAAGTGTAGCATAGCTTTTCCATAACCAGGCAGACGTTTCACATCTCAGACCGTATCGGTTAGCATTCCTTCCTCAGTCAGCATACGTTCATGATATGTTCTAGTATCACGCTCACAGTATGTTTCATGTATTATCGGGCACAATATATTCCATGCCAGCATTCCTCATATAATCGTGAACCACGTTCACAATTGCTCACGTAGTTCGTTCACAATTGTTAACGTAGTTTCGTCCCTATATGTTTTAGCAGCTTGCTCAGAGATATAAATGTTATCTTTTCAGGATAATTGTACGTACTGTTTCATGTACACTACATGCTATAGCTTATTCATTCAGGTTCTGAAAACCCATCTTAGGTATGGACCCGAAAACTTTTCAGCATGGTCAGGACATGGTCATCAGAACCAAGATTTTCAGTATGTCAAGATCATCGAGGGAACCGTTTCGAGCGGGAAGCCACTTGAAACGGAGGAGTCCATCCGGACCTCTCATCCTCTTCAGTCATGACATGTCACGTTACATGTTCACTTCAGTCATGTCATGTTTATACCTTTCAGCAACATTATGTCTTAGTTAGAAGACGAACGATCCTTTCAGCTCATATGCCTCTTCGGCCTTCATGTTCTTTCAGCCTGGGTGTCTTTTCAGCTCTTAAATTTCATCAGTTTATTACCTCTTATTCGAGGACGAATTTTTCCTTTTTAGAGGGGAAGAATTGTAAAACCGCGGCGTAATAGCATAATCGTATCACTAATTCGAGGACGAATTATTCTTTTTAGAGGGGAAGAGTTGTAAAACCCGCATACAAATACCATGAACAGTTATTATGTATAATAATTACGACATGACGAGTTATATTACGGAATTAAGTATAAATCACAAATTTACGAATACACGAGATTACAAATCATAACATGAATTAAATAAGTAAAAGGGCTTCATGTTAGCTAATAAACCTTATAAGAATAAAAGGGCCAAGCCCGGCCCACTAGCAAATAAACTAGCAAAAAAAAATCATTCATTCCATTTCATTTTGACATGATACAAAAATTATTAAGAAACCCTAAAAGGCTCTAGGTGGCCGCCGGCTTCAAGAAGAAAAAAAAAAGAGAAAAGGCTTGTGTTGATCTTGATATTACGAGGGTGTTTGTGTCCGATCGAACTCGTCTTCCATTCGGGTCTCGAATCGGCCCTCGTGATTTCCTAGAGGTGAATCTTAAACCATCTCTTGGTACATAATTTACGTTGCTCATGATAAGTATTATTTGATCATCTATTAAAATAATACTATGCTAACCCACATGACTAATTGATACTAGATTCTAATCTGATTAGCGTTCATTTGTTAACACCTGGCTTTTACATATATGATTTATACTAGCATACGAATTTGAAAACAAAAATAAGAAAAGTAGTATGGAATTGAAGAGACGTTTTTTTTTTCCTTCCTCGTTTTTAATAACTTTACAAAAAAAAGGAGTCCATGAAGTATCTAACTATTTACCAAAAGATTCACATGTATTATAAACTTGTTTAACCAAGGTTATTTACTATTGTCCTTAACAGCTTGAATATAAAATAAACATATACCTTTACTTACAATACCATGCTAATAAAACATGTAGTCATATTTGATATTATTAGTTTTAAGTTTTCAATAGGTGCATATTATTTTATCAATCTGTTGGAAATTATGGCACTTGAAACGAACTATGTTCGGTAACATACACGAAGTAAAAGTATTGCGTCAATAGATACATGCCTTTTTACTTATGAGTCAATATAAGAATTAGTATTTCATGATCAAGTGTAATATCATACAACTTATCTAAATCATTTTTATGTGAAAATGGTTTAACAATGCACTTAACGTTTAGACATGAAACTATAAAGGGTTCGGTGGATGTTTGTTTGACTCGGTTAAACCGAGAGGTCACGGGAACCACACAAGGGGTGTTTGGTTTTGTCATGACTTATAAATAAGCACTAGCTTATATTTTTAGCTTATTAATCTAGATTATTTCTATTTTTGGAAACTTTCTATTTTTTTTTTAAAACCTGCTATTTTTAGAAAGTTACTTATTATTACACAACAAGTATAATAATACAAAAATACAAGTAATACTTAATTAGAACACCAGAAATACATGATAAACACAGTATAACATTAGAATCAGTAAAACAAGACATGAACATATAAAATAAGCTAAGACATGATATAAAGTCAGTTACGTACTCAGTAATCAGAATACTTATACGCGTATACTATTTATGTAGCATTAGTGAGATCGAAGTAGGACTCTCTTCCGTTCGTCTTCCTCGTTCACTGGACACAAGGTACGGAGTTTCCGTCCTTTCAGTAAGGATTTCCTTTCTATGCATGATTAGGATTTCCCATCTTCAGCCAAATGTTTTTCCCTAGTATATGTTTAAGCTTATCAGTAATCATGTTAATAATAAAATAAATTGCCTGAGCATTATATACAAGCACAACCAGTTTATGTACTAGTTACGGAGGTACCGTAACCACGGCACTAGAGGCACCGGTGTCGTGACTCACATGCAGGAGAGTGATATCCTGCATCGTCCCACTCAGCTCAGCTTGGCCATTTTATCAGTATTATTAGTGGGGCGTATGGATGCATCCTAGGCTTATAAGTGTTACAAGTTATCAGGGTGAATGTGGTGTGTGCTCTACATCCTTCACATTGGAGCTGATCCCTCCACCCAGCACAGTTATTTAGAGGTCACCCCTCTACAGCATGACGAGGTCACCCCTCCAGTTATTCATGCACGGTTGTTACAGCACGTGACCTATATAAGCTCTGGCAAATTAAAATACAGTAAATGCATTTTTTCAGATTTATCAGATTTTAGTTCAGCTTTATTATTTACGAATCAGACTTTACAGATTATGCACAGATTTCCGCTGCAACTTTACTTATCAGTCTTACAGCTCCAGTATTTTACCATCTGTTTCATTTCAGTAGTTCCTTATCATGCTCTATATCCGTTCACTGAGCGTTATGCTCAGCCGTAGTTCCCTTTCATGTTCTAACGGCAGGTACCCCAGGACGCTCTTAGGGTTCTGAGAGCATGTGCATTTGGATGGGAGCTATCCAGACTTCTTACTTTATGTACTTACATTATTCTGCTTATTTGGACATTGTTTAGTCCTTTCTTTCAGTATTTTATTTTTCATGTTTTGGGCTTATGTTTGGATTACCGATGTTTGATTCCGGTATTTCCTTTATGGTCAGTTAATGTTTTAGGACATTTACCTTATGCTTTGATGACACGGCATAAATACACGTAACGGTCCACTTATCCAAGTGAGGTGTTACATAATACATATTATTTGACAAATAAATGTTTCTTGGCTATCGGTACCATTCGTTCGTCTTTTTTTATTACTAATATACTGAAGTAATGGGCTTATATATTTTAGCAAATACTTTGTCTAACATATTTCACGAGATGTTAATCCATATAAACTTTAAAAGTTAATAAATAAAATGTTACATCATTAATAGGATAAAATACTTTTTAGTTGTGTAACTCTCGACCGGATTCATTAATCTATTTCAAGCTTGGTGACAAAATCTTGGAAAAAAAATGAAACGCAAACTAAATCAAAATACCGACTCATAAGTAAACCTTTGATTTTTCACAAAGGCCCACGGGCAACAAAATCCATCAACTTCAGCCAAAATTATTCGACTTTTCACAAAGACCAAAGGCGGTCAAACACGGGTACACGTACCAGTGCACATAACCATTGTAAAACCGATAGTTCTTTAGGTTGAAAAAACCGCGTGCATCGCACATTCGCACGGGTCATGACCTTAACCAGACTTTTAAACAAACCGCGTGCATCGCGCAATCTAACGATAAATAATAACTTGAAACATTTATGTTCAGAGAGAGAGAGCGAGATATATATATATATATATATATATATATATATATATATATATATATATATATATATATATATATATATATATATATATATATATATATATATATATATATATATATATATATATATATATATATATATATATATATATATATATATATATATATATGTATATGTATATATATATATATATATATATATATATATAGAGAGAGAGAGAGGGGGGAGAGGGAGAGGGAGAGGGAGAGAGAGAGGGGAGGGAGGGGATTATAGGAGATATATATATATATATATATATATATATATATATATATATATATATATATATATATATATATATATATATATATATATATATATATATATATATATATATATATATATATATATATATATATATATATATATATATATATATATATATATATATATATATATATATATATATATAGAGGGAGAGAGAGAGAGAGATGCCCTTAATGTTGATATATAAACTTAACATCAAGAGTACGCCAGATGCAATACAAGGTCGTTGAGAATGTTGTATCATATTAACAACAAAACCCTATAAACTAAATATAAGCCCTTAAAAAATACAATGATTTTATTAAAATAGAGAGGGAGGGAGGGAGAGGGAAGGGGGGGGGGGAGGGAGGGGGAGGGAAATAGCGAAGAGAGGGAGGGAGGGGGCCTTTAGCGTTGAGATATAATCTTAACATCAAGATTAAGCCCGATGTAGTACAAGGTCGTTCAGAATATTATATCATATTAACAACAAAACCCTATAAACTAAATATAAGCCCTTAAAAAATACAATATTTTTGTTAAAATATTTGTTTTTGTTTCGTATGACAGTGTATGTTTTTTTAGCAATCTCAAAAATCTGTTTTTGTTGTATCACTAGCTTTTTTTTTACACACCAGCCTTTTTTACAAGTTTATAAAATTAAAAAAAATACTAAAAATAATTTTGTTAAAAACCCCTACATTATTATTTTAACAACAAAACCGCTTAAACTAAATATAAACCCCTGAAAATTTAAAGTCAACATAAATATTTTAAAGGACAAAATCAAGTTAAGAAATTTTGTTTAATAACAGCAAAAATCATGCCCTCAAGGAGAGCAACACATGCCCCTTAGTGCAACGCACGGGTTCCGGATGCCTCGTTATAACATACAAATCAATTTTTATATTATACAAGTCCACTAATTAGTAATTTTGTACTAATAAGACATACAAATTTCATTAATATTAAGAAGAAATACATTGAATGCAAATAAAAAAACAACATAAAACTTAGTTCTATTGATTTGATAATGATGATACTTGTTTATGTTTCAACGGGTTAAGATTATAGTTTAAGGTGTTCGGTGTGTTTTTTTTGAGAGTAGGTTAGTTGTGTTTTTTTATATTACATATGATAATAGCTTTTGAGTATGGCAAATAAAATATTTATTATATTTTTATAATCATCAGGTATTTGGTTTCGGAACCGAGAACCAGTGAAACCGAACCGAACCGAGAACCAAAAAATCTCAAAAACAAAAACTGAAACTGAAACTAACAGTTCTGGTTCTGGTTCAGTTTTTCGTGATTCCAGTCCAATTCTTGGTTTCATTCCAATTCTTTAGTTTTTTTTTCTCATCCCTACTTAAATCGGGACGAATAAAGTAAGTAACTCACAATGAACAATTTCATCAACCGCATGGTAAAAGGTTCAATGATTTTTTTTTAAACCATTCGTCTTATTCGCTTACCTTAATGAGCTAACATGAGGTATATACATGAACATTATCTAATTATATCTATACTACTTTATAATGTATTTAGTACCTTCTTAAAATAGTAAGTTTAAAAATTCAGACTTTTTAATAATACTACTTTATAATGCATTTTGTACCTTCTTAAAATAACAAGACTAAAAATTCAGACTTTTTACCTACTAAACAAAACAAGTTGTTGATATGTTCATCAACATTATATAATATAACATTTTTTAACAACCTTTTGTAACAAACTTTTGTAACAAACTTTTGTAACAAACTTTTGTAACAAACTTTTAAAATAACATTTTTTCTTTTAAATTGAAAAATATTTTATTTATTTATTATTTTTGTAATCTAATTTCACTATATTTTTTAAAATTTTGTGTTTTTTAATTCGATATCCATTTTGATATATTTTTATTAACTTTTAGTCTTTTTTTAATTTTAGCGGGTTTTTTAATTCGATTTTTTATAACTTTACAATAACTAAAAGATTAATATTTGTTAGTCTCAAAATTCGTTATTAGGTACTCGCGCCGCATTGCGCGGATATCATTCTAGTTTACTTAACGAATGAACATGAATAAACCTTTGTCCATAATTGTGTAACTTAAACATACAAACATGAACAAACCTTCGTCCATAATCGTGTGGTCCATTTACAACCCTACTTGTAAGAACTCAACCTAACTGGCTTTCTGTATATCCATCCTATTGTTTTATTTGAGCTAGTCTTGTGTACGTATTTTTCGTAAAGTTCTGATCCATTTTGCCAAACATAGCACAACATTGATGGGTATTTGCAAGCTATTGTAATTCTCAGTTGTTGTCGATCCTGGCTTGAGCATGCATCAAGAATACTTGTCGCGTTGCCCAGACTCACAGAGTTTGCAACCTTAATACCCTTTGGCATGATCAGGGGCGGAGCTACAGGGGGTCACGGGGTCAGGTGACCCCCACCGGAAAATTTTGTAGTGTAAATTTTTTAAGGATTTGAGATATTTTTGTAATCTGACCCCATAAAAACATCGTGCTCATCTAAATATAAACTAAAATTTAAATTTTAGGCAAGTTTTATAAAACCGGAGATGGTTTAAATAGTTTAGAAAAATGAAGAAGGAGTTACACTTGATAGAAACAAGTGAACTACAGTAATAAAAATAAAAAGATAGTAGCATGTAGGAGACTTTGACTGTTCATTTCTTTTTCATGTAGTAATAAAAGGGGGCCATGATATTTAACATGGGTTTGAATTCGTTTTTAAAAAAAACTTTATATAGTTATATGTAAGTCATTTTGAAAGCAAATTCATGTTGAAAGGGTGATGCTCTCAAGAGGATTTTAGGTTTTTTTTTGCTTGGTTATATCGTTGCGGTAAAAAAAACTTTTGACCCCTCTCAAGTCTCAACTTTTTTTCTAGCTCCGCCCCTGGGCATGATGTCCTTTAATAAGAAAATGGGTGCTACTATACATACCCCCTTGGCCCACATAAAAAGGACAAAAAGTACACTATTTGTGTACTTTTTGTCCCGTTATAATTTTCTGGACAGTTTTTTTATCAGTTTCTGTTCCGTATTTTTATCAGTTTAACAGTTTTGACATGTTAAACTTTATTTTTTTGATTCCGTATTTTCCGTTTCACAGTTTTATAATAAAACCAAAATTATAAAAATTTAAAAAAAATTAAAAAAAATAAAAAAAATGAAAAAAACAGGGGGGTATGGATGGGGTTTTAGGGGGGTCTATATAACCTTGCACTAAGAAAAAATATACATTCCAGTTACATCGGAGTTGTGGGTCCAAACAACAAGCATGTAATTGGTATACAGTAGAAGATACAAAAAGATTCCAGCACTATTCCCATTCACTTGATCAAAGTTTGCAGGATAACTAAACCAAAATGTTACTCATTCCAGAAGGTATACACTGTCCATTTACAAAGCATAACACTACCTATGGTAAAATGTAAGATAGAAGAAAAAAATAGTATCAAAGAATTTGTCTCAATCATATACTACTATTGGGACGTTAAGATCCCAAACAAATAGCGAACGGATATATTCAAGCCAATTCTATTGGGGTTGGATAAGAAATGGAAGAATAAAATTTACCATGTTAATTATCTTTTCGCCCCTGAGAATGCAGAAAGCCACCGTAAACCTGGTGATTGCCATTGATATCATAGGCATTCCATCAGCATTCTTAACTAAAGTCAATATACATTCATTCAGCAGAAAATTTCATTTGAAATGGTCTGGTTGAATTATTGCAAGAACTTCAGGGCACGATTCTTCATTATCCTTCTGCTTCCATATTTCCCCATTTGCATGAACAATCCATGATATTTGAGGAGAAAGTGATGCGTACATGTCTGCAATGTTATCAGACAAGGATCAAATTTGTTGGAACAAGTAAGAAAACATAGTACATTAGATTTTAAACAAAAAAGATGCAATGTAGCATGATATGAAAAATTAATTATTACTATGTCCATTTGAGTTTATGTGACGGTGAGCATGAATATGTGCAATTAACTAGGGCAGTATCCATTGTCACATAAGATGAGTTGATTTGATTTCTTTTCTTGTTAGAATTATGTGGTTTCGTTGTTCAGGCTCTAATACTGTATAATATGAGTTGATTACCTCGTTAGAAAGATATTTTCCAAAAACTAGAGACAACAAACACACCAATCTTCATCCAATGAACAGTAATAATATAACACATATCACGCAAAAATTCATGCTGTTTTATAGGTTTACCTGAAACAGGTAGTGGATCAGGTTCTCTAGTACTGTGCAGAATCATGGTGCCAGAAAGAACGGTCATGAACCCACAAAGAACAGAAATAATTGTGCTAGCACTCTGACCTGACCAATCCTACAATTGTTAAAAGATTAGTCGCACTTTATAATGGATATAAGAAAGCATTTATCTAAGGCAATATTAGATATACCTTGAACATGATGGCACTGGCAAGGATGGTGAAAGATGTGAACATTGCATAATAAATTGGTGAAACAACAGCAGTGTTAAATGTGTCCAGAGCCTGATAAAAAATCATATTGAAAGAACTTCGTAAAACTTTAAGCATCAAATCAACAAAAATAAAAAATTAATAAGGTATGACCATAATCAACAAATCAGCCAAAAGCTTATCATAGATACGAATTAAACACATAAAATATAGCGCTGTGCGTTTAGCAAATCATATAGAACGTACTTTAGGTACTTATTTGTCATATGACAGTTATTGTGATAAATCTAGCAACCTAAGGTACTGGTTAACAAAAATGAATAGTAATATGTAAATGGCAATCCACATTTAACAGGACATGCTGTGTATCCATCTAACAAAACCCGATCACGAGCCTTGCCACAACTTTTCATTATTCCATTCAGATGTAAAAATGATGGCCAATTAACCAACTAGAGTACTTGTAAACTGCAGGAAATATTGCAATCATCAGAAGTAAAACTTTTGTGGAAATAAATAATGAGAGTTATGTGGCCATGTGTTGAGTAGACGAAAGCCCCTACAAAGTGTGTTGGTGTGATTGATGTAATTAGAAGAAGTAACGGATGGGTATAGTACTCATCAGTTTACATGTCTTGCTATAGTTGATTATATCATTTACCTGATGTCAGGAGAAATGAAGACCCCGCTGTCAGTTTTATAAGTCATAAAAAATATTTGAACATGGGGAATGTAAAGTTACAAAGAGAGGTTTTATACTTGTTGTGTCATTCTAACAAACAAACAAAGCCTGAACTTAAAAGCTTTTTGCACTGTGCTGAACTAAACTAACACTGGATATAATTCTTTTGGACCATATCTTTCACCATGTTAACCGATGTTATTACTAGTCATATTTTTGGTTAGACCTAATAATTTACTTGGTTTAGTAAAGCACGCTTTTGGAGTGTGTCCCCTAGTGTACCAAATAGCCCGGATTCAAACGTGTTCCGAATTCGCTTCTAGATTATAAAAATATGCAAAACTTTATTAAAAGACAAATCTCCTACTCAAAAGAATCTTGTGAGAAATTTCACATCAAGGGCTTGAGTTCATTAGCCTAAGGCTTTATGAGCCCTGTAAGCCCACACCTGTGTAGAGTGGAGCGTTCAACACTAAGTAAATAATTAAAAGGTGAAAAGCAAATCAAAAGGTTTTCAAAGTCCCTGATGTCGGTCTAGATAGCGGTTTTTGAGGTATATTTAACTCATGAAAGTAGTCTCTCCACAAACAATATATATTTTCCCACTGGATGTACGTGTGTAGGTTTCTTCCATAAACTCTAAGAGTCACAAGAGACTTGTTAGGCTTGTCTGTCCGCTTCAACAGTTAATGTTATTTAAAGTGAGATCACAGAAGTACAGAACATATTTTTCTGTTAAACTTATAAATCTCTAACAACTAAAGGTAAAATGAAATCACAACATGGAAATGAAGAGATCAAGAATCCAAACCTTATTTAAGTAATTCAACTGAGTGATAATACATGTAACAGCTACCATTACAAAAATCCATGTTTGGTAGCGTGCCACCTGGCTTGAACCCTCCAGTGTAAGCTTTATGGCGATGCCTATTGCTTTGACACTCATAACCTGCAAAACAGAAGGAAAATAATGATGTTATAATAAGTCTCAACCAATCATATACATCTACATATTCAGTATATGATGCTATCTATATGAAACTCGGTATGGGGCAGAATATCTGAATCATAGGGATTTTAGTTTAGTTATATCAATGATCTTAAGACCGAAAAAGTTATAAATTGTTGATAGATTTGTGTATGCGTTCAAAGCCAAGTAGGAAGATCTAAATCGCTGATCTAATACAATACATATTTGTAGTATCATTTGTTGTAGCAACAGTTTCCTATATACGGATTTGGACAACTTGTAGTTGATTGCTATAAACATTTTGTTGTCAGTCCAGTAATTTTATAAGGAACATGGTGATGGTATGATGAGTTAAAACAATAATGACGATCCCCCGGATAAGAAATACAAAAGAAATAAAGTTTATGTGCGGATCCAGAAAATCAAAAATATTTAAAGAAAGATCAGGAGATAAGGAGCATTATAATTTGTATCGACCAGAATAATAATCGAGTACAAGACTAGCAAAATAAATCAGCAGAACTGTTGAGTTTACATCTAATATTTGGACGACTAATTGAGGTGCCCTATTTCTACGTTACAGATCTTAAGATAGCTGATTGTTCATTTGTATTGAGGCACATGTAGTTTCAAAACGATAGGATATGCAGACAAACATCAAAATAGGAAATCACGACCTCCACGAGTTGTTTACGTTCTTATTATCTTATTTGTCAAAGTGTTGACATTCAATATAAGGTTAGACATTAGCTACATAGCTATCAATGAAATCAGATACAAAGAGGGAAAAATTATGTAATTAGCATAGTAAACTACAGATTCTTTTGATGGCGTCATCTCTAATTATGTATGCAATCAAAATATAATTATCAAAATTAATTACATCAAGATACTTAATTATATATAGCTAAAATCAAGAAACTCAAATGCAGATATTAATGATGGACGAAAAGTTGACAATATACTAACCGTCAATGAACCATTTATGGAACATACGCCTATATAGACCATCATATTACTCTGACCATAACGTGGTTCACAATACAAGACCAATACCAGCACCACAGCTATCGCTGATGCTGTATACAAAAGAAAAGCTGGACCAGAAAGGCCATGGAATAATTAAGTGTGGTGTCTTAATAATGAAAATCCAGAAATGAGTAATGAGATTGCATGGCTCACTTGGTTGCGTAGCTAAGTCCCAAATCTCTTCCACAGAATTAATGGCATGTTCAGGAGGAGCATGAAGCACGATAACCATGGAACCCACTATACAAAGAACACAACCTAATATCCCCATTTTGCGTAACTTCTCATCAAGTAAAAAATGCGCTAAAACGGCACTGACGATAATACTGAGGGCTCCCAAGGGAGTGACAAGAAGAGCGGGAGCATAAATATAGGCAATAAAATTGGCGAACTCTCCAACAATCACTGTGAATATGAAAAATCCAAATTACTAGTCTACTAAACATGAATAATAGCAAATGGTAAACTTGAAAAACTTACTAGTGAACATGCCAATCCACCAAAGTGGCTGTAACAGATAACCATATCCTCCGGACCCTATTTTTTTTAAAAAAAAGAAAAGAAAAAAATGAATAAAATTAAAAAGATGGGAATTATTAAGTATAAAAAAAGAAAAGAAAAGGGGACTTACTGGCACTGGTACCAGAAGCAGCAGCTCTATGTAAACCTTTCTTTTTTATAATAAAACTTGATCCAATAAAAGCACTTGAAGATACTGCTAATCCGAATCCTAACAAATTACCACTATACATAATGTTTCATCTGAATAACATTAATCCATTTTACAATTTCAATTTCAAAAGTGATGCGATGATTGAGTTTTGTTGGTGTTTTAGATTCAATCGGACGACAACAAACACAAATTGGGTTTTCTTTTCTTTTTTATTACTACTTGTCCAAGTCATGAGCGCCCATTTGTATTTATCTCTCTTCACCAACTGGTCAAATCTAATAAATTCTTTTTTCAGATCAATTTTATTTTATCATACCCTCACATTTCTACGAATCACGGTGAGTTATTTGGTATTAAAGGCGTGAATTAAAGTAGAGGTGCCGTGGGTAGGACGTGTGAGCAATGGGTCAAATGAACGTTAATATAGGTTTGGATCAAACCAGGTTTACTAATATTTGAATCAAATAAGCACGAACCAAATGGATAATAGGTCAAATGGGCTTGGATCAAGTGCAAATTTTTTGTTTATATTCAACCAGATGTTTTTATTATTGTCCAAATAACCCAACTTAAATAAAAAAGTTCAGATAGCTCAAGTTTGGACATATGAACATCATTTGGCACCTTTAATTAAAACGCAATAAAATATGAAAATGTTTGTAAATTTATATATTTGTATTATGTTAGTAAAATTTAAAAACTATCGTTACATGTAATTTTTTTTATTTTTATGAAAGAATATAACTTTTATCGTAAATAAACTTTAGGAAACCTCCACGTATCACGGTTTTATCGCGTCTCATCACATTTGTCACTCCTTATCTCACGCCAAGCCTTATGCCCAAACTTTAGTCTATTGTGTGGTGTGGAGCTCAAGTCTCACATCTTTACGAGGTCATAGCAACACATGACACGCCATTTAGAACCATGACTTTATTATGCCAGTTCCAAAATTATATTCGTATTAGTATAACTTTAAATCATAATTACAAATTTTAAAAATGTTTTAAATTAATTAGTTAAAGATATATCTATATTTATACAAAAAATAAAAAAAAATGTGGTTGTTAAGCTTTTTTTAACTTGTGTGTTAATTTGTCGGTAGACACTAATTTTGAAAAACATAACATATATGCATTTTTGTATGTGATAAGTGTGAAAACACTCATCAATAATGATCCTATAACCACTAAAAACACAGTTAAATACATAATATTTAACTGAAAATATCAGAATTATGTGGGTATTTGTGTTTCATGTGTTTTCAGGTAAACAAGATACATTTTTGAGCAAACACGCGTTTTCAAGGATTTATTTGATGAAAAGCCGAAGACAAGGACAAATCAAGCTTCAAGGACCTTACTTGCCATTATTTGCCAAGATCGAGGGTTTAAGTTGCAACTTCTATCAAGACGAAGGATAAAATGGAAATATGCTAAAAATCTTACAACACTTTTGCTTAAAATGGAAAATAAAGGACCAAAAACGAAATTTGGAAAGTAAAAGTTTAACTCTTATTTACTTGGTCAGTTGACCAATCACGGTCAAAATGACACAAACACACACGTCTTCTTCACCTAAGAAGAGAGAGAAAATTCAGAGATAAAAAACAATCAGCTTTAACTTCTTTCCACCACCGCAGCCTTCAAATCAATTTTCAGAGATGATTCACGAGGATTCATACAAAACTCAAAACAACAAAAATAATCATTGTCATCTCCTCTACAAGGAGGTATGAATTAATTTGATCAAGATGGAGTAACAAAAAAAACCCCAATTTGAAGAATGAAGAACAAATCAAGATCATCGTATTTTCCACGTGGCACGATTTAATTGGAAGCAACACGTCATCTCATCTTCTTCAGTCGGCTATAAATAGATGATCAAGACCTCATTTTTCAATGGTTATGTGACAACCCTGGTTTTGAGGTTCGTCACTTAGTTTTGTTTTGTGCTAGTTACGTGTCTTTACGTGTTTATGTGTTCATTGGTGTGAATAGATTGTGGTTTGGATATCGTTTTCGGTACGGGGTACCTTGTGAGTGAAATGATGTGTGATGATTTCATGTTCATGAGTTCACATGGTGGTGACTATGAAGTGAGATGGTGTTATTTAGTGGTTTTACGTATACGTATATGTATTATAGAAAATCGTATTTTTACGATTTACGGTTTAGCATTTAGAGGTCTCGGATGAGGTAATTAGTCATATGAATATTTTTCGGGATGGTTTTAAGTCATTTAGGACTTAGTTATAAAGTTTATTTCAAAATTTGAGATTTTTATTAAAAGTGTATATTTTACGTCTTTTACGGTAAAACGCGTAAATTTGACTAGTTTGACGGTTTTGAGGTTTTGGAAGCTTTAGGAGCTGAAATAAATTAAGGTAAATTAAGGTAATGTTAATAACATAATATTAAATAACAAAAAAAACGAAATTAGGGGTGTTTGGGTCGGTTTAGACGCACCAAAGAAAATGGGAAAAAGGAAAAAGGGAACCGGGCTTTTGTATATGGGCCAAGGACTTGTTAGGAAAGTATAGAAAGCCTTATTTTTATCAAAACACTTCATAAAATCCCTGGAGATCAAGTATGGGTCGACATCCATGGAGAAAATTAGGGTTCTTCATCAAAAATCTTGTTTTCCAAAAAAATCTAAGGTAAAATCTTCAAACCATTTTCAATTAAATTGTTTTTATGATTTCTTTAATCATCTTATGATGAATTTAGGTTAGGATTTAATTTAAAAATAGTAAATTAATGTTGTATTAATCATAATATAATGATTACATAAATTAGGGCTTGTAATTAGAGGGATTAGGGTTAATTAATGAGGTTGATTTTGTTAAACCCGTTTTTAAAAACTGGGCAAAATTTTGAGTCGATTGTTTTGATCATATTGGGAGTTCTACAAACTCTTATTTTGAGATCCACATATCCCTGGAAAGCTATTTGAAGTGGCTTTCCAATTCAAGAAACTATAGTTAAATTGGAGGTCGGGAAGTGGGTCATAAACAGGTTACAACAGTCGGAGGTCAAAACAGTTTTAAAGTCAGCCTGTTTTCTTTTTAAGTTTTGGGTTGTTTGGGGTACTTAGGGTTGCATTAGGATCTTCTCACGAACATGAGATATGTTTTATATATTTCAGTAAGTATCTGAACTTGGACTAAGGTTGTGATTTAGGGTAAGACCCTCTAATAGTAACAAACTCTTTGTAAGTTTAAAGTTAGTAAATCTGGAACGACAAAAGTATATATATATATATCGGGGCCTTAACAGTAGCTTTAAGGTTAGGGCAAATGGGAGGTGTTAGCTAACATATGTAAGGGAATAAATATTCCCTTTACAGAGATCATGGGTATATTTAAGTAGGCGTTTGGCTTAAAGTTTGGAGACCTAAAACTAGGACTGTTTTGGGTAAAATGTTAACGGGACGGGTTATGAAGTAAAACGAGTTAAGGGCTTTATAGAGGGGTGTAATGAGACGCTTAGAGCATATATATGAGGTATATATATGGGATAAGGTTAGATGTCAATCATAGGTTGATGAGCCATTTTAGTGTTTGGTTCATGTTTTGATTATGTGTTTTTGGTTTGTTAGCTTTTTGCTAATGCGCGGATGTTTGGGGAAGCTCAATCAGGTGAGTTTCATAGTCCCATGTTTACTATTGATATTGACTTCCAGATAGGATGGAAGAGACACTGTGTTGAGTTATTTTATAAATTGATTTTGTGAATGTTTTTAAGGTTTGTGATGGACTTGTGTGTACATTATGTGATTAACTGCTATGTGATTCTTGATTGTGTATGATTTGGATCAGGGGACACGTGCCGTCTCAGTTATTGTGGTTTGACAAGGTAGGGGCCTTGGGATAGGTACATAGCGTGATCGTCTATGGGACCAATGGATAATGACAAGGTAGTGGCCTTGGGATAGGTACATAGTGTGATCATCTATGGTACCCTGGTGTTTGGTAAGGCTGAGGGCCTTGGATTTTGGTTTGGAATGTTTGATCTTGAATGTTAGTTGTTAATACATAATTGTAACACATTGTCCATATGTTATTGTGTTGATGGTTGTTACTCACAGCTTTTTGGTATGATTTGGCGTTTGAGTCTAAACCTATGACTCTCACCAACTTTATGTTGATGTGTTTTAGTGTCTCTTTCAGGTGAGTATGTGGTTAAGCTTGAGGATAGGAGTGGTTAGATTTGGATGCATTAGGATTGCATATAGAAGGAGATCCCCGTTCCTTCTTAGTTTACTGATATTCGGTTTTTGCTAGGTTCTAATTTTACTCTCGATATCCTCTCGAATTGATCTCAGTCTTAAGTGGAATGATTGTTCTTGGTTACTAAATAAAAGGGTTTGGTTTTCTGATCTAAAAGGTAGAAATGAAAATTTAAATCAAAGACAATTACTTTAATTATAATTAGCAAAGACTTGTATTAAAATTAAGATTAAAATTAAAATTGAAATTAGAGTTCAATAACATAAAGAAACAGTAAAACAGATAAACAGTAACCTAAAAGGGAAATTGATCCGGAACTTTACTGGTTGATTCGGAACCTTCCGAATGAAGGCTTGGTTCGGAAGATTTAGCTTGATCCGGAACTTTACTGGTTGATTCGGAACTTTCCGAATGAAGGTTGTTGATTCGGAACTTGCTGGTTCGGAAGTCACTGGTTCGGAACTTTCAGTTTGATTCGGAAATTTTGCTTGATTCGGAACTTACTGGTTCGGAAATCACTGATTCGGAACTTAATGCTTGGTTCGAAACCTTCCGAATGAAGGCTTCATTCGGAACTTTTTGTTTGATTCGGAAGTTTTGAAACCCAGATACAGTAGCAGGTAACGAAGAACACGGAACACGAATTTTAATCAAAATCAAACCAAATACTTAAAAAGGATTTACCAAATTAAACACAAATCATTTAGACACCATAAGCAACGAATCTCACTAATAAAAACACAAATCCAAACAACTTTTGAAGATCAAATCAAGAAAATAAAAACTTAAAAACTTGAAGATAAAGATGATGATGAACAAGATGAAATGAAAGATTAAACAAGAACTTGTATTGAATGATTAATGTTTTAACAAGATAAAACAAAGATTAAAATTACAAACTTAAAGAATTAAAGATGAAAATCACCAATCACCCTAGTGGTGAAGGTGAAGCTACGAACCAGGAAGAAAAAAGTGGGGAAAAGAAAAATGAAATCTCTCTCCTAAATGTGTGTGAGGGACTCCTTTATATAGGCTTGTCCTTTAGTTGGTGAGTGGGCTTTCTCCCGTTCTTCTTGTATTTTCGTCTTTTCAGAAAAGTTTCCGTTTTCGATTCTGATTCGGGATTTGTTGTCGATTAAATTCAACTCGTCTTTTAATTTCTTTGTTTAATAGACTTGATTTTCTTCGACTTATATAAATCTTCCATCTTTGGTCCTTTTCTTCGATAAATCTTCGAATAGGCCCAGCGACTTCAAATCTCTTACATCTCTTGGACAATAAACTTTATCTTGAGTCTTTTTCTTCTGTAAAACCCGTGCAATCCCATGTTTTCTTCAATATTCATTCGGTTGGCTCTGAAAATACAATAAACACAAAAACCACGCATAATTCCAAACAAATGATATTAAATACGTGTTTTGGTCTCGTTTTAGCCCGAATTAAGTGGTAAAAGGATGGGTGTTTACACACCTATCAAATCCCCTACACTTAACCATTGCCATGCCCTCATGCAATGCTTAGTGATAAAGCAAGCTTACACTTTTCTCATAATTAATCAACCTTGGCCTTATTTAAAATTCTACTAAACAAAAATTAAAGAAATAAAACTTCAAAGATAACAAAGGGGTAGAAAACCATTTTCTCTTTGAAAATAGCTATATGGAAATAACTTACAAAGAAATCGATGACTTACGTTAGGGCTTTGGTGCTGCGAAGATTTATCACCCTCAAGTTTCACGTTCCCCAAACTAAGCTTAAAAACGAGATCATTGTTATTATAAGTTAGCAATTCAAACACTTACACACATGGCTTAATTAAATGCTTAAACTCCCTTATTCCTAGGTGTATCTCTTATATTTTATTTTTGTCTTAGAATGATCATGAAGATGCATTTTTAGACTTATTTCGATAGTTTATTAGGGCTGAAAGCAAAGTAGGACGATTTGATCAATAGTTAGCTAAAGGACAAAATCTCTTAAAACTGCTTCTCGGGATATCAAAAAGTTCATATCTTGGCATAACTTGGTTCACGATTTGAGACCTTTCTCGGGCCGATATTTGGCATGTACTTCATACTTCATATCTTCGAGAGACGTTCTTGAGATAATGGTCTTCTCATCATAATAGAGTTTCTTCACTTGGAGACTTTGGAGGGGTACCCCAACTTTGTTGACCACGACTTCATGATTATTTCTTCAATCTCTAATTGGGATTTTGAGATACAACGATCCGCCTCCTTTTCGGACTTGGATCTATTTATCCTCATACCTTGTTAGGGTCTTTTCGGATAGACTTCTCCATGATCTTTACGGGAGTTGATTGCTTTTCGTCGTGAGTCTTGATCCTTCATATTGACTTTAGGAATAATGCTTTTCACATCACTTTGGATCTTCAGCAATAAAATTGAATCCTCATGCCTTGTTAGGGCCTTTTCGGACTCGCCAATCTTCGCGCCCCGCTTCATAAGTTATGCCTTGGCTATGAACTCTTATCATTACCGAGCAACTTTTAAACGATCTTGGGCTAGAAGCTAAGTAACTTTTCAAATCGTAAGACCTTACTTATTGCAGATAAATTATTAGCAAGTGATGGGAGAATAGGCAAATAATTACACCAAGTGAGCTTGTGCAAGAATACCGACTTATAATTGACTCTATCATTTCTCGTCCTCCACAATTTAAAATCTCAAGTAATGAGACTCGTGGATACTTAGCCTAATAAACCAATTAAGGTCTACATGGTTAAGGATACTAGCTAGAATAAACTTGGATAAGTCTATTCGGGTTGAGTCAAAATAAACGCAACGGGCCTAATATGTCAAAGACTTCTAAACTAGCTACACCACTTTATTAATATTTTTGACTTTATTGCGGAATATATACATATGAAAGCAACGATAAAAAATTAAAAATTACGACTAAATGGCCAAAGTTAATAAAAAATTTGAAAAATGTTGAAAAATATGATTTTCCGGTTAATTGAAGGCATTTTCATGGAAAAGTCCACTTAAAACTTCGATAGAAGTCCCCCCTACACTTAAGATAAACATTGTCCTCAATGTTTAAGCATGTGGGAAAAGTTTCCCCTACACTTATGACATTGTGCACGTTGGTTAACTCAAGTTAAGGAAGAGACGACTAAAGTGATCAATTTCAAATGTGAGTATGAAGAAAATTGAATCACGATAGTTGAGAGATAGAACCGGATTTTGGATAACACGGGAGCACGGTTCTTTAAAAACTTCTAAGAGTGCACTTATCCTTGTAATCACACCACACAAAGACAAACACATATAGAAGTCCCCCCTACACTTAGGGGATTAAAGTATAAAAGGATAGATACTCGGGCTGCCTCCCGAGGAGCGCTTGTTTTTGATAACCGAGTCACGAGCCTGACTCGACCCAAAATTAGTTCATGGGGAACGTGGTGAGGGATGGAATCACCTCCTGAGAGGTGTCCTCACCAAAGTACAACTTCACTCGTTGGCCATTCACCTTAAAATTTGGTCCATCAGGTTGAGCGAGCTCGAGAGTACCATATGGAAAAATTTGGGCAATGGTGAATGGGCCGGACCAACGAGATTTGAGCTTTCCCGAGAAGATTTTCAACCGAGAGTTAAAAAGTAAGACTTTGTCTCCAACATGGAACTCTCGGTTTTTAATCTTGGAGTCGTGAATGAGCTTAGTTCTTTCCTTATAGATCAAAGAATTTTCATAAGCCTCATTACGGAGTTCATTCAGCTCATTGAGTTGGATCTTGCGTAGGTCACCGGCTTTGTTTATATCAAAATTAGCCCACTTCAAGGCCCAATAAGCCTTGTGCTCTAACTCAATGGGGAGGTGGCACGCTTTCCCGTACACAAGACGATAAGGCGTACAGCCGATTGGGGTCTTGTAAGCAGTACGGAAAGCCCACAAAGCATCATCAAGTTTATCAGCCCATGAGGCACGATGCTCTCCCACGGTCCTTTCAAGAATTCGCTTCAGCCCTCGGTTGGATATTTCAGCCTGGCCATTAGTTTATGGGTGGTAGGCTGTGGAAAGACGATGGTTTACACCGTACTTAGCCATTACTCGAGCAAATTGGTCATTGCAGAAATGAGTTCCACGATCACTAATAATGGCGCGAGGCACACCGAATCTAGCGAAAAGAGCTTTCAAAAAGTTACAAACCACCCTTGCGTCATTAGTAGGCAAAGCTTTGGCTTCAACCCACTTTGAAACGTAGTCAACGGCTACAAGGATGTATTTGTTTCCTTTAGACGAAGGGAATGGCCCCATAAAGTCGATACCCCAAACATCAAAAATTTCACACTCTTGAATGAAATTCTGAGGCATCTCGTCTTTATGTGTGATTTTGCCTTGCTTTTGGCAAACATCACATCGTTTAACCATATCGTGAGCATCACGGTATATGGAGGGCCAATAAAATCCCGAATCAAACACTTTTTTAGCGGTGTAGTTGGGACCAAAGTGACCACCGGTGGGTCCTTTGTGGCAAGCATCAAGGATTTCCGACGCTGCCGGTCCATCAACACATCGGCGAATAATCAGGTCGGCACATTGTTTGAATAGGTAAGGGTCGTCCCAAAAGTAAGTCTTGATGTCGGTGAAGAACTTTTTCTTTTGCTGGGACGTCAACCCTTCCTTGAGAATTCCACCCGCCAAGTAGTTTGCAAAGTCCGCAAACCATGGGGTTTCATTCGGTTTTGAGTTTATAGACATTAAGGTCTCCAAGGGAAAAGAATCATTGATTTCTTTGGTTGGATGATCCCCTTGGTATGGATCCTCAAGTCTGCTAAGATGGTCCGCGGCTAGGTTTTCTGCTCCTTTTTTATCGCGGATTTCGATTTTAAATTCCTGGAGCAGCAAAACCCAGCGAAGAAGTCTTGGTTTGGAATCTTGCTTTGTCAACAAGTACTTCAGCGCGGAATGATCGGTGTACACAATGGTGGTAGAAAGGACAAGATAGGGACGGAATTTTTCAAAAGCATAGACAACAGCTAAAAGCTCTTTTTCGGTTGTCGTATAATGCAATTGTGCCCCAGTCATTGTCTTGCTAGCGTAATGGATCGGTTGGAAGTGTTTGTTCACCCTTTGTCCAAGAACCGCTCCAATAGCAAAATCGCTAGCATCGCACATCAACTCAAAGGGCAGCTCCCAATTAGGGGTAACCAAGACGGGTGCCTTAGTTAGCTTATCCTTAAGCGAGTTGAAGGCTTCAAGGCACTCTTTGGAAAAGATAAAAGGGGTATCTTTTTCCAAGAGGTGGGTCATCGGGCGAGCGATTTGAGAAAAATCTTTGATAAATCGACGGTAGAAGCCCGCATGACCCAAGAAACTTCTCACACCCTTCACGGTTGAAGGTGGAGGCAACTTTGCGATAACATCGACTTTAGCACGGTCAACTTCAAGACCGGCTTTCGAGATCTTATGTCCAAGCACGACGCCTTCTTTTACCATAAAATGGCATTTTTCCCAATTCAGAACAAGGCGAGTGTCTTCGCACCGCTTTAGCATACGTTCTAAATTGGCAAGGCAAGCAGAGAAGGAATCCCCGAAGACCGAGAAATCATCCATGAAGACTTCCATGGTTTGTTCAACCATGTCATGAAAGATAGCTAACATGCACCTTTGAAAAGTCCCGGGCGCATTACATAAGCCAAAAGGCATTCTTTTGTAAGCGAAAGTGCCATAGGGACAAGTGAATGTAGTCTTCTCTTGATCTTGGGGATCGATGGGTATTTGGAAATAACCCGAGAAACCATCAAGAAAGCAGTAATATTCATTACCGGCTAATCGTTCAAGCATTTGGTCCATGAAAGGTAGAGGGAAATGATCCTTTCTCGTGGCATCATTGAGTTTGCGGTAGTCTATACAAACTCTCCACCCAGTAACGAGACGAGTGGGAATCAACTCGTTGTGTTCATTGGGAACAACGGTTATTCCGCCCTTCTTGGGCACACAATGGATTGGACTAACCCACGGTGAATCCGAAATAGGGTAAATCATACCCGCATCAAGAAGTTTGATAACCTCTGTTTTGATGACTTCATGTATTTTTGGATTCACCCTTCGTTGGCTTTGAATAGTGGGCTTGAAGTCGTCCTCCATGAGAATTTTGTGTGTGCAGAAGTGAGGATCAATTCCACGAATATCGGAAATCTTCCAAGCAATAGCCTTCTTGTGATCTTTCAATACAGCGACAAGTCGTGCTTTCTCTTCATCCTTCAAATCCTTAGCAATGATGACTGGCGACTTCTTCTCTTCTTCGAGGAATACATACTCAAGATGGGGTGGCAACTCCTTAAGTTCCAAATCCGGAGGATTGTCGACGGGAGGCGTATTCGAAGTCGGAGTATCGATAGCAATGATAGTGGGAGATGGAGGAGAAGGATTGTCTTCTTTGAGGAGGTTTGCAATGAAACTGAGGTCTTCATCCCAAGTGGCAGTAGAATCGTCATTGTTTTTCTTCACATCTCCCAAGGTGGCTTCCAAATCTTTCCAAAGGAAATCACTTTCTCCAAATAGAGATAGTGATGAGTCGATAGAGGAAACGGTCTCAACATTGGGAAGAGAGGTAGGAATGTTTTTAAAAGCATCCTTGAAGTGTTCTTCACAAGCCTCATCAAGAACGTCAATACAATTAACATTCTCGTAAGAAGAAGGCTGTTTAGATAACTTTCCCATGTTGAAGACTACTTTATCGTCACCCACTCTCATGATAAGCTCACCGGCTTCAACATCAATGAGAGTGCGACCGGTCCTCAAGAATGGACGACCAACAATGAGTGGCACACGGGGGTCCATCTCGTAGTCGACGACAACAAAATCAGCAGGGAAGGTGAATTTGTCGACTCCTACAATGACGTCTTCGGCTATCCCCACTGGATAAGCAACCGTACGGTTAGCTAATTCCAAAGTCATTTTGGTGGGGACTAGCTCTGGGAGAGATAATTGCTTCCAAACACTTAGAGGCATGAGATTAATACTGGCACCTAGATCGGCTAGGGCCATGCAATTCTCTACTCCCGGGAAATTGCAAGGGATAAGGAAACGACCCGGATCACCAAGCTTGATTGGCAATTTCCTTAAGAGTACTGCAGAGCAGTTCTCATTAAGTTGGGTGTTGGCGAGATCGAGGAGCTTTTCCTTGTCGCTCAGAAGATCTTTAAACATTTTGGCATACTTGGGCATGTGAGCGAGAGCCTCAGCGAAGGAGATATTGAAATTCAGTTTTTTGAACATTTTTAGGAAGTTCGAAACTTGAATATCATCCTTGCTCTTTTGCTTCTCTTTCCTCAACCTTGAAGGATAAGGTATATTGGAAGAAGAGGAAGGCTTTAGGGGAATAGGATCACTCACAAGCACGGGTGGAGGAGGGGTAGAAAGAAGAGGTGGAGAAATTGGGGAAGGAGAAGGAGGGGGAATAGGAGCAGGCGACTCGTTCTCCTTAGTCACAACCACCGGTGGAGGTATAGGAAGCTCGGGTTCCTTGGTACCTTTACCACTTCGAGTAGTGATTGCTTTCATCTCCCCTCTTGGGTTCGCAACGGTGTTACTCGGAAGAGTACCCGAAGAAGAGGGTTGACTACTTTGGAAGAAACTAGCCATCATGTTCCTTAGGTCATTTGTTTGGCTATCCAACGTAGTTCTCATATCGGCTCTCAAATCATTTCCTTGCTTGACCAAGTCTGCCTTCAAATTGCGCACTTCCTCTTGGAGATTGCCCACTATCACATCATTGGTTCTCATGTAGGTTGCGACCTCTTGGTGTAAAGCAGTGGTGGTTTGGTTGGAAGGAGCATTGTATGCAGGTGGTTGGTAAGCAGGTTGTTGGTAGACTTGATTGTTACGTTGAGGTGGTTGTTGCTGCTTGTGAGGTGGGATGTATGGTTGTCGAGGTTGTTGTTGTTGTTTAGGAGGGCGGTTAAGGTTTTGTTGTTGGTTTGGGTTGGTTGGAGGAAAACCAGGTGGTGAAAGGTAGTTGTTGGATCGATAGCTAAGCAAGTTACGGTCACCTTGAGGTCTAGCTTGATAAGCAGGTTGTTGGTAGGTGCCATATGCCGCATTCACATTCTCAGCAGGGTAATCTTGGGTGGCGGTACAAGTTGTGTAAGAGTGGGGACCACCGCATATCTCACAAGGTTGGCTGACAGCGTTCACTTGTGCGTTTTTGGCGTTGTTGCTGTTGTTGTTGCTGACGGTGTGGGTAACAAGCGATTCAAGAAGCGTGGTGATTTTGTCAAGTCGCTTGTCGCTGTCATTAGTGCTATCACTAGCAACATTGGTCCGAACACTCTTGGTTTGCACACGAGATTTGTTCTCAATGATATCCCAAGCAGCATTGGAAGTCTTAGCCAATAAATTACCCCCTGAGGCACTGTTCAGTGAATCTTGGTCACTCATGCTTAAACCATTGTAAAAAGTATTGATTTGATGTACTTTGGTAAAACCATGTTGTGGGCATTTTCTTAAAAGATCTTTGAAACGATCCCAAGATTCACTGAATGACTCATCGTACTTTTGTTCAAAGTTTATAATCTCATTCCGCAAAGCGGTAGTACGAGAGGGTGGAAAAAAGTAATTGATAAACTTTGTTTCCAAATCCGTCCACGAGAGAATACTCTGTGGCGGTTCCTTAGCAAGCCAATGCCGGGCTTGTCCCTCTAAAGAAAAGGGAAAAAGTTGTAACCTTATAACCTCCTGTGAAACACCATTGAACTTGACCGTGTTGGTGAGTTGTAGAAATCTCTTGATATGGTCATGTGGGTCATCAATGGTTCGTCCCAAGAATGGTTGAGCTGAGACCATCTGGATAAAGCCTGACTTTAGCTCGAAATTGTTGGCGGCAATTGGTGGTATAACAATTGGATCCGTATTGCCATCGACATGAGCTTGCAGCAATTCAATCATTGGGCGATTATCCGGAAGGTGCTCATTGTTGTTGTTATTGTTCATGTTGTTGAAAGGCGGATTGTTGTTGTTATTATTGTTGTTCGGAGGTGGTATGTTATTGTTGTTTTGTACACCAGCCATGTCTAAGTTATCGAGAGGCTCGGGCTCTTGATAAGACGTGGATCGAGTGCGCATACACCTGCAAAAGAACGAACAAAGAAACACAAAGCAAAAATATTTTTGGTTTTTATTGTTTTTTTAATTTTTAGTATTTTTGAAAATTTTATATTTTTTAGTTGTTTTTGAAATTTTTTGAAAAAGTAACGTTCACAGGGAACGGATCCCAAAATCCAAGTTCTCACAAAAAACTTTTGATCTTAACGAGAAGAGCCGGCAGCGGCGCCATTTGATATTCGGTTTTGCTAGGTTCTAATTTTACTCTCGATATCCTCTCGAATTGATCTCAGTCTTAAGTGGAATGATTGTTCTTGGTTACTAAATAAAAGGGTTTGGTTTTCTGATCTAAAAGGTAGAAATGAAAATTTAAATCAAAGACAATTACTTTAATTATAATTAGCAAAGACTTGTATTAAAATTAAGATTAAAATTAAAATTGAAATTAGAGTTCAATAACATAAAGAAACAGTAAAACAGATAAACAGTAACCTAAAAGGGAAATTGATCCGGAACTTTACTGGTTGATTCGGAACCTTCCGAATGAAGGCTTGGTTCGGAAGATTTAGCTTGATCCGGAACTTTACTGGTTGATTCGGAACTTTCCGAATGAAGGTTGTTGATTCGGAACTTGCTGGTTCGGAAGTCACTGGTTCGGAACTTTCAGTTTGATTCGGAAGATTTTGCTTGATTCGGAACTTACTGGTTCGGAAATCACTGATTCGGAACTTAATGCTTGGTTCGAAACCTTCCGAATGAAGGCTTCATTCGGAACTTTTTGTTTGATTCGGAAGTTTTGAAACCCAGATACAGTAGCAGGTAACGAAGAACACGGAACACGAATTTTAATCAAAATCAAACCAAATACTTAAAAAGGATTTACCAAATTAAACACAAATCATTTAGACACCATAAGCAACGAATCCCACTAATAAAAACACAAATCCAAACAACTTTTGAAGATCAAATCAAGAAAATAAAAACTTAAAAACTTGAAGATAAAGATGATGATGAACAAGATGAAATGAAAGATTAAACAAGAACTTGTATTGAATGATTAATGTTTTAACAAGATAAAACAAAGATTAAAATTACAAACTTAAAGAATTAATGATGAAAATCACCAATCACCCTAGTGGTGAAGGTGAAGCTACGAACCAGGAAGAAAAAAAGTGGGGAAAAGAAAAATGAAAGCTCTCTCCTAAATGTGTGTGAGGGACTCCTTTATATAGGCTTGTCCTTTAGTTGGTGAGTGGGCTTTCTCCCGTTCTTCTTGTATTTTCGTCTTTTCAGAAAAGTTTCCGTTTTCGATTCTGATTCGGGATTTGTTGTCGATTAAATTCAACTCGTCTTTTAATTTCTTCGTTTAATAGACTTGAGTTTCTTCGACTTATATAAATCTTTCATCTTTGGTCCTTTTCTTCGATAAATCTTCGAATAGGCCCAGCGACTTCAAATCTCTTGCATCTCTTGGACAATAGACTTTATCTTGAGTCTTTTTCTTCTGTAAAACCCGTGCAATCCCATGTTTTCTTCAATATTCATCCGGTTGGCTCTGAAAATATAATAAACACAAAAACCACGCATAATTCCAAACAAATGATATTAAATACGTGTTTTGGTCTCGTTTTAGCCCGAATTAAGTGGTAAAAGGATGGGTGTTTACACACCTATCATTTACCTTTATGTTTTTTTTGTTTGATAAGTGATACATGTTGGCACCTATATGTTTGTTTGGTTTATGTTTATTGTTTGTCTTGGGTAAGTGGTAGGACTGTTACCTACTTACCTAGACTCCTGCATTGTTGAGGTATTGTCATGACATTTGTGTCACCATTTTTGACATTATATTTGCATTTAGTTATCTCTATAGACACGCTATTGTTGTGATGATATCCATACGTCGTGCCCCATATTCCGCCATGGTGGGGTGTGACAGAATGGTATCAGAGACAATGGTTATAGAGAATTAGGTTGCCTAGTCGTGTAGCCTAGTCTATAGCTTAAGGGTCCCTGCATATAGGCGTCATAGGAGTATGTGTGCATTTTATAATAACTAATGTGTTTGGATGTTATTTATTGCGATGTTTTGACTAGTATGAATTGAACCATAATATGTTCATACTTAGTCACATGTTATTTTCTTTTCGGGTTTGTGACTAGTGCGGGTTGAACCATAATCGTCCACGCTAGTCATTGTTGTATTTTGCTTAAATTGTACATTATAGTACATAATTTGGTACAAGGTAGTTTCTATCTTTTGTCGAGTTATTTTACATACCTGAGGTATGTTATTTTTCTTTTGATGTTTAAGTCATGTTCCCTAAGAATCGTGTGGTGGTTCGAGTTACTAGGAGTACATGGGTAGGAAGGATTTTAAGCTGTTTCCACTCTTATGGGTGACATGACTTATAACTGATTATGTTTTCGTTTTGGATTTAGTCTATGTTGTTTTAGCTAGACTATGGATTTCGGTATTCCAAGAGTTTTACAATGTTATTTTAATAGATGGGGTTTTGGACCTATTTGGTTATGTGGTTATGAGCTTATGTGAGTAGATGGATTTATGTGTTATATGTTGTATTGATTCTTATAAGTGTCATCATAGGAGGGAGTGCATTGGGGAAAGGGTAATTGTATAAGTATGGTGGCCAACATAGTTATACAAGTACCACAACTTCAATGGGTTCTCAAGTATGATTGCATGAAAGAGAGTTAGTACATGCTTGTATATGATGAGATGTGGATTTTGGGTATATTTATAATATATGGGTTTATGTAATGGCTGCCTACGATATGGCTATTTTTATTAGTGTGTTATATGTTTTGGGTTATAGTCGTGTTGTGTGATTATGGGGTCACACGATATGGTTTAGTTTTGGAGGTGGGCTTTATGCCTTGTTGTGGCATGGTGAGATGGTGAGAAGGTGATTACTCGTATGGAAAAACGAGCGTATAAAGCGATTGATTGACTTACGTGTATGATAACGAGTATGTTTGGGAGATTCGATAGGTATACATATGCGGATGTATATATACTAATAGATGTTATGTTATGATTTACGGTCGTTCAGTAGTTATTATAACTTGAACGTACCTAATACACTCTTGTGTTTAAACAATTTATTAGAGCTCGAGTTTGGTGGAGTTCCAGCGAAGTTTTGAATCTTTTGAAGTGTGTCTTGTAGCGTACTCTTTGAGTTTCGTATTTCACGTGTACGTTTTTAAATTGGTGTTTTTGGTTTCAAGCCTATTGAAATAACTTGGGATTTCTTTTGAGATAATGAAATCTTTTGTGTTGGGTCTTGCATTTCTTTTAGTCGGTATATATTGAGTTAGGTGGTTGGTTGTATTCGGTAAAATAAGGGTAAGGTGTTGGAGTCGTGTTTGAAACAAGATGTAACATAGGATTTCTTTTAATCCAACACTTATTTATTTCAAATTTTAAAAGACTTTCTTTAAAATAAAGCGAAGTAAAATTTCTTTCTACTTACATAGTTTATATAATTGGGTTTAACCGATTCACGTCATTAATAATTATTAATACAAGGTTAAATTGAGTTTATGAAGTTTTCACATACAATTTTATCTTTCATTAATATAAAACTGTTTTGGTCATAACTTGTTCGTTTTTAAAGCTTTTTGGATGATTCAAAAGCCTAAAATTATGTACTCGGAACGTACCTTTCAAATATTTAGAATGTATAGTCATGGGAGGTCAGTATCTTGGCCGAAATTATTGTACAAGTGTCGGGTTAAAGGTTGAGTTTGAATAGTAGTTTATTTTTTTATGATTTGGGATGCACGGGATACCTAGTTTTTGAGTTGAGTTTTGAGTTCGTCAAGAGGGTTGTTTGTAGATTGTTTGAGTCACATAGATGTGGGAGGTAATAATAAATAAATAAAAAGGAGATATATATTCTTTTGGAAAAGTCGATCTTTTGCACGGTTTAAATAATATGTCACGGTGCGTAATATGTTTTGGTTGCCATTGGGTGTTTATTGGATTATTTTTTGTTGTCATGGGTCATTTTGAATTAAAGCATGTTCTGGGTTTGAGTTTTCTTTTGAGTCTCGTGGTTTTTGACTTGTTTTAATTGGTGCACGTGAAATGTCGTTAGTTATCCGTGGGTTTGATTCGTTGATCATATCTGAAGGATTCAGGATGTAGTTTTGGTTTCGTATTGTTCGGGAGCGTTGAGGTAGTCATATGAAAGACTTGGTCGCGCCTACACGATTAAGTAGGTGACCATGAGAGAACGGTCGGAATACCCTTAGTGGGGAGGAAAGAAGTTCGTAGACGAATGATAGGTGTGAAAACACCCATCCTTTTTACCACTTAATTGCAATAATAACCGAGCCAAAACGTGTATTTTATGTCATTTATGTCGGAATTATGCGTGGTTTGTGTTTTTGTTGTGATTTAGGACGAAAAGGTGAAAAGTGGAGAAAACACGGCATTCACGGGCTTTTATCGAAGAAAAATACGAAAGATGAAGTCGAAAGATCAAGAGTGGAAAAAGAACGGAAGTCCAAGACCAATTCTGAAGATTTATCGAAGAAAAAGTCAAAAGACGGAAGTTTACTAAAAGCCGAAAAACTCGAGTCTTATTTATGAAGAAAATACAAGACGAGTTCAAAGAAATCCCGAGCCAAAGTCATTATAGTCCAAGATTTAAGAAGATTAAAGAAAGGAGGGACCTAAGGACGCAATTAAGGAAAAGAGGAAAGAGGGAGGAAGCTTCCTAAGCTCCTCCCTAATCACCCCTATATATAGAGGAAGCTAGTCATTTGCTCAAGTTGTTGGGGTGGTTTGACAAACCACCACTTCCACCATTTTTATTTCTTGTTAATTACTTTCTTGCTTTTTAATTTCATGTTAAGCACCTTTAATTCAAGTAAGTCTTTTAATTTTTGAATCTTTTCTTTTAATCAAGTTCTTATTTTTAATCATCTTCTTCTACCTTTCTTATCTTGCTTATCTTTGATTCATGTTCATCTTTGATCTTATTTTCATCTTAATGCTTATTTGATTTAAAGGTTTCTTAAAAAGTTCATCTTTTTATGTTTTGATTTAAAAGCTTGTTTATTGTAAGTTTGATAAGTTGTTTTAAGTGCTTACTTGATCAACTTTTTGTTTGATTCGAGCTAGCTTAGGAAATAAGCTCAATTCCATAGCTTATTCATCTTGCTATATTTTCGGAACTAGGGATATCGGAAAGGGTTATAAACCCCTTTCCGATTGGTGCATTCCAACCAAGACACACCCCCTTCATTCCGATCGTATGATCGGAAAAGGATTTCATGTATTCCGATTTGATGCTTATTTGCCCCAACATTCCGATCTGAGCTCTTTAAGTTTATTCCGATCTTGTCCTATTTGTATGATATTCCGATTAAGGCTTTTATCTAGTTATTCCGATTGAGAACGTTTGTTAACATTCCGATTTGCTCATTTTAGTTTATTCCGATTATGCCATCTTTTATATATTCCGATCTGGACGATTCACCACATTCCGATTTGTTTCTAGTTTTGATATTCCGATCGGTGATGTTTTCAAACATTCCGATCGGTGTTCCCTTTTAACATTCCGATTGAACCATTCCGATCGGGTGTATTCCGATTGGGTGTTTTTGTTTTGTTTTAATATTTTGCTTAGGTTAAAATGTTGATTTTTCTCGTTTTATTTTTAGTCTATTTTAATTTCGTTCCGCATTTTTATTTTATTGTCAATTTACTTTTCGCTAAGTTTTACTTTTACGTCATTTAAATTCTCGTCATTTACTTTCCAAGTCTTAAATATTGCACCGTTTACGTTTCAACTAGTTTTAGTTCTAATTTCCCGTCCTTTATTATTAAGTCTTGCACATTTATTTTACCAAAACCAAAAATATTTGATTCACCAAGAACAACTAATCTCACACATTTAACCGGAAATCAATTCGATTCGACACCGAGAAAACGAACTTTTTCAAATAGTAAAATCAAGTATTAAATGGCGCCGCTGCCGGCTCTTTTCGTGAGGATTAAAGGTTTTTTGTGAGAGACGCGTTGGCTTTTGGGACCCGTTCACTTGTGAACGTTATTTTTCGTATCAAAAATTTTCAAAAATCCATAAACATTTGAAAAATCATAAAAAGCATTTCTTTTTCTAAGTTTTGCACCAAAAATATTCTTCTTGCTTATCTATCTTTCTTTATGGATTTTTATGTCCATTGCGTCCGGTGTGGGAAACAATTATCTGGGAACAACTCTTGTCAATGGTGTACATGTGAGCGGTGCGGAAACGATATCGACTACACACAATTCGGATTTTGTCCCTTGTGCAACTCGACTAACTCATTGTTTTTGAACCCACCTCCTGTTCCCCCCGTGCATCTGTTGTGGAAGCGATTCTCATTGGCATGTTTCGTGCCCGGTTCGATACCCGTATGGTCACGGGCAAGAACCGGGATACAATTATGACAATGAAAATAGCTATCCACAAGACGCACCTGATTTTTCTCCATACCCGGTTTGCAATAACTGTGGGGGTCCTCACGATACTTATTATTGTCAACCAATGGATTATTATGAACCAAACCCGGTTTATAATTCTTCTCAACCGATGACCCACTATGAGCCACAACCATGCTATAATTCAGGTTTTCAACATTTTGAGCCCCCACAGCACCCCATCGATCATCAACCCTCTTTCGAACATTTGAGCTCCCACGAACAATGGGCCACTCTTGCTAAACAAAGTCAACAAATTCAAGAAGCTTGGAACAAGATCATCGAAAAATATCAAGAGGATCAACGACAGGAGCAAATATCAAATATCGAGACTTATACTCCTCCCCCGGTGTATCCATACTATTATGATGATGATGACGATGAGCCTACTATTTCTTGGAATGACCTTACTGCTCAATGTCCTAGTGCAATTGTCATCCCTCCTCTCAATATCCCAAACGTGTCTAAGGAGTGTGATACATTGAATGAGCTTAGTGATGTTGGTCTTGATAAAGTGTTTGATGATGAGGTTTGTGACATACCGACTGCTATGGAGCCTAAGGACGACGTTGCTCTTACGAAAGAGGTCGATCCTAATGATGACGATTTTTCTCCAAGCTATGAGAATTTCACTTTTGAAATTTCTCAATCTCCACCGGGAGATGCGGGTGATGACGATTTATTCTCTCCGGTTTACGAGAAGTTCACCGATGAACATGATCTTGTGGATAAGGTGGAAGACGTGCTTCTTCGAGATAGATTACGGAAAGTGCACCTTCTTATTGCTCAAATCGAAGCGTTGACTTCTCCTCCTCTTTCCGAGTCTTTGCCTCCATCTATTCCTCCCGTTGAAGATAATGACCCTTTGCCGGAAGAAATCGACATTCACTCCATACCACCAGGTAATGATGACGATGACATGGAGGGGGACATTATTTTTGATAATTTGCTGCAGGAAGATATTGTCCCAAGTCCCCCTCCCGAGCACCTTTCATCCTCCCCTTTAGCTACTATCACGGAGGATGAGTGCTTTGACCCGGGAGGTGACATTGATTATGCTATGATTGATAACAATACGGCTTTGCCGCTTGCTCAGCATCTATTGTCTTTGGGGGAGGACAATGTGCTTACTTTACCCACCCCACCTCCCGTGGATCTTGAATTCACATACTTCTCGTATGTTGAACGGACCTTTCTTCCTTTCAAGACTTATCCCCCCGCCTCTCCTTTGTTGATGTCAACCGGGAATGAGGACAAGGTCTTTGATCCCGGTATCACATTCGAGGCTTCCCCATGGACTATTTAATTCGGGGACGAGTCAGGCTCGTGACTCGGTTAACAAAAACAAGCGCTTTTTGGGAGGCAACCCAATTATCTATCTTTACCTGTTTTCATCATAAGTGTAGGGGGAGCCCCGTGGTGTTTCTTGCTTTCTTTCTCATCATGTGCAGGGATTCGAGCTTCAACGACACACTCTTGATGATTTTTGACGAACCGTAACTCCGTGTTCCCTTCTTCCCGGTTCTATCCTAAACTCTTTTCGATTCACTATTTTATATTTCTCAATATTAAAATAGGAATCTCTTTAAGTTGTCTTTTCCTTAGCGAGATTTAAACAAAGTGCACAATGTCCTAAGTGTAGGGGAGTTTTACTCCCACATGCTTAAACATTGAGGACAATGTTTATATTAAGTGTAGGGGGGACTTCTATCGAAGTTAAGTGGCCTTTTCCTTGTATTTGTCCTCATTTAAACCGGAAAATCAATTTTTCGACATTTTTCAAAATTTTTGATCTATTTTGGCCTATTAGTTTTTCCCTTTGTATAGTTATTTTCTTTCCTTATTAGAATAAATTTTTAATAAAGTGGTTTTAATTTTCAAACGTTGTGAATCTTTTGACTCAACCCGAGTTTACTTGCCTAAGTTTACTCTAGCTAGTACCCTTAACGTGTTTAAGTCAAGTTTTGCTAGGCTTTTATATAGGGAGCTATAAAACGCGAAAGTCTTAACTCTCACGGGTTAAGAACAAGAACTTTTCGCAAGTTCCTATAATTGATCCTAGAGAGTCGTTTATCAAGGGAACTTTAAAACGTGATTTCTAAACTTGAAAAAGTCTAAGAATTTGCAAGATCCTATAGGCGACTCGAAAACCCAAAACTTTGATTTAATAGGCTAAGTATCCACGAGTCTCATTCCTTGAGATTTTAAACTGTGGAGAACGAGAGATGATAGAGTCAATTATAAGTTCGGTATTCTTTCGTGAATTTATGTGAGTTAATTATAAGCCTATTCTCCCTCCGCTTGTTAATAAATTTATCTGCAATAAATAAGGCTGTACGATTTAAAAGGTTACTTAGCTTCTAGTCCCAGATCGTTTAAAAGTTGCTCGGTATGGATTAGAGTTCATAGCCAAGGCATAACTTATTGAAGCGGGATGCGAAGATTGGCGAGTCCGAAAAGGCCCTAACAAGGCATGAGGGCTACATTTTGTTGCTAAAGATCCAAAAGTGATGTGAAGAATCATTTATCAAAAATCTATATGAAGGATCGAGACACACGACGAAAAGCAAATACTCCCCTAAAAGATCATGGAGAAGTCTATCCAAAAAGACCCTAACAAGGTATGAGGATAAATAGATCCAAGTCCTAAAAGGAGGCGGATCATTGTATATCAAAGTCCAAAATAAAGATTGGAGAAAAATGAAGAAGTCGTGGTCCATATATGAAGAATCTCTCAAAATTTCAAGTGAGGAAATTCCTAATATGAAGAGAAGACCATTATTTCAAGAACGTCTCTCAAGATTCGAAGTATGAAGTCGCTGCCAAATATCGGTCCGAGAAAGGTCTCAAATCGTGAAGCGAGTTATGCCAAGATATGAACTTTATGAGGTCCCGAGAAGCAGTTTTAAAAGATTTGGTCCTTTAGCTAACTATTGATTAAATCGTTCACCTTATTTTCGGACTAAATAACTATCGAAATAAGTCAAAAATGCCTCCTCGTGATCATTTAAGACAACAATAAAATAAAAGAGATACACCTAGGAATAAGGGAGTCTAAGTGAGTAATTGGCCCACATGAGTTCGTGCTAGTTTGCTAACTTATAATAACAATGATCTCGTTTCTAAGCTTGGTTTGGAGAAAGTGAAAACTTGAGGATGATGATCATTCACGACATTTTCAAAACCCAAGGTATGTTTTTGATTTCTTTACTCTGTATGTTTATAATTTTCTATCTCTTTAATAAAGGCCAACGTGGATTGATTGTGATGAAAAATGTAAAAGTACTTTGTAACTAATGCATTGCATGAGGACATTGCAATGGTTAAGTGTAGGGGATTTGATAGGTGTGAAAACACCCATCCTTTTTACCACTTAATTGCAATAATAACCGAGCCAAAACGTGTATTTTATGTCATTTATGTCGGAATTATGCGTGGTTTGTGTTTTTGTTGTGATTTAGGACGAAAAGGTGAAAAGTGGAGAAAACACGGCATTCACGGGCTTTTATCGAAGAAAAAGACGAAAGATGAAGTCGAAAGATCAAGAGTGGAAAAAGAACGGAAGTCCAAGACCAATTCTGAAGATTTATCGAAGAAAAAGTCAAAAGACGGAAGTTTACTAAAAGCCGAAAAACTCGAGTCTTATTTATGAAGAAAATACAAGACGAGTTCAAAGAAATCCCGAGCCAAAGTCATTATAGTCCAAGATTTAAGAAGATTAAAGAAAGGAGGGACCTAAGGACGCAATTAAGGAAAAGAGGAAAGAGGGAGGAAGCTTCCTAAGCTCCTCCCTAATCACCCCTATATATAGAGGAAGCTAGTCATTTGCTCAAGTTGTTGGGGTGGTTTGACAAACCACCACTTCCACCATTTTTATTTCTTGTTAATTACTTTCTTGCTTTTTAATTTCATGTTAAGCACCTTTAATTCAAGTAAGTCTTTTAATTTTTGAATCTTTTCTTTTAATCAAGTTCTTATTTTTAATCATCTTCTTCTACCTTTCTTATCTTGCTTATCTTTGATTCATGTTCATCTTTGATCTTATTTTCATCTTAATGCTTATTTGATTTAAAGGTTTCTTAAAAAGTTCATCTTTTTATGTTTTGATTTAAAAGCTTGTTTATTGTAAGTTTGATAAGTTGTTTTAAGTGCTTATTTGATCAGCTTTTTGTTTGATTCGAGCTAGCTTAGGAAATAAGCTCAATTCCATAGCTTATTCATCTTGCTATATTTTCGGAACTAGGGATATCGGAAAGGGTTATAAACCCCATTCCGATTGGTGCATTCCGACCAAGACACACCCCCTTCATTCCGATCGTATGATCGGAAAAGGGTTTCATGTATTCCGATTTGATGCTTATTTGCCCCAACATTCTGATCTGAGCTCTTTAAGTTTATTCCGATCTTGTCCTATTTGTATGATATTCCGATTAAGGCTTTTATCTAGTTATTCCGATTGAGAACGTTTGTTAACATTCCGATTTGCTCATTTTAGTTTATTCCGATTATGCCATCTTTTATATATTCCGATCTGGACGATTCACCACATTCCGATTTGTTTCTAGTTTTGATATTCCGATCGGTGATGTTTTCAAACATTCCGATCGGTGTTCCCTTTTAACATTCCGATTGAACCATTCCGATCGGGTGTATTCCGATTGGGTGTTTTTGTTTTGTTTTAATATTTTGCTTAGGTTAAAATGTTGATTTTTCTCGTTTTATTTTTAGTCTATTTTAATTTCGTTCCGCATTTTTATTTTATTGTCAATTTACTTTTCGCTAAGTTTTACTTTTACGTCATTTAAATTCTCGTCATTTACTTTCCAAGTCTTAAATATTGCACCGTTTACGTTTCAACTAGTTTTAGTTCTAATTTCCCGTCCTTTATTATTAAGTCTTGCACATTTATTTTACCAAAACCAAAAATATTTGATTCACCAAGAACAACTAATCTCACACATTTAACCGGAAATCATTTCGATTCGACACCGAGAAAACGAACTTTTTCAAATAGTAAAATCAAGTATTAACGAACTAATGTGGTCTGATGAGAGGAAGTGTTGGTCTGTTAAAATGCGTGTAGAATATCGCAAGTAGAACGAGGTAGGAATTTATTCGTATTGCCGCTAATAGAGGATGCAAGAAGGACATAGTTGAAACTACTAAGGATGTTGTATGAACGCTTCGGGTTTACGGTTATGCATTTGGCTTCGCCAAAGCATTAGCGGTTTTCACGGTGTCAATGAACCAAGTGTGCATGAACGTGTATAAACGAGTTGTCATCGGGAGCATCGACGACGTCTTGATCTACTCAAATCTGAGAAGGAGAGTGAGGCGAATTATGTGTTGGTTTTGGAGTGGAGTTATACGTGAGATTTTCGAGTGTGAGTTTTAGTATTAAGTTTACCATGATGAGTAGTTAGAGATGATGGCATATCATGGAACCAGCAAGGGGCGAAGTGAAGAAGGATGAGGAAGCATTTTGGAGGCTGAAGAGGTGGATTGGATAATGAGCCGATCTTGGCATTATCGGAAGGACTGGATGAATTCGTGAAGCATGACGATACATGGAGCAAGGATTTGGATGTACAATAATGACAAAGAAAGGCGATTGCTTATATGTTGCAGGAACTGAAGATTTGGAAGAACTGGATAGACTTAGTTAGTGGAGCTGGATTGTTATATCTGCCTAGAATGCTAGAGGCATTTGGTGTACGAGACGTAGAGAATGATCTATACGGATCATGAACGTCTCCAACACATACTCAATCATCTTGATTGAACATTTGACAAAGATGATGGGTGGAGTTAAGTGATGTAAGAAAATTGCGAGGCCAAGTACCATCTGGGAAAGGCAAGCATGGTTGATGAGACTTGGAGTAAGAAGAATGAAGTGAAGCTGAGACGAACTTGAACTATAGGGATGACGTATTAGGGTGGTTTGGATGAAGGATGTAGGTTGTACGAGTTGAGTTGTCTTAAGCAGAGAACGCGTCAACATGTATGTTGCGTGGCTTGGACAATCATATGGAGAAAAGGGACGTAGACTATACTTCCTACATAGGTAGGAGTAGCTTAGAAAGGGCCAAAATTGGTGAAAGTGACGAGAGTTGGGTGATAGTCAATAGACTGACTAATTCATCTCATATTTCAAGAGGAATGAGTAGTCACGTTGTTGAGAAGTTGGAAGGATTGCGTACAGATATGATGGAATAGAGGGTGTTACGTAAAAGTTAACCTAATAGGTATGGAGTGCCTTATGAAGGACTATGGCAAGGGAAGAAACGAAGGGAAGCATCACATCGTGATGTATGGTATGAGTTGAGGAAGAAGAAGGAAGTGTGTATAGAAGCGAAGCATGAATGAAATAGGTCGAGATAGGAACCGAAGGTAAAACTTTGGTAGAGCCTAATGAGTAAAATAAAGCACAACGCAGGCTAATACTGTCATAGTGTGGAAAAGGAAATGACACTGACCTATACTGATTGTTTGGGAGGCTTAGTGTCGATAATCAAATGGATGCGGAGTTATAGGTGTGATGTGACATAGGGATGAAGGGCTTGGTCTAACTGAGACAAGATGAAGAAAAGTGAGAAAGAAGTGTATAGGTGCTACTAATGAGCTATCCAAATTTAATGGAAGTAGCTGTAGCATGGGTTTAGATGGCAGTTGATAGACTAACTGAGATAACCGTCCTTTTGATGATGTGTATAGATCATAAGATGATTTGGATTGGAAGAACTAATGGATATATGAAAGACCGTCATAGGTCACTTTGTAAGGAAATTGGAATTTTTAAGTAGTTTGGGGTACGGACTAAAAGGAGTTGATGTACATGATTGGATATGAGTATATCCAGCTAACTGAGAAAGGATAGGCAAGTGAGATATTTATACAACCTTAGGTGTTACACTGAGGGCATGGGTGATTGATTTAGAGGTAGTTAGGAAACTCGTTAGCGATGACTGAGTTTTCATATAATGATAGTTATAATACTAGAAGTCGATAAATGCCATTTGAGGCACTATATGAATGGATAGGGTGAGTTGTCCCTATTGTGGACTAGAGTTGGTAAAAGAGGCTACTAATGTGGTAATGATGTTGTGGAAAGGATGAGAGCAACAAGGGATGCTATGTAGAAAAGGAGGAAACCACTAGAGTTAGTGACAAAGTTATGTAGGAAGTTTCACCCATAGTAACGGGTGGTACGTTTTGGTAAAATGGAAGAGTTGATGTAGAGTTTTGTAGGTCCATTTATGATCTTTGGAAAGATCGAACCATTAGCTTATGAGCATAGAATTACCTGGGGTAAATGAGTTGTATACATGATACATTTCATGTATTGAGATTGGTAAAGGTTGTTTGAGAATGCATTTTGCATGTAGGGTTATTCGGGACTTGTGTTAGTAAGAGTCTTTGTTTTCTCAAAGAGTCATCTATGAGATTTATTGACTGTGAGGTCAAGAGTTTGGCAATGAGTTTAATTATTTTTGGTTTGTATATGTGGTATTTTGAAACTTAAACTAAAGTTCACATAGAAATGAGAGGAGTTCGTTTAGAACAAGTATCCTCATGTGGTTTGGTGTTTGTGTGTTTGATCCTAAGGAGTAAATCTCGGGACGAGATTTCTATTAGGAGGGATGATGTGACAACCCTGGTTTTGAGGTTCGTCACTTAGTTTTGTTTTGTGCTAGTTACGTGTCTTTACGTGTTTATGTGTTAACTGGTGTGAATAGATTGTGGTTTGGATATCGTTTCCGGTACGGGGTACCTTGTGAGTGAAATGATGTGTGATGATTTCATGTTCATGAGTTCACATGGTGGTGACTATGAAGTGAGATGGTGTTATTTAGTGGTTTTACGTATACGTATATGTATTATAGAAAATCGTATTTTTACGATTTACGGTTTAGCATTTAGAGGTCTCGGATGAGGTATTTAGTCATATGAATATTTTTCGGGATGGTTTTAAGTCATTTAGGACTTAGTTATAAAGTTTATTTCAAAATTTGAGATTTTTATTAAAAGTGTATATTTTACGTCTTTTACGGTAAAACGCGTAAATTTGACTAGTTTGACGGTTTTGAGGTTTTGGAAGCTTTAGGAGCTGAAATAAATTAAGGTAACGTTAATAACATAATATTAATTAATAAAAAAACGAAATTAGGGGTGTTTGGGTCGGTTTAGACGCACCAAAGAAAGAAAAGGGGAAAAAAGGGAAAAAGGGAACCAGGCTTTTGATAGGTGTGAAAACACCCATCCTTTTTACCACTTAATTACAATAATAACCGAGCCAAAACATGTATTTTATGTCTTTTATGTCGTAATTATGCGTGGTTTGTGTTTTTGTTGTGATTTGGGACGAAAAGGTGAGAAGTGGAGAAAACACGGATATTCACGGGCATTTACGGACTTTTATTAAAGAAAAAGAAGAAAGACGAAGTCAAGAAGTCAAGAGTGCAAAAAGAACGGAAGTCCAAGACCAATTCTGAAGATTTATCGAAGAAAAAGTCAAAAGACGGAAGTTTATCAAAAGCCGAAGAATTCAAGTCTATTTTATTGAAGAATTTAAAGACGAGTTCAAAGAAATCCCGAAGCCAAAAGTCCCTTAAGTCCAAGTTTAAAGAAGATTAGAAGAAAAGGACTAAGTATGCAATTAATGAATATTAAAAGAAGGAGGGACTTAATGACGCAATTAAGAGAAAAGGAAAGAGGGGAGGAAGCTTCCTTAATCCTCCCCTATAAATAGTCATTAGGATTTACATTTCATTCTTGTTAGCTAATTTTGACAAAATTAGTCTTTCCACCATTTTCATTACTTGTACCTTTTAATTTCTTGTCACTTTAATTACATGTCTTAAATTTCGTACCGTTTAATTCCAAGTAAGTTAATTTAATTGTTGGATCTTAATTTCCCTTTTATCAAGCTTTTATTTATCTTTCTCATCCTACTTTTCTTGTTTTTGATTTGATTTTGGTTCGGATTAAGTTTTGGTTTTGCTTAATCATATTGCTTATTTGAGTAAAAAGTTCACCTTTTTACTTCTATATAAGTTTTCGTATGAAATAAGCTATAAGTTTGACAATCTTATTGGCTTATTTTGTACTTAGCTTATTTGCTTTTTAGTTTTCTTAAAAAGTTTGTCTCTTTAAAGTTTGCTTATTTTGTTTTCTTATTTTGTGTTTTTATAAAGTTTATGAATTTCGTTTTTTAAAAGCTTTCAAATTTATGCTTATTAAGTTGTTCAAGTTTTGGTTTAGTGTGCTTATTGAAAGTGCTTATTGAGATTTTTGCTTATCTCCATTTTCGGATTTGTTGGTGTTCATCGCAATATTGAGGGTAATACACATTCCGACGGACTTCTTGGTTTTTATCGCAATAACCCAAGTGTGGGTTCTACTTTGCGATAGGTTGGTAAATCCTCCTTATTCCGATCGGGATTGCGATCGCTCATTGAGATCGCATATTCCGACGGGTCTTAAGGTCTTTGTTAAGTCGAAGTGCTGCCCAATTTTCTTTAGCCACTTTCCGATGGATTTCACTTTATGTTATTCCGATGGTGACCATTTTTAAACATTCCGATAGCTTTAGTTTTAATCACATTCCGATGGTTCGTCTTTTTAGTATTCCGATAGAATCTCTTTTTCACATTCCGATAGTTTAAAATAAAAAAAAAAAAATATAATTATTCCGATACTACAATTAGAAAAACAACATTCCGATAGATTTTTTAAGTCTTACATTGCGATAGGTTGACGAGCTTGCTTGGCTGCTTAACCAATGTTGGCGCCAAAATGAGCAGCCAGGCTGGCTGCTTCCAGCAGCTAGCCTGCCTGCTTGCTTATTTACTAGTATTGTTCCGTAATTGTCTAGCTTTATCTGAAAGTTGTTCCGATTTTATTTTTGAAAGTTACGAATTTTTAGTTGAATTTTTCGTCGATTTTTAGTAATAATATTTTTTCGTAAAGTTTAAGTTTTATCTTTTATTTAGTACCCGCTTTAGGTTTTGCCTCGTTTAGCTTTAAAGTACCATTTTAATTTTATTCTCTCCTTTTTCATTTAGTAAACTTTATTTTCAAGTCGATAGTTAATTTCGTCTTTTAGTTTTATTTTTATTAATTGTTTCGCTTTAAATTTACGTTTGATTTTTTTATATTGTTTTGTTTTTATTAATTAATCGCTTTTAGTTTATTGTTTTATTTTGTGCATTTACCTTTTAAGTAGAATAGATAACCAAACCATTTTATTTGCCACCAAGAACAACTAATTTCACACATTTAACCGTGATCAATTCGAAGAGATTCCGAGAAACGAACTTTTTCAACTAGTAAAATCTCTTAATTTCAAATGGCGCCGCTGCCGGGTCTTTTCGTGAGGATTAACGGTTTTTTGTGAGAGACGCGTTGGCTTTTGGGACCCGTTCACTCGTGAACGTTATTTTTCGTTTCAAAAATTTTCAAAAATCCAAAAACATTTGAAAAATCATAAAAAGCATTTCTTTTTCAAAGTTTTGCACCAAAAATATTCTTCTTGCTCATCTATCTTTCTTTATGGATTCTTATGTCCATTGCGTCGGTTGTGGGAGACGATTGTACGGGAACGACTCTTGTCAATGGTGTACATGTGAGCGGTGCGGAAACGATATCAAAGATACACAATTAATACCAGGATTTTGTCCTTTGTGCCACTCACTTAATTCGTCATTTTTGAACCCACCTACTCTTTCCCCGTGCATCTATTGTGGAAGCAATTCTCATTGGCATGTTTCGTGCCCGGTTCAATACCCGTATGATCACGGGCAAGAACCGGGGTACAATTATGAGAATGATAATAGCTATCCACAAGACGCACTTGATTTTTCTCCATACCCGGTTTGCAACAACTGTGGGGGTCCTCACGATACCTATTATTGTCAACCAATGAATTGTTATGAGCCAAATCCGTGTCCTCAGTTTTCTTCACCTATGGACTATTATGAACCAAACCCGGTTTCTAATTATTCTCAACCGATGAACAACTATGAGCCTCAACCTTGCTATAATTCCGGTTTTCAAAATCTTAAGCCCCCACCGCACTCACTCGATCATCAGCCTCGTCACGGGATGAGTTACCAAGAACCAATTGACGATCTTGCTACAGCCTTGCAAGCACAAAGAAACGATCTTGATGCAGCTTTTCAAGAACAAAGCAAAGAGCTTTTACACACGCTGCAAACTTATATGGAGTCATTATTACAGCAGCGAGATCGGACGAGTACTCATATCCCTGAGATTATTATTGGCCCTTTAGGTAATGAGGAGAGCGATGACGATATTGAGGTTATTTTCGACGAGGAGGAATTTCTAAAGCAAAGCAAAACTTCTCCCCTTCCTCCTTCGTTTATTGCTATCACACCCGAGGAGCCCGTTGTCTCTCTCATAATTGAGGATCAGCATCTTGACATTATCTCGGCTATGGAATCGGACAAATCCCTAAAGTCTAGTGTCGAGGAACTTGTCGTCATCCCAAGTGAGCCCGCGGGTGTTCCGGAAAATTTGTGTGATGTGCCGACTTTTGTGGAGCTTACGGACAAGTTTGCTTCGCTAGTCAATGATCACATACTCACAACTCCACATCCGATATTTGATCCTCCCAACGAGAGTTCAACATGTGGTGAGTATGATGATTTCGTCTTCGAGCCTGAGATTGCGAAAATTATCGACCGAGAGCTAGCTCTTTTGCCTCCGCTTCCACATACAAGCGAGGTCGACTTTTCCAAAATCGATGCCGAACTTGATGAGTTGGAACGTCTTATTTTTCATAATAATGACGAACCAACTCACATGCCCAAACATCCTATTCTCGAGGAGTTACCTAATCAACACTCCTCTTATGAGAATTACGTTTACCACATTCGTGAGGATTTAACTTATCAACAATCCCCACAAATGAATGATGGTTTCGTACTTGATCGTGGTCTTCTCAAACGAGTTTCTACACTCCTTCTCTACGATCATGAGGATAAATGCTTTGACCCGGGAGGTGACATGGACCATTCTATGATTGATACTTCTACGACTTTGCCAATTGTTCTGCCTCCATTGTCTTTGGAGGATGACAATGTGATTCCCTTACCCACCCCACCTCCCGTCAATCTGGACTTCACTTGCTTTTCTGGTATTGAGAGGACCTTTTTACCATTCAAGACTTATCCTCCTGCCTCTCCTTTATTGATGCCCTCCGGGAACGAGGACAAGGTCTTTGATCCCGGTATTACATACGAGGCTTCCCCATGGACCATTTAATTCGGGGACGAGTCAGGCTCGTGACTCGGTTAACAAAAACAAGCGCTTTTTGGGAGGCAACCCAATTATCTATCTATCTTTCCTGTTTTCACCATAAGTGTAGGGGGAGCCCCGTGGTGTTTCTTGCTTTCTTTCTTATCATGTGCAGGGATTAGAGCTTCAAAGACACACTCTTGATGACTTTTGACGAACCGTGATACCGTGTTTCCCATCTTCCCGGTTCTATCCTAAACTCTTTTCGATTCACTATTTTATATTTCTCAATATTAAAATAGGAATCTCTTTAGTTGTCTCTTCCTTAGCAAGATTTAAACAAAGTGCACAATGTCCTAAGTGTAGGGGAATTTACTCCCACATGCTTAAACATTGAGGACAATGTTTATATTAAGTGTAGGGGGACTTCTATCGAAGTTAAGTGGCCTTTTCCTTGTATTTGTCCTCATTTTAACCGGAAAATCGATTTTTCGACATTTTTCAAAATTTTTAATCTATTTTGGCCTAGTTGTAGTCTCCTTTATTTTTGTTACTTTCTAGCATTTTAATAAAATGGTTTTAGCAAGTTTAGATATCTTAGATATATTAGGCCCGTTGTGAATATTTTGACTCAACCCGAGTTTACTTATCCAAGTTCACTCTAGCTAGTATCCTTAACCATGTAGACCTTAATTGGTTTATTAGGCTAAGCATCCACGAGTCTCATTCCTTGAGATTTTAAATTGTGGAGAACGAGAAATGATAGAGTTGGTTACAAGTTTGGTATTCTTTCATTAACTTATGTGAGTTAATTATGATCTTTTTCTCCCATCTCTTGCTAATAAATTATCTGCAATAAGTAAGGTCGTACGATTTGAAAAGTTACTTAGCTTCTAGCCCAAGATCGTTTAAAAGTTGCTCGGTAATGATAAGAGTTCATAGCCAAGGCATAACTTATGAAGCGGGGCGCGAAGATTGGCGTATCCGAAAAGGCCCTAACAAGGCATGAGGATTCCATTTTATTGCTGAAGATCCAAAGTGATGTGAAAAGCATTATTCCCAAAATCAATATGAAGGATCAAGACTCACGACGAAAAGCAATCAACTCCCATAAAGATCATGGAGAAGTCTATCCGAAAAGACCCTAACAAGGTATGAGGATAAATAGATCCTAGTCCGAAAAGAAGGCGGATCGTTGTATCTCAAAATCCTAATTAGAGATTGAAGAATAATCATGAAGTCGTGGTCAACAAAGCTGGAGTACTCCTCAAAAAGTCTCCAAGTGAAGAAACTCTATAACGAAGAGAAGACCATTATCTCAAAAACGTCTCTCGAAGATATGAAGTATGAAGTACATGCCAAATATCGGCCCGAGAAAGGTTTCAAATCGTGAACCAAGTTATGCCAAGATATGAACTTTTTGATATCCCGAGAAGCAGTTTTAAGAGATTTTGTCCTTTAGCTAACTATTGATCAAATCGTCCTACTTTTCTTTCAGCCTAAATAAATTATCAAAATAAGTCAACAATGCATCCTCGTGATCATTCAAGACATCAATAAAATATAAGAGATACTCGTAGGAATAAGGGAGTTTAAGTGATTAATTGAACCACATGAGTAAATGTTTGTTATGCTAACTTGTACTAACAATGATCTTGTTTTTAAGCTTGGCATGGGGAACGTGAAACTTGAGGGTGATGAACATTCATGACACACAAGCCCTAATGTAAGTCTTAGATTTCTTTACAAGTTTCTTCCTTGTTGCATCTTGTTATTTTCTATCTTTTTGATTTTCCTTAGTTGTTTAATAAAGGCCAAGGTAGGTTGATTATGATGGAAAGTGTAAAATGTGCTTTGTAACTAATGCATTGCATGAGGACATTGCAATGGTTAAGTGTAGGGGATTTGATAGGTGTGAAAACACCCATCCTTTTTACCACTTAATTACAATAATAACCGAGCCAAAACATGTATTTTATGTCTTTTATGTCGGAATTATGCGTGGTTTGTGTTTTTGTTGTGATTTGGGACGAAAAGGTGAGAAGTGGAGAAAACACGGATATTCACGGGCATTTACGGACTTTTATTGAAGAAAAAGAAGAAAGACGAAGTCAAGAAGTCAAGAGTGCAAAAAGAACGGAAGTCCAAGACCAATTCTGAAGATTTATCGAAGAAAAAGTCAAAAGACGGAAGTTTATCAAAAGCCGAAGAATTCAAGTCTATTTTATTGAAGAATTTAAAGACGAGTTCAAAGAAATCCCGAAGCCAAAAGTCCCTTAAGTCCAAGTTTAAAGAAGATTAGAAGAAAAGGACTAAGTATGCAATTAATGAATATTAAAAGAAGGAGGGACTTAATGACGCAATTAAGAGAAAAGGAAAGAGGGGAGGAAGCTTCCTTAATCCTCCCCTATAAATAGTCATTAGGATTTACATTTCATTCTTGTTAGCTAATTTTGACAAAATTAGTCTTTCCACCATTTTCATTACTTGTACCTTTTAATTTCTTGTCACTTTAATTACATGTCTTAAATTTCGTACCGTTTAATTCCAAGTAAGTTAATTTAATTGTTGGATCTTAATTTCCCTTTTATCAAGCTTTTATTTATCTTTCTCATCCTACTTTTCTTGTTTTTGATTTGATTTTGGTTCGGATTAAGTTTTGGTTTTGCTTAATCATATTGCTTATTTGAGTAAAAAGTTCACCTTTTAACTTCTATATAAGTTTTCGTATGAAATAAGCTATAAGTTTGACAATCTTATTGGCTTATTTTGTACTTAGCTTATTTGCTTTTTAGTTTTCTTAAAAAGTTTGTCTCTTTAAAGTTTGCTTATTTTGTTTTCTTATTTTGTGTTTTTATAAAGTTTATGAATTTCGTTTTTTAAAAGCTTTCAAATTTATGCTTATTAAGTTGTTCAAGTTTTGGTTTAGTGTGCTTATTGAAAGTGCTTATTGAGATTTTTGCTTATCTCCATTTTCGGATTTGTTGGTGTTCATCGCAATATTGAGGGTAATACACATTCCGACGGACTTCTTGGTTTTTATCGCAATAACCCAAGTGTGGGTTCTACTTTGCGATAGGTTGGTAAATCCTCCTTATTCCGATCGGGATTGCGATCGCTCATTGAGATCGCATATTCCGCCGGGTCTTAAGGTCTTTGTTAAGTCGAAGTGCTGCCCAATTTTCTTTAGCCACTTTCCGATGGATTTCACTTTATGTTATTCCGATGGTGACCATTTTTAAACATTCCGATAGCTTTAGTTTTAATCACATTCCGATGGTTCGTCTTTTTAGTATTCCGATAGAATCTCTTTTTCACATTCCGATAGTTTAAAATAAAAAAAAATAAAAAAAATATAATTATTCCGATACTACAATTAGAAAAACAACATTCCGATAGATTTTTTAAGTCTTACATTGCGATAGGTTGACGAGCTTGCTTGGCTTCTTAACCAATGTTGGCGCCAAAATGAGCAGCCAGGCTGGCTGCTTCCAGCAGCTAGCCTGCCTGCTTGCTTATTTACTAGTATTGTTCCGTAATTGTCTAGCTTTATCTGAAAGTTGTTCCGATTTTATTTTTGAAAGTTACGAATTTTTAGTTGAATTTTTCGTCGATTTTTAGTAATAATATTTTTTCGTAAAGTTTAAGTTTTATCTTTTATTTAGTACCCGCTTTAGGTTTTGCCTCGTTTAGCTTTAAAGTACCATTTTAATTTTATTCTCTCCTTTTTCATTTAGTAAACTTTATTTTCAAGTCGATAGTTAATTTCGTCTTTTAGTTTTATTTTTATTAATTGTTTCGCTTTAAATTTACGTTTGATTTTTTATATTGTTTTGTTTTTATTAATTAATCGCTTTTAGTTTATTGTTTTATTTTGTGCATTTACCTTTTAAGTAGAATAGATAACCAAACCATTTTATTTGCCACCAAGAACAACTAATTTCACACATTTAACCGTGATCAATTCGAAGAGATTCCGAGAAACGAACTTTTTCAACTAGTAAAATCTCTTAATTTCAGCTTTTGTATATGGGCCAAGGACTTGTTAGGAAAGTATAGAAAGCCTTATTTTTATCAAAACACTTCATAAATTCCCTGGAGATCAAGTATGGGTCAACATCCATGGAGAAAATTAGGGTTCTTCATCAAAAATCTTGTTTTCCAAAAAAATCTAAGGTAAAATCTTCAAACCCTTTTCAATTAAATTGTTTTTATGATTTCTTTAATCATCTTATGATGGATTTAGGTTAGGATTTAATTTAAAAACAGTAAATTAATGTTGTATTAATCATAATATGATGATTACATAAATTAGGGCTTGTAATTAGAGGGATTAGGGTTAATTAATGAGGTTGATTTTGTTAAACCCGTTTTTAAAAACTGGGCAGAATTTTGAGTCAATTGTTTTGATCATATTGGGAGTTCTACAAACTCTTATTTTGCGATCCACATATCCCTGGAAAGCTATTTGAAGTGGCTTTCCAATTCAAGAAACTATAGTTAAATTGGAGGTCGGGAAGTGGGTTAAAAATAGGTTACAACAGTCGGAGGTCAAAACAGTTTTAAAGTCAGCCTGTTTTCTTTTTAAGTTTTGGGTTGTTTGGGGTACTTAGGGTTGCATTGGGATCTTCTCACGAACATGAGAGATGGTTTATATATTGTAGTAAGTATCTGCACTTGGGCTAAGGTTGTGGTTTAGGGTAAGACCCTCTAATAGTAACAAACTTTTTGTAAGTTTAAAGTCAGTAAATCTGGAATGACAAAAGTATATATATATATATATATATATATATATATATATATATATATATATATATATATATATATATATATATATATATATATATATATATATATATATATATATATATATATATATATATATCGGAGCTTTAAGGTTGGGGCAAATGGGAGGTGTTAGCTAACATATGTAAGGGCATAAATATTCCCTTTGCAGAGATCATGGGTATGTTTAAGTGGGCGTTTGGCTTATAGTTTGGAGACCTAAAACTGGGATTGTTTTGGGTAAAATGTTAACGGGACGGGTTATGAAGTAAAACGAGTAAAGGGCTTTATAGAGGGGTGTAATGAGATGCTTAGAGCATATATATGAGGTATATATATGGGATAAGGTTAGATGTCAATCATAGGTTGATGAGCCATTTTAGTGTTTGGTTCATGTTTTGATTATGTGTTTTTGGTTTGTTAGCTTTTTGCTAGTGCGCGGATGTTTGGGGAAGCTCAATCAGGTGAGTTTCATAGTCCCATGTTTACTATTGATATTGACTTCCAGATGGGTTGGAAGAGACACTGCGTTGAGTTATTTTATAAATTGATTTTGTGAATGTTTTTAAGGTTTGTGATGGACTTGTGTGTACATTATGTGATTAACTGCTATGTGATTCTTGATTGTGTATGATTTGGATCGGGGGACATGTGCCGTCTTAGTTATTGTGGTTTGACAAGGTAGGGGCCTTGGGATAGGTACATAGCGTGATCGTCTACGGGACCAATGGATAATGACAAGGTAGTGGCCTTGGGATAAGTACATAGTGTGATCATCTATGGTACCATGGTGTTTGGTAAGGCTGAGTGCCTTGGATTTTGGTTTGGAATGTTTGATCTTGAATGTTAGTTGTTAATATATAATTGTAACACATTGTCCATATGTTATTGTGTTGATGGTTGTTACTCACAGCTTTTTGGTATGATTTGGCGTTTGAGTCTAAACCTATGACTCTCACCAACTTTATGTTGACGTGTTTTAGTGTCTCTTTCAAGTGAGTATGTGGTTAAGCTTGAGGATATGAGTGGTTTGATTTGGATGCATTAGGATTGCATATAGAAGGAGATCCCCGTTCCTTCTTAGTTTACCTTTATGTTTTTATTGTTTGATAAGTGATACATGTTGGCACCGATATGTTTGTTTGGTTTATGTTTATTGTTTGTCTTGGGTAAGTGGTAGGACTGTTACCTACTTACCTAGACTCCTGCATTGTTGAGGTATTGTCATGACATTTGTGTCGACATTTTTGACATTATGCATTTAGTTATCTCTATAGACACGCTATTGTTGTGATGATATCCATACGTCGTGCCCCATATTCTGTAACACCCCCAAATTTATACAACTCAATACAGCGGAAGACTAGTTGGTGTTACGGGATAGCACATTACTCACATCATAGACAAAACATAAAAATCGCGTCGTTTAATAATAAAGCATTTCCATTCATAAATATCAAATTTACATAGGTCCCAAGTCATTGTATTTAATACAGGTTTTACAAAGCATTTGAATTGAAATAAGTTTTTAGGTGCGGGCCATGAATTCTTGTTGTCTTCCCGAGAATTACCTTCAAGTACCTGAGATAAAACATGTTAAAAGAAAAGGTCAGCGATAACGCCGAGTGAATTCATAGAGTTTAATAAAATCCATCAATATAACATCGGTATAAAATTATTACCGAAAATAATTTTGTACAAATCATTGTAATAGGCCATAAAATAGCCAAAGTTATTTTATACAAATCCTTATCAAAATCATAATATAGGCATTTGCCTTAAAAATCATTATACGAGCCAATGTCGTAAAAACATCATACAATACGTCTTATGACGTTGTATAAAGTTAAATAAAAACCGTTATATGAAATGAAAACCAAAACACGAACATAATATCAATAGTATGACCCCGTATTGCTAGTCAGGCAATACATCGTAATTCGGTGCGTATATTAGTATTTCGTTAATCGGATTATTATAAGCCGCATGACATTGTTACCTTACTACAACAAACAACGGGTAGCTAGCCCGAAACTCATTTGCCCATCTAAATTAGTGTGTCGTCACAAAGGTCACGCTATGTAAATCTTCTCATACATAAACTCGCTTACCAATCAATGTGGCACGACGGGGATCAACCGTCAAGGCGCGAACTGGGGTGATCGTCCCCAAATAGTACTATTATATGCATAAGCGTCTACCAAATCCCGGTAGTTCACAATTCATGCTAATGGGACTTTTAGTGACATAACCTAACTTTAATAATCCATTTTGTTTCATCTATCGGGTCATTTAATCATTTATCGGGTCATACAGTCGGGTCATACAATCATTCGGGTCCAAATCAATAAACAAACAATCGGGACAAATGGTGTCCTAGTTTTATGAAAACTAACATGTTATCTCCCTCGCGGGTTTATAAAACATTTATAATACATTTAAAAGAGTGCGAGGCTATGAACTCACGTTGATAATGAAAGGCGGATTATCGGCTACGGGCGTGCTTCGGTCACGGAAACCTATATAAATAATAATCGGTCTTAGACTTTTGTCCAATGACTTTTATCAAAATAACAATATACATATGATGATTTTTGTACATATGATGATGATCAAGTGGGTTTATATATCCTTGTTTACTCATTTTAGTGTTTATGTATTGGTAACTTTTTACTAGTTTACTAGTTTTACCTATTTACCTATTTTAAGTCCAATAAGCTTATTATAAGTTCTTTAACTTGTTTTAATCCATTTTATACTTATATTATCAGTATTCACATTTTACATGTTGGGCCCAAATGGGTTAAGCCCAATGAGTACTTTTTATAAGTGTTTAACTTATTTAGTCCAATTATTAGTCCAATGTGCTTACTTAGCTCGTTAATGTCTGTATGTCCTATAGTTCGGGTTTTATCGGTTTTTACTTGTATTAGTTACTTATATATCAGTATATGACTTTTAAAAACTTTACATTAGACGGGTTTGATCGTCTAAGTTTTAACTGGCGAAAAACGTTAATTTTACGGTAATAGCCAAAAAGTCGTAAAAATCAAGTTTATAGTTTTATAACTTATAAATATTATTCCACTACCATTTTTATAATTTATCCATTTATTTAACCTTATACATATTTATATAAATGTAATTCATAAGTTAGTGGGTTTTAATTTTACATTTTATACAATATAATTTTGAGTGCTTATATAATAGTAATAAACATTAATTCTTCAAAATCTGATTTTTATTTTCATCTTCACCCTGTTTATCATATTTAGAGTTCTACAATGAATTAGAAGCTCATTTTTGGATGGCATGATTTTCATATTATGTGCTACATTTAACTTAGTTATAGCTACTGCTCATTTTAAGGTTATCTAGCCTTAACAGTCCCTACAAAACAGCTTATTCAGATTAGCACACTCATCTTGTTTTGATCATATCTCACTCATTTTAATGATTCCATTGCATGGCCAACTCTCACATGTGTTTGACATCTTGTACTTACTGTAACTGGATTCTACCATGCAAGCTTATCAGTTCAAGTTTTGGTTACATACTGTTTTTATACAACCAACAAATTAATCATGATTTTAGCCTTGTTTCTTATGGTTATTAATCTTTTTAAGCATATTTATCAACACTTGATCCCCACACAACATTTTTATCATCATATATTCATCATATAAATATACAAAAAGAAAGAAAATACATTTTATCTTTACAAAAATAACAAGAGAAAATGGAGAGGATGATCTTCTTTACCAACCAAGAGTATATCTTGTTTTTGGAAGACAAGAACTTGATGAACACCAAATGTAACTCCAAGATCATCAAACACCAAGAATATAAGTTGAGAAATCAGCCCTAGGACACAAGCAAATCACCTCCTTTGTTGTTAAAATGGCCACCAAGTGATCAAGGTTTCAAGGTAACTCCATGATAGAGGTAGATAACAAGTATTTTATGGCTAGAAAAGATCAAGAAGGGGTGTTTGTGCTTAAAGTGGGACGGAAATGGTGATGGTTTTGAGAGAGTTTTAGTTGATTTGCATGAGGTGAAATGGTGGTATGTGTAAAGGTTAATGGTTTTAGTTAGATGGTAGCTTAAGTTGTAAGCTTAAGCTTACACTTGTAAGTTACAAGCTAACATGATGCCACATCTTTGATGTGGTTTCATGTTGTGCCGTCCCATGCTATAGTGGGGTGGGATAATGTATTTTGTCCCACCTCACTAATTTAGGTTACTACTCGATTCTAGTTTTCTCGATTTGCGTGCCCTCGAGTCGTTTTACGAAAAACGGTTTTATAAATTATGAATCAACGGCACAAAACGAATCTAATAAAAATTGTCTCATAAAAAACGGAGTTGGAAAACGTAAATACGTAATCCTAAGGTTTCCGGTTTAGTCGTAAAGGACGTTAAATTAAAATCGTAAGTCCTAATCTCTTCTCGTAAATTTGTGAGTTTATGAACCAACACAAATTTAAAACTCCAAAATAATATTCACGGATAAATTTATTTTCTGAAATGTCGGACTCTCACCAAAACGGTGTAGGTAAACGTAAGCACGTAACGTTGAATCCTCCGGTTTAGACGTAGTCGATGCTACTTCAAGACGTAAATCCAAATTACTTCCCAAAAATAAGTGAGTTCATATTATAACATTAAAATAATGTTTTTAAATAAATATTGAGAATAAAATATCAACCATAAATTGATGGATTGTCACAGCATTTACCCCTAAACAGGATCTTTGTCCTCAAAGATCATCTTACTACTCGCTTCTTATAGAGTTAAAGCCATGTGGGTATTTCCTCCACATTCGGTCTTTTCTCACAAGTGTAATTCATTACAATACGCGAGTTTCATCAAACATAACTACGGAAATAACATCAGGCTAAATGTTGACTTACTTTCTCTATCCATGATGTTCACGGGTTTTTGATGAATGCAACTTTTCGCCGATCTAAACTTTAAGAAGAATTCAGATTTTCACTTGATAGATATTTATCAAGTTCGATTTACGAAACATAATTCACGCAGCTCTTGAAGTCCTAGGGTAGATCCAGCTTATATGCCTTTCAAACCAATCTTTTACATCATCTCAATAGTCCCATACAACGGGGACTTATATCCCATGATCTTTCAGATCATCAATTCATTTTCCATGGTTAAAATTTTTGGCATAACTTCGCTACCCATCTGGCACTTCAAGATCTACATTTCATATTCACATAACCTCTTGCCCACTACCGGCAGTCACTAATCAGATCCTAATTTCAACAATCATTTCAGGTCTCGCGGGTCGAGTATTTTGTAAGGTTAGGTTCGCCATCATAGGAAACCTTAAACCTAAAAGACATGTCCAACTCACAGTGGGTGTATGTCGGGTGTCTTCATCTCAACTCCTGCTTACAGATGCTCTAATTTCTAAATCATAACAAGATTCAATCTCGATCCTAATACGATAGTTATCAATGATAATATCTCCAAAGGAAAACGATTACGCGGTTTATTACTAAAGGTCAATCATTCAAACATAAAACAACACTTATAGTATTTTGTATCGTTACTTTACCTCGTCCCTTCGATTTGGGGTGGTAAAGAGTACTCTCATCAAGGTTCGTTCCCAATGACTTCTGAGCAAATCTCTAGAAATTCGATGCGAAGCGAGGATCTTGATAGAGAGGATTGATACGGCACACTATGTTTTCACAACTCCTTTAAATACAAAGAGTCAATTTCTTCATCAAGAATTTATCATTAACGAGAATGATATTAGCAGATTTGGTTAGTCTGTCGACGATGACCCAAATCGAATCAAATTCAGATGATGACCTTTGCGATAGCTAGACGTTGACTAATGTATGAGGCAATGTCTGCCTTCATAATTTTCCATTAGTACAACTTCTTCAGATAAAAATACATTAAATCATAAATGTCATAAACATAATACTTATACTTACAAGATTTCCAATATAACTACATCTCACAATCCTTCATATCTAGACAACCATAAACGGCCTTTAAAACATGTAACGCTATTGGCTTCTCAATTTTAATGGTTCACATTAGCCGCGAACCCCTTTTATTATCCATATTATCCTTTTCACAAACATTGTTTATTTTTATATTGTTAGCAATTTATTTTGCACCTTCATTACTAAGGAACATGTCCTAATTAGTTCTTCATATCTTCTATGTTTTAGTTTCGTCTCAACTATTATTTTTTTTATTTTTTTTATCCGTTTTACTCAATCCGACGTCTAAAGCGTTGATAATTATTACGACTAATTAAATAATAAATATTTGATTTTTATGAAATGTAAACGTAAAGATTTTAAATTTTTTAGTCCGTCCAATTATATGAAAAATGTTCAAAATAATTTTTAATTTAATTAACACGAATTTTTTTGGTTGATTTATCAAAAATAATTAATAGGATTCGTAAATGTTCGAAAAATCTTTGTTTATATTTTGGTCAAAATTTTCTTAGTTGAAAAGCGTAAATTATCGTTTCAAATTTCAAGTCATGGTTTAAATGGTTTCCTCAATCCCTCTTAAGTTGTCTAGAAGTACACACAAACATTTACCCCTAAATAGAAGTTTAGTTAAATGATTTGTGTATAAGGGAATAATCCCTTAAAAATCCTTTGTTAAAACATTTGTTAAAACATATTTGCATTTTCTTTTTGGTAAAACCCAAAGTCTTAAAAGAGCTCTTATTTTTTTTTGAAGAGTCAATATAGATTCCATTATCTTTTAATCACACGGTCAAATAATGTAAAGGATTAAGTCTTAATTCACATGTTAAATACTTAAGGTACAGGTTTTCATTGTTAGGCCAATTTAGGGCAATCTATAAATAATTACTAACTCCTTCTTATACTTATAAACAAACAAATAGTCCTGAATGATCACAAGCATGAATTTATCAAATTACAGCCTACACACGTGATTCACCAAATTATGAATGCTACATGTGTATTAATCAATCCAAACGACATCACGTGAAACTCATAATGTTCATTACAAGTTCTGGATGTAGTGATTGGAATAGATAATCTTTTTCGCGGATGCGAAGTTGATGATAACCATGCCGTGGATCAAATTTTTAAAACATACGCTAGAACCTTGTAAATGATCGAACAAATCTTCCATTTCGAGTCATGGATATCGTTTTCGATTGTCAATTTACTCAGTTCACAGTAATCTATAAATATAAGGAATGATAACACCATAGCTCTTCATGATGACGAGCTTGGTAGAATAAAATCTATCTCCGACAACTCTTTCAGTTGTAAGGTAATTCCTTTAATTCAGATGGTGCTGACGTACAGTGCACAAGCCACAGGTGCAGCACCGAAAATATAATCAATACCAATTTCAACTTGCCTTAATGGCAAAAGTTTAGGTAATTCACCAATAAATACCTCCTAAAGTTTCAAATAACATAAACATCTTTTAATAAATTCATTTAGGTCCTTTCTAGATTATAATATCTATGACTAGTTTATAATCATTCATGGTATAATTTCAGGTCTAAATACAGGATACGGTCACCCATCAAGAATCAGGATAGATCACTTTTGATAATCAGCATCTTATCATTTAGGGGGAATTCTACTCGAGTTCCCATCAATTAAGACAATGTCGTCATGTCATAATCAATCAATCCATTCTACTGGCACTATCAACTTTTCAGTTTCATTACCGTTGATAAGATGTGAACTTTTCAAAAGACTAATAATAACTCATAATCCTTCACAAATTCAAGGATATCTAGAGACATAACTAACCTCAAAAGAGTAAGGTCAATGCATAATCTACGCGAGAGAATTCCAAATCAGATACAGACGAAAACATTTAACGAATATGAATATATCCCATGTTTTCATGATTCGAGTACGCATTCAAAAGCTCCTCGGATCGTTACCCAGGTCATTCAAATGAAATCAAATCATAAGAAATGATAAGAACGTCAATACATCCAGTTGGGTATCAACACTCGGTAATCAGATACTTTTCCTAAGAATATCACTACGGGAGAACTGGACAAGAAAGAATTGTCGATTGTCAAATAAGACAATTTCCACAGACGAGTAAATTCGACTCAGAAGAATAGATGCTACAGGCACATATGTAGGTGTCCCTAACACTATATCCCTATTTTTCACTTCTTGCAGATCTCATAAAATTTAATCTTTCACAATCTTCAAAGAAAATGTAGTGTTTATTCATTATTTTTATAGTGACTACTAATCAGCCTTGCATGGTCCATTCCAAATTGTATGTAGGCGCGCAACTATATACAATTTCAAGATTAACGATGCAGTACTCAGTTCGTCAAAATTTTATCATCATGTTTATAATAAAAACATTTTCATGCTTAATTCTTAAATAAGAATCAAAAATAAATTTACAAAGATTTTCTTTGTTATGAAAACAATTAAGTTTTCTAAGGTGTTTTATAAACAACTTCATTTCGATAACGATCACTTATAAATTTCACTTTGAATAATCCTCATAGTGATGAAAATTCAATTTTTCTCAATGATACTGTTTTATCTTATAAAAACAATGAGTGATCTGCAAAAGAGTGATGGAAAGTTGTTTACCAAGAACTAACTATAATATGATAGGAAATGAGCTTTAGCCAAATAATCATGAGGTTCATGATCTCGATGGCACTAAAAAAGAATAATCCACAACGTAACTCAAATCGAGATGAGTACTTGTTCAATGGTTGCATCACTAATGCGAGCATTAGGAAGAAGCAAGAAAAGATAGATATCATCGATACATGTAGAATTTAGCAATCAAAGGTAGTCTTTTCATTAATCACAAACAAGTCAAATTGTACCGTAACACATTATGTGTCACTATGTCATACAATTCTCAGAACTCATCCTACCAACTGATGTCTCAGTTAAGTTAGGGATTATTTTTAAAAGATACCACAATGAATACTAATCTACAAGAGTCATTAGGTGTCCCACCTGTCCCGGAAGATCCATCGGTCTCAATTCAGAAGAAGATTTCTTCAATTTATTTCTTGGACACTGGGCATCCTCATTAGTGGACAATGGCCTAGGAACAACCCTTAACAGGAATCAATAATCAATTAAAACCTTATAATTCCATCACAGGACTTAACGACTTATATTAACAATCTCATATTCCATATGGTTTAAAATTTACTTTATTCAAGTTTCAATCAACTTATACTCAATTCGATATCCTACCTCATATTCCAATACTTTCAATCTTATTCTTAGATCTTAAAAGGGCAATAAAAGCTCGATATGATCAACACTTAATTCCAATCCTATAGCTCTTACAACAACAATTATCAAATGAGTCACTAGCATGAGATGACTCACACATTCAATCAGATTTCTCGGAAAGGTACTAGTGGCATGAGGCTTTTGGGTAATGGTTCCAATGACAGCCTCAAGTGCAACATTCACCCTTTCGATTTCAATTTAAGAATTGGATGACAACGAATCGGATGACATCTTTCTAGGTGGTAACGTTTTGTCAAACTCCACTCTATAAGGAAAGATCGTCATGACATCGATATCAGTTTTAATCTCGCCAATTCTTCTTCAATTTCACAATCAACTAATATCTACATTTCTACGAATATCAACCATTTGTTGGGATCATAAATATCCACAACTTGGTTTAGATCTAGGATAGCTAGAATTCCTACGAGAATAGCTTCGATTAATTTGCTAGGGGATTTAGGGTTCCTTGTGACAATCTACGTCGTATAAATACCTCGTATAAATATCAAAATAATCATCAAACAATCATGTAATCAAATTACATCATATATATATATATAATCCAAGTTATATATATATTAAAATAACACTTCTCAGTCTGTCCTTGTCGGTAACTCGGGAATTCTTCGGCACCGTTATAGTCAAAAGATTTTTATACATTTTTAGAAAAATGTTTATAGTTAAAAGATTTTGAAAAGTTTTATTCAAAACCTTGGTTTTAAAAATCTTTCGTTCTCTATAACGAGAGCTCTGGTACCAAATTGTAACACCCCCAAGTTTATACAACTCAATACAGCGGAAGACTAGTTGGTGTTACGGGATAGCACATTACTCACATCATAGACAAAACATAAAAATCGCGTCGTTTAATAATAAAGCATTTCCATTCATAAATATCAAATTTACATAGGTCCCAAGTCATTGTATTTAATATAGGTTTTACAAAGCATTTGAATTAAAATAAGTTTTTAGGTGCGGGCCATGAATTCTTGTTGTCTTCCCGAGAATTACCTTCAAGTACCTGAGATAAAACATGTTAAAAGAAAAGGTCAGCGATAACGCCGAGTGAATTCATAGAGTTTAATAAAATCCATCAATATAACATCGGTATAAAATTATTACCGAAAATCATTTTGTACAAATCATTGTAATAGGCCATAAAATAGCCAAAGTTATTTTATACAAATCCTTATCAAAATCATAATATAGGCATTTGCCTTAAAAATCATTATACGAGCCAATGTCGTAAAAACATCATACAATACGTCTTATGACGTTGTATAAAGTTAAATAAAAACCGTTATATGAATATGGTTATGAAAACCAAAACACGAACATAATATCAATAGTATGACCCCGTATTGCTAGTCAGGCAATACATCGTAATTCGTTGCGTATATCAGTATTTCGTTAATCGGATTATTATAAGCCGCATGACATTGTTACCTTACTACAACAAACAATGGGTAGCTAGCCCGAAACTCATTTGCCCATCTAAATTAGCGTGTCGTCACAAAGGTCACGCTATGTAAATCTTCTCATACATAAATTCGCTTACCAATCAATGTGGCACGACGGGGATCAACCGTCAAGGCGCGAACTGGGGTGATCGTCCCCAAATAGTACTATTATATGCATAAGCGTCTACCAAATCCCGGTAGTTCACAATTCATGCTAATGGGACTTTTAGTGACATAACCTAACTTTAATAATCCATTTCGTTTCATCTATCGGGTCATTTAATCATTTATCGGGTCATACAATCGGGTCATACAATCATTCGGGTCCAAATCAATAAACAAACAATCGGGACAAATGGTGTCCTAGTTTTATGAAAACTAACATGTTATCTCCCTCGCGGGTTTATAAAACATTTATAAAACATTTAAAAGAGTGCGAGGCTATGAACTCACGTTGATAATGAAAGGCGGATTATCGGCTACGGGCGTGCTTCGGTCACGGAAACCTATATAAATAATAATCGGTCTTAGACTTTTGTCCAATGACTTTTATCAAAATAACAATATACATATGATGATTTTTGTACATATGATGATGATCAAGTGGGTTTATATATCCTTGTTTACTCATTTTAGTGTTTATGTATTGGTAACTTTTTACTAGTTTACTAGTTTTACCTATTTACCTATTTTAAGTCCAATAAGCTTATTATAAGTTCTTTAACTTGTTTTAATCCATTTTATACTTATATTATCAGTATTCACATTTTACATGTTGGGCCCAAATGGGTTAAGCCCAATGAGTACTTTTTATAAGTGTTTAACTTATTTAGTCCAATTATTAGTCCAATGTGCTTACTTAGCTCGTTAATGTCCGTATGTCCTATAGTTCGGGTTTTGTCGGTTTTTACTTGTATTAGTTACTTATATATCAGTATATGACTTTTAAAAACTTTACATTAGACGGTTTTGATCGTCTAAGTTTTAACTGGCGAAAAACGTTAATTTTACGGTAATAGCCAAAAAGTCGTAAAAATCAAGTTTATAGTTTTATAACTTATAAATATTATTCCACTACCATTTTTATAATTTATCCATTTATTTAACCTTATACATATTTATATAAATGAAATTCATAAGTTAGTGGGTTTTAATTTTACATTTTATACAATATAATTTTCAGTGCTTATATAATAGTAATAAACATTAATTCTTCAAAATCTGATTTTTATTTTCATCTTCACCATTTTTATCATATCTAGAGTTCTACAATGAATTAGAAGCTCATTTTTGGATGGCATGATCTTCATATTATGTGCTACATTTAACTTAGTTATAGCTACTGCTAGTTTTAAGGTTATCTAGCCTTAACAGTCCCTACAAAACAGCTTATTCAGATTAGCACACTCATCTTGTTTTGATCATATCTCACTCATTTTAATGATTCCATTGCATGGCCAACTCTCACATGTGTATGACATCTTGTACTTACTGTAACTGGATTCTACCATGCAAGCTTATCAGTTCAAGTTTTGGTTACATACTATTTTTATATAACCCACAAATTAATCATGATTTTAGCCTTGTTTCTTATGGTTATTAATCTTTTTAAGCATATTTATCAACACTTGATCCCCACACAACATTTTTATCATCATATATTCATAATATACATATACAAAAAGAAAGAAAATACATTTGATCTTTACAAAAATAACAAGAGAAAATGGAGAGGATGATCTTCTTTACCAACCAAGAGTATATCTTGTTTTTGGAAGACAAGAACTTGATGAACACCAAATGTAACTCCAAGATCATCAAACACCAAGAATATAAGTTGAGAAATCAGCCCTAGGACACAAGAAAATCACCTCCTTTTTTGTTAAAATGGCCACCAAGTGATTAAGGCTTCAAGGTAACTCCATGATAGAGCTAGATAACAAGTATTTTGTGGCTAGAAAAGATCAAGAAGGGGTGTTTGTGCTTAAAGTGGAACGGCAATGGTGATGGTTTTGAGAGAGTTTTAGTTGATTTGCACGAGGTGAAATGGTGGTATGTGTAAAGGTTAATGGTTTTAGTTAGATGGTAGCTTAAGTTGTAAGCTTAAGCTTACACTTGTAAGTTACAAGCTAACATGATGCCACATCTTTGATGTGGTGTCATGTTGTGCTGTCCCATGCTATAGTGGGGTGGGATAATGTATTTTGTCCCACCTCACTAATTTACGGGTACTCCTCGATTCTAGTTTTTCTCGATTTACGTGCCCTCGGGTCGTTTTACGAAAAACGTTTTTATAAATTATGAATCAACGGCACAAAACGAATCTAATAAAAATTGTCTCATCAAAAACGGAGTTCGAAAACGTAAATACGTAATCCTAAGGTTTCCGGTTTAGTTGTAAAGGACGTTAAATTAAAATCGTAAGTCCTAATCTCTTCTCGTAAATTTGTGAGTTTATGAACGAACACAAATTTAAAACTCCAAAATAATATTCACGGATAAATTTATTTTTTGAAATGTCGGACTCTCACCAAAACGGTGTAGGTAAACGTAAGCACGTAACGTTGAATCCTCCGGTTTAGACGTAGTCGATGCTACTTCAAGACGTAAATCCAAATTACTTCCCAAAAATAAGTGAGTTCATATTATAACATTAAAATAATGTTTTTAAATAAATATTGAGAATAAAATATCAACCATAAATTGACGGATTGTCACATATTCCGCCATGGTGGGGTGTGACAGGTTAGCTAGGTGTAGTTTCACATAGTTGTAGGAGTAGATTAGGTGAAGTTTAGATAATCTTTCATATAGTTGTTATAAATTTTGTTTTAGTTGTTAAGAAATCAGTTACCTTTCAGTTTTAATTGTTGTAACAAACTAGTTATCTTCCATTAATGAAAGTTCTTCCTTTAAGCTTTCTTGATTTTCTCTTAATTCTTCTTCTATTGTTACTGTTAACCGAGAGTTCTTTCAATTGTCTATTTAATTGAAGCTTGTTCATATAGAACTGTTAACGAGATCATTTTATTCTGCTACTGTTCACGAGATTTTAAAAAAAAATGATGTAATGATTTTCAGTTTTCTAGCTGTTGAGAGTAGTATAAAATGTTTGTTACTGTGTGGTTATGATGTTATAGTTTCAGATTTTGTTAACATTCTACTTTTAACATCAAAGTTTCAAGGTTCTAATTGTGTTTTTCTATTGTTTTTCTTTTGATAATAGTTTGTATATCATAATCCAGCAAGCTCATAAGAGTTTAGAAGATTTTCTTTAAGTGGCCGAATCTGTTAGTCATACAGTTTAGATAGAGTTGATACAATAGGATTGTGTTTTAGTAGTTTTATCAAGTTTTGCAATTCTGTTGGGCGTGTTTGTTAGCTTAATCCACGAGAGTAGTGTTTCGTTTGTATATGTTTTATGCAGGTTACTTGTTCAAGTCAAGGTCCAAACATTCAGCCCATATAGCAGTTGATTAGTAGATAATCTGGTGTTCGAAGTTACTGAAAAATATGGAGTACTCTAGAAGTGGTTGATTAGATAGTGGTGTTCGAATAAGCAAGCTCAGCGCTCCGCTTCAACTCAAAGGACTAAACGACGGATGAAAAGGTTAAGCTCGTTTTTAGTTTTCTGTGAATCATATAGTGTAGTCTGCTTAAACTGTTCTAGCCTTATAGATTTGACTGCTAGTTGCTTTTATTAATCTGCTCCATAGCTATACTTAGGAGTCTGTGGATTATCTGTTATATTCTGTCAATTTGAACTTTAAATTTCTGAGTTCTTGATCTTGACTGGGTTTGGCACAGGAAATCTAGTTTTAAAGCAGTTGAATTCAGTACAAATTTTGAGCTGAAATTTAGATGATACGCTGATATAGTAGTACCGAGTCATAAAAGGAGCTTTGGTATTAGTCGCATATACTGTGGGTAAGTGTTGAGTTAGAATTCTGTATAAGTCAAAACATAGTTTGTTCAATTAAACAAAGTCAGTCAAGAATATATGAACTCCCTGTGGGTCGTAGTCCAATAAGAATTGTAGATCATTAACGTCTAATTCAGGATTAACTAGGTAATGAGTTTAATTGATTTTGGTTAATAAGCTGGTCACTAGACTGTTTTGCGTAAGTAGTTAATTTGAAGAACTCAATTTGAGTTTGAATTATAGTGGATGTAGGATGTCATAATTCACAAATAGACATATTGAAGTTCATAGCTAGCAACTAGACAGTTAAGTTTTTTCATTATTGCAGATCTTTTAATCAGATTCTCGTTAGTGTTAAAGGATTTTTGTTGTGGATTCTTGATTCTTAGTTGTTTGGAGTAATCTGTTTTCAGGTAGTTAGGTTCTAGCTGAAGTGATCAGATATTGATTTAGCTTGAAAGTTCCCTTTACGCTGTGTAAGTTTGCATTTTGCTTTTGTAGAACTTATTGTTAGTTGCTCAATCAAATTTCATAAGAAATTTGAAATAAATAAAGAATTGAGCGAAGAGTGTTTTCAAGAAATATAGTTTTGCCTTTGGATTAGTTACACTATTAGACTGCGAGATAGTTTATTGGGCTTTTGCTTGATGGGCTATTAGTGTTTAAATAGAGTCTTATTTTACAAATTAGTTACATTAGTGTTAGATTTATTAGATGCGTATATTAGAATTAGTTTGGACTAATATTGAGCTTTGGCGCATTATTTTTTAGAACTAGTATAGGCCCGTAGAATTTTATTAATATCACCTTATCAATATATCAAATCAATGATGGGGGTCTGTTTGGCACCTAATTAGCACCTAAATCGACCGAATCCTTGTCAGGCTATTTTTCTCCTCTTCCCTCAAAGTTATGGAGTAAGACATCGATTTCTCAATAAGATCAATTAAATTTGTATTTTACGTTTTTACATTTTGTGCTTTAATTGTGGTTTTTGCTAAATGTTTTAGAATAGTACATATTACGTAGTATAGCTATTTTTACATTCCTACTTGCTTTGTGCCAATTAGACATAGATTACCATTCAAATTTTACAACCAAAAACAATAAAGTCAAGCTTGGATAGTTATATCAATTCGATAAGATACCGAGACGAAACGATACTAAAAACGAAATATTAAATGGCGCCGCTGCCGGTTCTTTTCGTGAAGATTAACGGTTTCGAGTGAGACGATTGGATTTTGGGATCCGTTCACTTTGTGAACGTTATTTTTACGTATTATCAATCAAAAACATAAAAAATCAAAAAGATAAAAATACAAAAAAATTAAAAAAATCACAAAATCAATTCTTTTCCTAAAGAATTGAACCAAAAAAATAAAAAATTTCAAAAAGTAATCTTTTTCCTAAAAGATTACACCCAAAAATATATATTATATCGCTTTTCATCGTTTTTACGTTCATATAGTATTTTCTTAAAAAAATCAAATAAATACAAAAATATTTTCTCTTTGATTTATGTAAATACGTATACGTATAAGAACAACCAATACACATATCTTCCATAAGTATTGCCAAGGCAATACACCGTGTTGGGGGGCGTTCCGGTCCTTGACACGTGTATCGATCAAATTCAATAAATCAAGAATAGATAAATACTTCCAATAGGCAATAATTCGAATAATACAAACTACAAAGTGAATAGAAAGGCGATGTGCTATAAAATGCCATCTAAGGGTCAATAGGTACTTAAGTGCTTCGCACCACCTAACCTCCCGTTCACTAGTGCGCATTCTAAGAAGGAAGGCTTTATTGGGGGTCTTACATCCAAGTAGTAATTACATATATTATACTTTCTTGTGGATATTTCATATCAAACCTCGAGGGAGATAATCTCTTCTCTCTCAAAAGTCGACCGAGAGCTTATCTCTCACTCCTCGAGTTTATTTATACGTGTACTCGCACACGTGTAACCATACCACCTTTGGTGTATTACTTCCTTCCCCGAGGAAGCTTTTAAACATCATTTTACTTGTATATACATTCGGCCACCTTGTTACACATGGATACTCGTTCCATGTTGGAGATTTTGCAACAACGATCCGCCAACGCTAATTATTCGCCTTGTTCGACTTGTGGTGGTCCACACGATACTTATTTATGTGATCAAAACAATGGCTATTATGGGGAGGGATATGCTTATAATGGTACCGAGAACCCTAATTTTCAACCTAACCTTCAAATGGACTATACTTGTAATGACTATATGGGATATTCCGATTTTTCATCACAAAATCCACCATCATTTCATGATCAACCCTTTGATAAGCCATACCAAAACCAAGATTTTTTAAACACTGAAGGTTTTCAAAATAATGATAATTTTCAAGGCTATAATCAAGAAACCTTTCATAATCAAGGATTTTCAAACAATGAAGGCTTTCAAAATGATGAAAATTTTTCATGCTATAATCAAGATACTTTTCAAAATCAAGGATTTTCACATTATGATGGTTTTCAAAATGAAGGGAATTTTCAAGGTTACAATCATGAGAACTTTCATAATCAAGACTCTTTTCAAAACTATAATCCACCTAATTATGGAAATCCACCTCCACCATATTCTTCGACTTATTCATGTGAGTTTTGTGGAAAAGAACCCCATTATGGTTATGATTGTCGACCAAGGGATCCGCCTTCTTATGATGAGATTTCTTTTAAATTCGAGCAAATAGAAAGAGACAATGCATATTTTTTGAGGGCTCTTAATCATAAGAAAGAAATGAGCATCGAGTAAATGAGAGAAGAATCTCGGTGGTTAAGGGAGGAAATTAAGTATCTTGAGGATGACGTAAGGAACAAGCGGTTTAGTAACAAGGAAATTGGTGATATGTACAGTGAATATGTGAACAATTCCTCTCGGTTCCTCAAGGAAAATTTAAATGATTTCCTCTTTAAGATTGCTAGAATCGAGGAAGAAGAACAATTTTTTGCTAATCGTGCTCGTTTGCTTAAACAATGCTTATATGATGATGATGATGAACCTCCGATTTGTATGACACTTAACGATGACACACCTTCATCACCTTTACCTCACGTGGAACCCACCGACTTTTTAACCATGGGGGACGAGCCTCTTAGAACTAATACTAACACCAATTTAGATGAATTAACCCCTTCTAGTGTTAAGAACCTTATCCCAATCCAAAGAGAGCTTGAGAGTGTTTCTAATGAACCATGTGACGAGCTTTCTATTGATACCTCTTCTCCTCATGATCACATTGAGATTTCATTACATGTTGACCTTCATGCTACTACTAGTGATTTTGGTGACTTTAATCTTGATGAATTGTTTAAAGAAAGGGATAATGAGATTGAGGAAGAGTTTGTGAAAGACTTGCCACAAATAGAGGATGATGATTGTGATTCTAGTGAGGCATCTTATGATATATCATCCGATGACTTTTCATGTCAAGATGACCTTCCTAATTTGGATGAAGATGTTGCTCTTATAGAAGAAGTGGAAGATGTTCACATTCGTAAGGTTTTATCAAACGTTTATCATCTTATCTCCTCAATTAAAGCATTAGACACACACCATAATGATGATTCCATAGAAGAAGAACCTTTCATTGATATTTCTTCACCAGTTTTTTAGGTTGCACCTATTGACTTTTATGATCATATCATACCTTTGAGTGATTCTCTGATTAATACACCTTCTTTTGATACTTCTATTCCCACCCTCCCACCCTTGAAGTTGGTTATTGATGAAGATCCTATACTCTTAGAGATTGATCCTTTTTCACCTAAGGCACCTTTAGAACCCAAAACCTTTGATATGGATTCTCATATGGATATTGATGCCACCATAGAGGCTTATCTTGCTAATATTGATATTGAGGTTGATGATAGTGATTCTAATTGGGAAGAGGAGATTCGTCTTAGTGACAACATGCTTTTTGGGACAATAGAGATTACACCTCCTCCACAAGACACTATTAATTTTGATCCTCCTTTCACTATGCCTTCTATGGAAGATTACCCACCTTTTGATGATGATGACGATGACGAGCCTAACATGGACATAATAGTTATGAATGTTTTAATACCTACACCTTCATTATCTCATGATGATTTGATATCTAAGGGGGGGTCTTATATGGTTGATACGAGTTCATCTTCTTATTTTCCCATGAAGGGAAAGGTTTTTGATCCTGGGATCCGTCTATTTGGGAAATATTGGTTTTCATCTACTCCACTTAAGAGTGTGACTTCGATTGATATGCGCTTCTTGTATGAGCTTACTTTGGTGATGCTACCTATTTTGGAGTTGTTCGAATGTAGAGATGGAAACTATGTATTTGATCCTGAGGTGATTTCTATATGAGAGCTTTCGTATGTTGGACAAACTAGAGACACGTTGGACCGTTCCATTTATCGAGGCGGATATTGTAAATCTTATAGTAAATGGCAACGTGTTAAGTTTGAGAGTTTCATGTGAGATGTGCTTCAAAGTGGATATCCTTTATTCTCCATGATGGTTTCCCCAAGGACAACCTAATTCGGGGCCGAGTCGAGCTAGCGACTTACGGTTAAAAAACTCAAGCATTTAATAACTAGGTTAGAAAACGTAGAGTAGATTTAAATAGGTTAGGTTTAATTAAAAGGATGTTATAGTAGAGTTGAAGTGGAGGGGTGGCTTTTCTTTGTCTTTTGGTGTTTGTTTCAAGGGTTGCTCTCTCACATTTCATGCTTGGAGCTTATGGAGGAGGCCCGTGTATCTGGTTCACTTCGATTAGTTTTTGCTATTGTGATATTCAAAACATTGTGCTTAAAATGAATACCCTTTAGTTGTATCTTCCTTAGCTCGAGTTAAACAAAGTTATCAATGTCATAAGTGTAGGGGAGTTTACTCTAATAATCTTAAACATTGAGGACAATGTTTATCTTAAGTGTAGGGGAGACTTCTATCGAAGTGACCTTACCTAGACCATTGCCTTAACTTCATGATAACATGGAAAATTAATTTTTCAAACATTTTTCAAATTTTTGATCTACTTTGGCCACCAAAAATATGCATTCATAGTTTTTGCATTAATCATTTTTTTTCATTTTTCATAACACATTTGCATTGTATATAATTTTCTTTTATTTTTCATCAAAAATATATAAAAAGAAAAAATATAATAAGAACATGGTTTAACAAATTTAGACTTCTTTGACATATTAGGCCTGCTATGGATATTTTGACTCAACTTGAGTTTGCTTATCAAAGCATTCTCTAGCTAGTATCCTTAACCATGTAGTCCTTCATTGGTCTATTAGGTAAGCATCCACTAATCTCATTATTTGAGATTTTAAATTTGTGGAGGATGGGAAATGATAGAGTTGAAGCAAGTACAAAAGAGCTAGATAAACTTCATGATAATTACTTGTGGCTAAAACCTTCTCTTCTTTTCCTCTATTTTCTTCGCATGTATATATGTTAATAAATAATCAAGAACGGTTTTAATTGGTTTGTAATCTCTTATGCATTTTTGTCTAATCATTCATGGTTGGTATAAGTACGTCTTAAGATTCTAAGTTAGAACGTTTTATGTGTACTAGACTTATGTAATGCTTAATATTTAGCGGGTGTTTTTCCTTTTATTATTTACAAATTTCTTTGTGAGGAATAAAGAAAAATAAGAGCGGCTTACAAAAAAATGAATGGCTAGAAAAAAAAAGAAAAGAAAAAAAGAAAATAATAATTATACAAGACTCCCAATAGGGGCAGTGAAGTGTTAATTATAGTAACTATTAGATTCCAATATTACCTTGACGGGTTGCGGGATTGAAGATCTAAAGTCTTAAAAAGGCGGAGGATGTAAATTATTGTGTGAGTTTTATTTTTTTCTTTCCTTAGCGAGTGAGTAATTACTTATTAATACATGACATGAGGATTTTACACATAAGGCGAATGACTTATTACTCTTGAAACGGACTTATATTAATTTTGATCGGTTTTTAAGTAATGGATGAGAGGATTACTTAGAATTAAAACAGTGCTTCCTTATTTTTGGATTTTACATTTCTTATATTTCACGCTTTAAATAAAGACAAATTTGCTCTCAAGCAATTTGCTCAAATAATAACCGGTTCCACATTTAATTGTCATGAATAAGTTGATGCACTTTTTACTTGTGAATCCAATGATCCCATTTTTAAGCTTGGTATGGGGAAAGTGAAACTTGAGGGTGATAAGTGTCCATGGTGCCAAAGCCCTAATTTAAGACATTGATTTCTTTATGAGTTTTTCCATCAAAACCATTTATGAAAGATAAAAAACATATAAATAAGATTGCTTTCTTTGCATTGCATTGTAAATATTCAAAGTCATTCATCATGTAGTATAGTCTAGTTTATTAAATCATAAAATGGCCAAGGTGGGTTAATTATGAGAAAAGTGCACTCTATAGCTTTGAAATGCTGCATTGCATGAGGTCATGGTAATGGTCAAGTGGAGGGGAGTTGATAAGTGTGAAAACACTCATCAATAATGATCCTAAAACCACTAAAAACACAGTCAAATCTATATATATATATAATAAAAGAAAGTTTTTTTGAAACTTCTAAGACATCATTAAATAAGCAAATTACATCACAAATGATGTCATAAAAGCCACGTCAGCCTATAGTCCTAATTTTACCAAAACTGCTCTAAGCCATTTTAATGATGACTGTTTGACTCTTGATGCACAATCAATATAAACCCGGAAATTATGCAAAGGTTACCATAATGAATTAAATTAACATTAAATTGGTAATATTTTTTTTTCATCTTAAATTTTGAATGTTTCATAATCTTAAATCTGTACAAGGTATATTAGACGTTGTTTGATGTTAATTTGATGATCTAGGTTTTATTATGTACTCAATATTATCTCTTCAATTTTTATAATTCACAAGTAATATAAAACAATTAGGTATATTATTTTTAATTTAAATTCAATGATTAATTGTATATTATGTATTTAAAATTGTAGGTATTTGGGAAAAAATGGTGCTTAATGAAGTGCTCAAAAGTGTTTGATCAAATACCATCAAAAAAATCTATCGAAAGTAAAATCATACATACTCTTTGATACCAAGCCCTAATAAGATGTAAAGTCTATTAAAGGTGTCTTAACTTAGTGTTTACAATTCAAATTTAGATTTTTCGGATAAAGATTTAAAACTATAATATTAAACATATTCATTTCTCACTTAAGAATTTGAAATCATGAAACACTTCTCAAGATATTGAAATCCACTTCTAAAGTTTAGTTGACGAAAAGAATTATTTTTATGTTTCGTTTTGTTATATTTGAAGCTCCATAGTTTTTATATGTCTTCACCCTGTTATATTCTCTACATTCAATTTTAGATTTTTCGGTTAGTGTTAAGTCTTATTCTCTATTTCACCTACGTGTCACGGGTTGCTATATAGTTTGTGTTACTTGATACTATTTTTTGGTATCAAATACCCTTACATACACATAGTAGATGTCAAAAGATAATATCAGACGAAGCTCCTGAGAGAAGTCGTTTAGGTTTCAAGTTTGACGGTTTATGCTAGGATAGGTATGAATAGGTCTCGTATTTAGAATTCTTCTCCATAGGTGTGTGTAAAAATGATTTAAGTATTGTTAAAGTCGTGAAAAACGAAGTTACACTCGGAGTACTAATCTTTGTTGTTTCATTTGCTTACAATAGATATTGGACTACTTTGTATCTACATTTTAAGCCATTTTATTAATCATCATTGCTTTACTAATTGGGATGGGAAAACGTACAATCGCTTTTTTCTTATTATGGCATGGTTATGATATGTTCATTGGAGCTTTGTTCAATTTACTTTGATCCACTCTAATTGACTTGCTTTATCAAAACAATTGTAGCTATAAGAACTATATATCATAACCATTTGTAATTCTTGCTTCTGGTACCTATGAAGTCAGCTCCAACAACTTTAATCCTTTACAAGGTCTTCAATATAATGTTTGATTCTTTTTGTTGTTTCTTTTTGCTAAATGTCTCAATATATATATTTATTAATTTAAGTATTTGAATTTTGTTTTTAAAACTTTTTATAAGCCACCCGTGATTTATCACGGGTTTATAGGCTAGTACATAATATTTAATTGAAAATATCAGAATTATGTAGGTATTTGTGTTTCATGTGTTTTCAGGTAAACAAGATACATTTTTGAGCAAACACGCGTTTTCAAGGATTTATTTGATGAAAAGACGAAGAAAAGGACAAATCAAGCTTCAAGGACCTTACTTGCCATTATTTGCCAAGATCGAGGGTTTAAGTTGCAACTTCTATCAAGACGAAGGATAAAATGGAAATATGCTAAAAATCTTACAACACTTTTGCTTAAAATGGAAAATAAAGGACCAAAAACGAAATTTGGAAAGTAAAAGTTTAACTCTTATTTACTTGGTCAGTTGACCAAGTCACGGTCAAAATGACACAAACACACACGTCTTCTTCGCCTAAGAAGAGAGAAAATTCAGAGATAAAAAACAATCAGCTTTAACTTCTTTCCACCACCGCAACCTTCAAATCAATTTTCAGAGATGATTCACGAGGATTCATACAAAACTCAAAACAACAAAAATAATCGCTGTCATCTCCTCTACAAGGAAGTATGAATTAATTTGATCAAGATGGAGTAACGAAGAAAACCCCAATTTGAAGAATGAAGAACAAATCAAGATCATCGTATTTTCCACGTGGCACGATTTAATTGGAAGCAACACGTCATCTCATCTTCTTCAGACGGCTATAAATAGATGATCAAGACCTCATTTTTCAATGGTTAGCTAGGTGTAGATTTACACATAGTTAGTTAGGATTAGATAGTTTAGTTTTCTCTGTTAGCTTAATGATTTTCTGTTAATCATTCTGTTAGATATTCTGTTTAGTCAGTTGTAACGAATTTCTTTCTCTCCATTAATGAAAGCTTGAAGATTTATCTTTCTTAATCTTTTTCTTTCTCTTCTTTACTATTGTTCTTAAGTTCATATTCATAAGAGGTTTCTTTAGGATAATTGTTCACGTACTATTACTGTTCACGCATATTTGATAGATTTCAGTTGAGTTGAAATTGTATTCGTGAGTTGAAATTGCTAGCTTCGTTTAAAATCTTATTTGTAGTTCGTGATTAATTCGTTTTAAAGCTTTTGGTTCGCTTCTTTAGTCTCGGCTTGTTAGGAATTGTCAGCTTTTCGATCTTCTATTTTTTTAACCTTGATAATCTTGGATTCATGCATTGATACTGCAGGATAGGAGTAGTTTGACTCGAGTTACTGTTGGATTTGCTCATTTACGAGTCATTGTGATTTCGAGTTACTGTGCATGAAGGATTCATAGATTTTCAGCAAGCATTTGTTAGTTTTTGTAGTATTGAGAATTCAATTAAACTTTTGAGTAGAATTTTGTGGAATTTGGTTTCAAAGTTTTTTTTAGGTAATAAGCTCACAAGCTCATAAGAGCTTATGAGAAATTTTCAAAAGTATTTCAACTTGTTAATTCTTTGTTTGATTCTAGTAAGTTAAAGCTATAAATCAAATTTCGTGATTTTGTTTAAGTACATTTTTCTGAAAATCTTTTTTTTTCTTCTGAAAATCAGTTGATAGATAGATGTAGTCCATTGATTTAGCTTATCGAGAAATAATCAGTGATGACTAATAAGCTGTTATAGCTGTAATAACAAGTTTCTGATCAGTGATAGCACGTTTCATCATCGAAGGATTAGTTTTGTTTTTCTTTGTATTTGTTTCAGTTTTGCAGGTTAAAAGATTTAAAGGTGTTTGGAATCGCCAGTGTTTAGATAGCAGGTTATCAGTCAAGATTGATAGGTGTGTTTGATTTTCGAAGGCACCGTTCAAATTAAGCCGGCTCAGCATCGTGCTTCGACTCAACGGAGGCCTTGATAAATTTGGTTAAGCACTATTTTACTTTCCTTGCAAGTAATAGTGTAAACTGTATTGATAATATTTGTAGAGTAAAGTTTTCTGATTTTTATCATTTGAATCAGTTTGTTATTTGTTGTTTGCTTCTGTTAGTTGTTATGCTGATAAGAATTTAGTATGTTGTTTGTTCATTTTAATTCGTTTGTTATCTGCTAGTAGTTAAATACTTAGTTTCTATGAGATCTGACTTTTCGATTATTACGTAGACGCCTTAACTAGTGTTTGGTCGTATTCGGTTAGAATAGGATTGTTGTAGATTAGTTGGACAGTTGGTTTGTAATGAGCTGTAGTTGCCTTGTGTAAGTGTAGGATCCACATAGAAACGATAGATGTAACAGAGTTTAAGAATTTTGAGAATCTGCTGGTTAATAAAAGTAAAAAGTAAATTCAGTCCAGTTGATTAGGTTAGTGTGCATTTTGTTTGTTGAGATTATAGATTGAGTTGCAGGAGTGTAGTTGATTGCTCGTTTGTAAGATAGATCTGCTTGTAGCTTATAGTTTTCTAGCTTTATGAAATATCTTTATTAGCAGTTTTAGTTCGTAATAGACTTGGTTTATTAATTTGGAATATGGTTTCTCATTTTAAGCTTTTAAACTCATTTAAACTGTTTGGATAGAATCATTCTCATAATAAACAATAGGAGAAAGCTAAATGACAAATTGGTTATTAGGTTTTCCTTAAGAAAAATAAATAGCTATAATGGTAGTGAGTAAGAAGTGAATATGTGACAGCTTTAGATTTTTAACAAGTAGTACAAGCTTGGAAATTTTATTTCATTTGATACTGTTTTGCGTAGAATTGACTTTTCAGTTAGGAATAGAATTTGTATTAGTTAGGCCCATTATTAGATATTGTTTGCGTTATAAGAATATGTTGGGCTTTACATTTCATTTGGTCCATTTTAGACTTACAGCAGATTTGTTTTCATTTTATAAAATTTCATTTTAGGAATAGTAAATTTGTATTTCTACTTTTGTAGATTTAGTTTTACATATTGTATATTGCAATTTAATTTTGTAAGTGTAAATTTGAATTTTTACATTTTAATATTTCGTGCATTTAAATTTGGTAATTGCAAAGTGTTTTAGCGTAATACGTATACGTAGGTATTATAGAGTATTTTTACCTTTTTAATTGCTTTGTGCCAATTAGACATAAATACCATTCAATTTTTACAACAAAAAACAATAAAGTCAAGCTTGGATAGTTATATCAATTCGATAAGATACCGAGACGAAACGATACTAAAAACAAAATATTAGTATGCCCCTCTACTAAGGGAAAAAACTAAGAGCATAACCTGCCCCAATGTCACACCCCGCTTATTTTTACAAGGTTATTCATGATTTCAGATTGTTTTACACTTGGCTAGAAGACTTAGTGAAATTTTATGGAAGGTGAAGGAAGGTCTTAGAGGCACTTAGAAGATTCATGGAAGCCCTTAGAAACCCTAATAGAAGGTTGTATAATGTGGGCCTTGCCATTGAGTTGTAAATAGTAGCCCTAAATTTATAGTATAAATAAAGACATTCTCATTTAGCACAATCATCTCTTAGTTCACTTATATCATCTATTGTAAAGTTCTATCTAGTAATACAAAGCATTTTTCACATTTCACTTGTGTTCCTCTCTTTGAAGCTTTCTTTGTTGCCTATATCATTGAGTGTTCGAGCAAGGATGACTTAGTAGAGACTAGGGGTGAGCATTTGAACCGTCGGACCGGACTGGACCGGACCGAACCGGACCGGACCGTACAATTTCGGTCCGATTCTCGGTCCGAGGTTTTGGACCATTTCGGTCCTCGGTCCGGTCAATCCGGTCCGGTCCGGTTCGGTCTTACCAAAAACCCATCGATTATGCCTAATAGGACTGGACTGGACCGAAGACCGAACCGGACCAGACCGGACCATTTTGGTCCGGTCTCGGTCTAGGGTTTAGGACCATTTCGGTCCTCGGTCCGGTCCGGCTTGGTCGGTCATGTCCGGTCCGAACATGTTGCTCATCCCTTGTAGAGACTAAGTGCTGCATGAAAGACCCTTATCGAGACAAGTCTTTGACAAGTGGTATTAGAGCGAGTCGATTCGAGGTGATGGCGAACAAAACCAAGAAGAATGGTGCCAGTGAAAGTGTTGTTGACGAGAACCGTGGTCGAGATGATAACCATCAAGACCTCAAGAGGAGAGGGTCATCTAAGGACGTTGTGGCAAGTTTGGATAAGAGAGTGGTGGATGTCGAGACACCCGTGGCGGATTCGAAGAACCAAGTTGAGGGCTTGGTAGGTCTTGAGTCTGACTTCGCGAGTATGATGGACGACTTTATTGATCAATTCTCTTAGCGGCGACTTAACGCGTGAGATCCATGACTTAAGAGGTTCAGTGGGTGAGATTACATATAAAACCCGTAAAATTTGTTTTCAATTTCGAGGACAAAATTTTCTTTTAGAGGATAAAAGTTGTAAAACCCAAAAATTTGATTACTATTTCTTTCATCTAATTTTGATTAATTTGAATATAACCTAAAATTTAATAATTTGAATTTGAAAATAAAACCTAAGGTTATAATTTTAGGAAATAATAAGAAGATAACCTAAGTATCTATTTTAAAAGAAAAAAAAATATACACTGTGAAGCATAGTTTGGCTGGCCCGGTCTTAACGACTCTCCTGAGTCGTTCATCTCCTTCCCGGGTCCTGAGTGATGTTGCAACAAAGGAAAACTGGTTAGGAATGGACCCGAGGCCGGATCCCCGAGGTTCACCTCCGACGATCAAGTTAGTATCGGGTCGATACATTGTAAAAGAGGTGTGTTTAGAATATATAATATGTGGGATAAGAGGCCAATGCCCCTGTTATATAGGCATGGATTAAGGTTTCTTGTAGGATGGTTAAAGTGTTGGCTGCGGGCCTGTCGGGTCGGACCCATTCCAGATTATACGTCGATATGTCCGCTAGTCTAGTATGATATGGTTCATAACCATGTTATGCTAGACTTACTAATTGAATATTCTTACTAAGCAACCGTGCACGGTTGCTGCTAGGACATCCTCGTTGGTCGTCCATAACATATGTCCCACTCGTATTGGGCTACATTTAGCGAAAGGATGGTGCGTCACGGCTGTGAATAGTAAGCGTAGCACTATACGTCATCATGTCCCCCCAGTCTAGTATGCGAGGTCATCACCAAGGATACTAGACTTTTCACCATATCCGCTACCAGTAAGCGTATCCGAGACAATTCATATAGCCAGAATCACAACTCATGTAGCTTCATCGATTAATACGAATTGCGCTAATCATGCTCCATCTCAGGCGCCACCCCGCATATAGATGACGGGTGATTTTGCTCGGATGCTTGGTCTCCCGTTACTTGAAAGACCCCATAAGAAGAATATGTTTTCTATAGTCAGCGTAATAGTGGCATCGACAAGTTACCATACTTGTTCATCTTTAACGTGAGGATGATACGAAGGTTTTATAAAGGCGAAGGTAGAGGTAGAGGTGGAACCCGTATGTTGCATCATGAACAGGTTGAAGGCGTACTTATTGTACCAACTGATGATGCAACATAGTGCGAATATTGAATTCGTCTTAAGGCCAAAAGAAGACGTATTTCCATGAAAATGTGATGCGGATAGTACATTCGTCTTGCAACCACAACATCCGATAATGACTTCCAAATTTTTTAGGGTTTTTCCTGAATTAAACGTAGTTGATCAGGCTCCGACTAATTAAGGTCAAACAATGTAATCTCTGAAAAAATCACTCTATGGCCTGGAAAAGTAATAAGCCAGCGGAAAGCATACTTCTACGGCGAGGTAATGAGCGAAGGTAAGGCGTACTTCCGCGACGAAGTTATGAGCCAGCGAAAGTCGTACTTCCACGACAAAGTGATGAGCCAACGAAAGACGTACTTCCGCGAAAAAGTTATGAGCCAGTGAAAGGCGTACTTCCGCGACAAAGTTATGAGCCAGTGGAAGGCGTACTTTCACGGCGAATCCATGAGCAAACAAAAGGTGTACTTCCGCGACAAAGTTATAAGCCAGCGAATGTAACACTCTCATTTTTCGTATCGGTACAGCGGAAGGGTCTTTCAGAGTGTTACGGGATAGCACAATAACTCCAATCATAGAAAACACATAAAAATGGTTGTACAAGGTTTAGCAAACATTCATTCGATAAAAAGTTTCAAAAGCGTACAACAGGTCCCAAATTATACAGGTCATTAAGTTTACAAAACACAGATCGAATGAACATTTTTAATATTAAGTGTGGGCCATCAGAGTCGATCTCCATCCGGATTACCTTCAAGCACCCGAGATAGAAAACATGCAAAAATCATATCAGCGAATGCCAAGTGAATTCATAGAGTTTAATGAAAACCGTTATATAAAAACAATCAATTACAATCATTTAAAATCAGAACACAAGTATAATATCGGAAGTAAGTCCTCATATTGCTAGTCAGGCAATATATATCAAGCATACATCTGTAACCGTCCATGAGACCGTAGTCTCTATATTACCATGATAGGTAATATATTCATCGTTAATAGCGTCGTATCATATCGTTTATTTAGATTATATAGATTGAATAGATTATAGGGTTATTATTAGCCGCATGACATTGTTACCTTACTATGAAAACAGCGGGCCGCGAACCCGACAAACAATTTGCCCATCTAAGTTAGCGTGTCGTCACAAAAATCACGCTATGGAATCTTCTCATACATAAATTCGCTTACCAATCAATGTGGTACGACGGGGATCAACCGTCAAGGCGCGAACTGGGGTGATCGTCCCCAAATAGTACTATCAAATGCATAAGCGTCTACCAAAACCCGGTAGTTCACAATTCATGCTAATGGGACTTTAAGTGACATAACCTAACTATTAATAATCCTTTTAGTCTCGAATATAGGGTCATAGCATCATTCGGGTCCATATCATTTAGCATACAATCGGGACTACTTGTGTTCTATTTTTATAAAAATCTAGCATGTTATCTCCCTCGCGGGTTTACAAATCATTTTATAAAACATTTAAAAGAGTGCGAGGCTATGAACTCACGTTGTTAATGAAAGGCGGATTATCGGCTACGGGCGTGCTTCGGTCACGGAAACCTATATAAATAATAATCGGTCTTAGACTCGGTCCAATGACTTTTATCAAAATAACAATATAGATATGATGATTTTGTACATATGATGATGATCAAGTGGGTTTATACATCCTTGTTTACTCATTTTAGCGTTTACGTCTTGATAACGTCTTACTAGTTAGCTAGTTTTAACTATTTATCCATTTTAAGTCCATTAAGCCTTGTATAAGTTCTTTAACTTGTTTTTATCCATTTTATACCTATATGATCAGTATATATACTTTTCATGTTGGGCTCAATGGGTTAAGCCCAATAAGCTCTTTTTATAAGTTTTTATCTTATTAAGTCCAATTATTAGTCTAATGTGTTTAGTTAGCTCGTAAATGTCCGTAATTCTTATAGTTCGGGTTTTATCGGTTTTTACTTGTCTTAGTTATCTATACATCAGTATATGACTTTTATAAACTTTACATTAGACGGGTTTGGTCGTCTAAGTTTTATTTGGCGAAAAACGTTAATTTTTACGGCGATAGCCGAAAAAGTCGTAAAAATCAAGTTTATAGTTTTTATTACTTATAAATATTATTTTACCACCATTTATATAATTTACCCATTTAATTAACCTTTTATACATTTATATAAATAAGTTTTATAAGTTAGTGGATTTATATTTTTACATTTTATACATTATAATGTGAGTGCTTATATAATAATAATAAACATTATTTCCAAAAATCTGATTTTTAACTTCATGTTCACCATTTTTAACATATCTAGAGTTCTGTATGACTTAGAAGCTCATTTTTGGATGACATGTTCTTCATGATATGTGCTACATATAACTTAGTTATAGCTACTGCTCATTTTGAGTTTAGGTTGCCTTAACAGTCCCTACAAAACTGCTTATTCAGATTACACCACCTAACTTGTTTTGATCATATCTCACTCATTATTTTGATTCCATTGCATGGACAACTCTCACATGTGTATAACATCATCTACTTACTGTAAATAGATCAAACCATGCAATTTTATCAGTTCATCTTTTAGTTATCTACTGTTTTTATACAGCCAACTAAATAGTCAAGATTTTAGCTTCATTTCTTATAGTTATTATCATTTTTAAGCATATTTATCAACACTTGATCCCCACACAATATATTTATCATCATATATACATCATATACATATAAAAAATGAAAGAAAATACATTTTTTCTTTACAAAATAATAAGAGAAAAATGTAGAGGATGATCTTCTTTACCAATCCAAGTGGATTTCTTGTTTTAGGAAGACAAGAACTTGATGAACACAACAAGTATCTCCAAGACCATCAAATATCAAGAACATAGGTTGGAAAATCAGCCCTAGGACACAAGCAAATCACCTCCAAAGATGTTAATATGGCCACCAAATGATCAAGGCTTCAAGAGAACACCTTAATAGGACTAGTAAACATGTGGTTTAAGGCTAGAAAAGATCAAGAATGGTGTTTGTTGGCTTATTTGGGACGGCACAAAGGAGAGAGTTGAGAGGATTTTAGAGTGGTTTGCATGTAGGAAATGATGGGAATGAAAACAACTTGCTAGTTTTGTGTTAGTGGAGAAAGGTTAAGCTTAAAGTGTAAGCTAGCTTACACTTGGTGTAAGTTAGCTAAACTTGATGCCACATATGTGTTGTGGTGTCAAGTTAGCCGTCCCATATAAGCTAGTGGGGTGGGACAAAGTGTTTTGTCCCATCTCACTAGTTTACGGGTATTTCTCGATTCTAGTTTTCTCGATTTGCGTGCCCTCGGGTCGTTTTACGAAAAACGTTTTTATAAATTATGAATCACCGTCACAAAACGAATCCAATAAAAATTGTCTCATCAAAAACGGAGTTCAAAAACGTAAATACGTAATCCTAAGGTTTCCGGTTTAGTCGTAAAAGACGCCAAATTATGCACGTAAGCCCAAATTTAAATCCGTAAACTGTGAGTTCGTCAACCAACACAAAAATATGTTTCAAAATATTATACGAGAAAATATTTTACTACCTGAAAATGTTAGATTGTCACAGCTTTTCCTCCTAAAAGGGATCAACGTCCTCGTGATCCATTTCATTTGGATGTCCGTTTCTTATTGAAATCGAAGAGGTGCGGATATTTCTTCCACATTTCATCCTCTCGTTCCCAAGTATACTCCGGTCCATGCTTTGAATTCCATCGGATCTTGACAATAGGTATCCGACTTTGTTTCAGTTGCTTTACCTTACGGTCCATAACTTCTACGGGCTCTTCGATAAAATGCAACTTCCCATCTATTCGAACCTTACCTAACGGAATTTTCTCATCACTCACTGCTAGACATTTCTTCAGATTAGATACATGGAATGTGTTGTGAACACCATGAAGTTCTGGGGGTAACTACAGTTTGTAAGCCACCGGACCTACTCTAGATAAAATCTTAAAGGGTCCAATATAACGGGGATTCAATTTTCCTCGTTTTCCAAATCTTATAACGCCTTTCCATGGCGATACTTTCAACATTACTCGGTCATCTACTTCAAACTCCATTGGCTTCCGCCGCACATCCGCGTAACTTTTCTGTCTACTACGGGCAGTCAACAACCTCTTCTTAATCTGAACTATCATCTCTGTAGTCTCCCGGATCAATTCCGGTCCCGTGAGCTGGGTATCCCCAACTTCACTCCAACATACAGGAGATCTACACTTCCTACCATACAAAGCTTCAAACGGTGCAGCCTTAATACTAGAATGGTAACTATTGTTATACGAAAACTCTGCTAACGACAAATGTTTATCCCAATTCTTACCAAAGTCTAACACACAAGCTCTCAACATATCTTCCAGTGTTTGTATCGTCCTTTCACTCTGCCCATCAGTCTGGGGGTGATAAGCAGTGCTCATGTCGAGATTCGTTCCCAAAGATCTTTGGAGAGATTTCCAAAAATTCGATGCGAATCTAGGATCTCGATCTGAAATGATCGATACAGGCACTCCATGCTTGCATACAACATTATCAAGGTATATTCAAGTCAGCTTCTCCAGTGAGAACTGCTCCTTAACCGGAATGAAGTGTGCTGATTTAGTCAGTCTATCGACAATAACCCAAATCGAATTGTTTCCAGATGATGTTCTAGGAAGCTTGGTGATAAAGTCCATCGCAATTCGCTCCCACTTCCATTCAGGAATCTTTGGTTGTTGAAGTAGTCCTGATGGTTTTTGATGTTCGGCTTTAACTCTAGCACAAGTCAAGCATTGTAGAACATACATAGCTATGTCAGCTTTCATATTCGGCCACCAATACAACTTCTTCAAATCATGGTACATCTTATTAGATCCCGGATGAATGGAATACTTAGATTTATGGGATTCTAACATAACCAAATCTCTTAAGCCTCCAAACTTAGGTATCCACATACGACCTTTTAAGCATTTCACTCCATCAGCTCTAACCTCTAAAGGATCTCCTTCTCCTCGGAACCCTTCATTAACAAAATTCTCCTTCTTACAAGCTTCTATTTGCGCATTTCTAATTTGCTCAGGCAAATTATTGTGCACGGTCAAGACTAGAGAACGCACCTTGATAGGCTCTCTATCTTTCCTACTCAACGCATCAGCAACAACATTGGCTTTTCCTGGGTGATATTTTATATCACAATCATAATCATTTAACAACTCTATCCATCTTCGTTGCCTCATGTTCAATTCCTTCTGATCGAGAATATACTGTAGGCTTTTGTGATCGGTGAATACCGTACACTTGGTGCCATACAGATAATGTCTCCACAACCTAAGAGCAAAGACTACAACTCCTAACTCAAGATCATGAGTAGTATAATTCTCCTCATGCTTCCTTAATTGCCTAGAAGCATAAGATATCACTTTCTCTCTCTGCATCAAAACATCTCCATAACCTCTAAGAGATGCATCACAATACACTACAAAATCTTCACTCCCGTCGGGTAATGATAAGATTGGCGCACTACATAATTTTTGCTTCAATGTCTGAAATGCTCCATCTTCATCACTTCCCCAAACGAAAGGTTTATTCTTCTGAGTAAGCTTAGTCAAGGGTTTAGCTATCAAAGAAAATTCTTTAATGAATCGCCTATAATAGCCAGCTAATCCTAAGAACTGTCGCACTTCTGTTGGCGTTGTCGGTGCAGACCAATTCTTAATAGCTTCAACCTTTGTAGGATCAACATGAATTCCATATCTGTTAATCACATGACCAAGAAATTGCACAGAATCTAACCAGAAATCACACTTCGAAAACTTAGCATACAACCTTTCATCCTTCAACAACTTCAAAACAATCCTCAAATGTTCTCTATGTTCATCTTCATTCTTAGAATAGATTAGAATATCGTCAATAAACACAATCACAAATTTATCCAAGTAGGGCTTGCACACTCGATTCATTAAATCCATGAAAACCGCAGGTGCGTTAGTTAACCCAAATGGCATTACTTGAAATTCATAGTGTCCATAACGAGTTCTAAATGCAGTTATAGGAATATCTTCTTCACGGACGCAAAGTTGGTGATATCCTGACCGCAAATCTATCTTAGAATACACACTAGATCCTTGCAATTGATCAAACAAATCATCAATCCTAGGTAAAGGATATCGATTCTTAATTGTCAACTTATTCAGTTCCCTATAATCAATGCACATACGAAAAGATCCATCCTTCTTCTTAACGAACAAGACTGGAGCTCCCCAAGGCGACGAGCTCGGTCGAATAAAACCTTTATCAGACAACTCCTTAAGTTGCTCAGATAACTCCTTTAATTCAGAAGGGGCTAATCGGTAAGGCGCACGTGCCACCGGTGCAGCACCAGGAATTAAATCGATTCGAAACTCTACTTGCCTTATCGGTGGAAGTCCGGGTAAATCTTTAGGAAATACCTCAGGAAATTCACAAATAATAGGTACATCTTCCAATCGTTTCTCCCTAGACTCATTCCCGGTCACTTGAGCTAAGAATAACTCACAACCGTTCCTGATGTACTTTTGGACTTTAATACATGAAACGATTTTCAAACGGGATTCACCTCGACTACCATCAATTACTAACGTCCTATTCCTAAGAGGAATCTTAACCTTCTTCTCTCCACATAAAATAGTAGCATTATTCAACGACAACCAATCCATACCAATAATAATATCGAAACTACCTAATTCTATCAACATCAAATCAATCGGAAAGGAATGGTTCAAGAGATTCAGAGAGCATCCTTCTAATAGCTTATTAGTTTTCACTAATTTACCATCAGCCAATTCCACTTCGTAACTGGTACTTATCTCAACAGGTTCAATATCAATAAGGGCACTAAATTTAGTGGATACAAAGCTCCTATCGGTACCCGAATCGAATAAAGCAACAGCATAATGATTGTTGAGTAAAAACGTACCGGTAACGACATTCGGATCCTCTTTCTTCACCTCTATATTTCCAAGTTGGTAGATACCACCCTGGGGGTTTCTTCCAGGTACAATCGCTTTCAACTTGGGGCATTCCGATTTCCTATGACCTTCTTCACTACAGTTGAAGCAAATGGTTCCCTTCTTACACCTTTCAACCTTGTGTCCAAGCTTTCCGCAATTTCGGCACTTCCAGCAGTCGCCAGCATGCCTCTTGTTGCCACACTTAGGACATCTATCATCGTTGCGCGGTGTGTTGTTGGTAAGAGCATTTGCATTCCCCTTTCTCTTGTTCTGACAGCGATTGAAATTCTTCCTATTATAACCTCTATCTACACGCTCACCGTCTCCCTTTCTTTTCTCACCAACACGGGCTTCATCTTCCTTATCCTGAATTATCTGTCCAATGAGTTGGTAAGCCATTCGAACAGCATCATCAATGGTCAGTGGTTTCGATGATGTCACGTCCCCCCGGATATTCCTGGTCAACCCTTTCACATATTGCTCAATTCGGATCTCTTCGGGTTCAACCAATCGAGGACATAGCAAGGCCAACTCATGGAATCGATTCGTGTAACTATCAATGTCCACACCTTTCATTCTCAAATGAATCAACTCTTTTTCTAACCTAATGATCACACTACGAGAACAAAACTCCAAAGTCATCCACTTCTTAATTTCAGCCCAAGGAGTAGCATTAGTAGCATCAAGACCCATGAAAGCAATTCTCCCGTTCCACCAAGTCAACGCACGACCTTTAAGAGTAGCCATAGCAAAAGTCACCTTATCTTCCTCCTTACACTTACTAATCCTAAATACCGATTCAATCTTTTCAATCCATTGGCTTAGTCCTACAGCACCTTCAGTTCCATTAAAAGGTAGAGGTTCACACTTCATGAACGTCACATAAGTACAACCACCAACTTCTGGTGCATTAGTTCCAAGTCCTTCTATATTTCCTCCAGCATTAACATTCACATTATTAGCATTCACATTCACATTAGTATCGCCAATTCCACTACCGCCAGCTCCACTACCGCCAGCTCCACTACCGCCAGCTCCACTACCGCCAGCTCCACTACCGCCAGCTTCATTTCTAGCATTTGCCATAAATTCAGTCATAGATGCGGTAACTTGCTCCGTAATAATCCTACGTACATCATCCTCAGTCACAGCCTTCTTGGGCGGCATAGTTCTATAATTTCACAATTTTCAAAGTATTAAGCATTCATCCAACAAAGGATTCATATAATATGGATCGAATTCATAGTCAAGATACAAATAAGGCACAATATGGAATTCAAGACAAGATACATATTTCATTCGATCTGAAACAAAAGTATTGTCTTAGTACATCCTATATCAAAGTTCTAACACTATATACACTCAAAATTCGTGCCAAGTCTATTACTAACAAGTCGGTTCAGTCAAAGCTACAAACACAAAAGATATAAAGGTCACTACTAAATACAGACTGGTCTACTAAGAACCGCTAGATGGTCCATCATCCATCGTCTTCTGGATCTTCGCCGGACGATCACTAGACACATCTTCAGCTGGGCGCTTACGGATTACTCCTCTTTCAACCATATCAGCATAAAATCTACTATTCCAACCCACGGATATATTCATCTCCTTTTCGGCTTTCTCACGCATCGCACGAGCCACACTCAACTGAATCTCCATAGAATTCACCTTTCTCTTCATAGCAGCATACTCACCACTTTCCAATACCGATAACCTCCTAAAAGCCTCATTCAAACCATGTTCTACATCACTCAAATCCAAACTAAGCAATTCTCGTTCTTTCTCGCCAACCTTAGTCTTCGACTCCAAATAAGCAACCTGAGTCTGAACAACACCCAATCCAACCTCTGTCACACAACTCTTAACACGGGAAGCATCTAGATCACGTCTCAAGGCCCATGGTGCAAGACCATCAATATGAGTAGCCTCTCGAGTACTAGACGACTCTCCTATCTCACGTCTACGAGTAGCAATACCATCAGTACCGTCAGGTGCATCATCATCCTTATCCTCCTCTGATTCAGAATCAGATTCAGACGATTCAGACATTTCATCCCTAGGTAACTCATCTTCAGAATCAGACAAACAAACTGGTGGGGGCAAAGGCTCGCCCTCTGGAACATCATACGGATAAATAAGCTCAGCTTCCTCATCGTCATCAACCTCAACATCTATACCTACATCCTCCTCGACATCCTCGTCGTCAATCTCATCATCTAAATTATCTAACCCAATCTCATCATCATTCTCAATATCCACATTCTCAATATCCACATTCTCATTACCCACATTCTCAATATCCACATTCTCAATATCATTCTCTACTAAGTCAACCTGAGGGGCAATCTGATCTCCTAGTCCTAACTCGGGCTCGGGATCCTCAAATGGTTCCTCCTCATCATCAATATCATAATCTACTAAGTCTAAATAAGGATCATCTTCTATATTAGGTTCGGGAATAGCATGGTTTTCTACAGGAATATTAGGGTCAGCCATGACAATCTGCATTTATATATATATCTCGTATTAGGATAACATACTAGTTAAACAATTACATAATGAAATCACGATATATACATATATATAAATTATATTATATATATCAAAATATATATCTTCTCAATAGGGCTTGTTGGTAACGTCGGAGATCTCTGGCACCGTTATAGTCAAAAGATTTTTCAAATATTTTCTCAAATGTTCATTGTCAAAAGATTTTGAAAAGTTTTGTTCAAAACCTTGGTTTTTAAAATCTTTTGTTCTCTACAACGAGAGCTCTGGTACCAAACTGTAACACTCTCATTTTTCGTATCGGTACAGCGAAAGGGTCTTTCAGAGTGTTACGGGATAGCACAATAACTCCAATCATAGACAACACATAAAAATGGTTGTACAAGGTTTAGCAAACATTCATTCGATAAAAAGTTTCAAAAGCGTACAACAGGTCCCAAATTATACAGGTCATTAAGTTTACAAAACACAGATCGAATGAACATTTTTAATATTAAGTGTGGGCCATCAGAGTCGATCTCCATCCGGATTACCTTCAAGCACCTGAGATAGAAAACATGCAAAAATCATATCAGCGAATGCCGAGTGAATTCATAGAGTTTAATGAAAACCGTTATATAAAAACAATCAATTACAATCATTTAAAATCAGAACACAAGTATAATATCGGAAGTAAGTCCTCATATTGCTAGTCAGGCAATATATATCAAGCATACATCTGTAACCGTCCATGAGACCGTAGTCTCTATATTACCATGATAGGTAATATATTCATCGTTAATAGCGTCGTATCATATCGTTTATTTAGATTATATAGATTGAATAGATTATATAGATTGAATAGATTATAGGATTATTATTAGCCGCATAACATTGTTACCTTACTATGAAAACAGCGGGCCGCGAACCCGACAAACAATTTGCCCATCTAAGTTAGCGTGTCGTCACAAAAATCACGCTATGGAATCTTCTCATACATAAATTCGCTTACCAATCAATGTGGTACGACGGGGATCAACCGTCAAGGCGCGAACTGGGGTGATCGTCCCCAAATAGTACTATCAAATGCATAAGCGTCTACCAAAACCCGGTAGTTCACAATTCATGCTAATGGGACTTTAAGTGACATAACCTAACTACTAATAATCCTTTTAGTCTCGAATATAGGGTCATAGCATCATTCGGGTCCATATCATTTAGCATACAATCGGGACTACTTGTGTTCTATTTTTATAAAAATCTAGCATGTTATCTCCCTCGCGGGTTTACAAATCATTTTATAAAACATTTAAAAGAGTGCGAGGCTATGAACTCACGTTGTTAATGAAAGGCGGTGTTGATCCCAAACTTAGATCGATTAAGCTTTGTGTATACGAGATTAGATCAAGTACTACACGTAGAGAAACCTTTGCTTATGAATAAAGTAACAAAGTGTTATGCGGAATTAACACTTGATCTAAAACACAAAGATGTTAAACAAACTTTCACTTGTATTAGAATGATCGTAATTGATTACAATGAAAGAGGTTTAACTTGCGAATACTTATGAAAACTGATATTTAACTTTAACCTAAAAGATCTTCTTTTATAGAACAAGAAGTCTTGTACAATAAGCTACGAATCAACTATTCTAGGTAAAGATAATAATGGAAAATACAATGTCGTACTTATCTTTACCATACATAAATAAAGAAACAAATAAACAAAAAGATTCGTATGAAGATATTCCATCAGTGTCAATCTTCAAGGCTGTCAGCGTTGACTTCTTCAATGTCAACGCTTGGCTGTCAGCGTCCAATGTATTCTTATCAGCATTGACATTCTTTTTATCAGTGTCTAGTGAACTGACCCATATTTTATTCCCAACAATCCTCCCCTAAACTTGATATCCATTCCAATGATCAAGTTTCTGAATAAAAACTTAAGGCTTAGGAGGAATCTTGCAAAAACTTCTTATGTTGGTGATAAACATATCTAATCAAGTCCTTGGCCACGTCACTAGTATAATCAATCTCCAAGGGTGTCTCTAGCATCTTCTCCAACACTTCTTTGGACAAGAAATAGTTAGCATCCACAAGTAAATACTCTGAAAACTTTGTAGAGCTCAAATGAAATACACCACAAGTAGAATAAAGCCTCCAATGAAGATTACTGAGATCATCTTCAAGATCCTTCCATATGGTAGGATCTGCTTCTCTTGGACCACACAAAGTCAAAAATATGTTCCAAAGTCTTATTCCATTAGCTGAAGTAGGTGCTTCAGCTGTATACTTGGCCTCTATTAATCTCCATAGATGCACCAAGTCTTCTCTGTCTATGCTTGCAAATATAGAAATAACTGAAGTGAAAGTATGTACCTCTTTTCCAAATCTGCCAATCTTCCAAAATCCACACTCATCTTCATCAAAACTGATGATTGGATTTCTGTCATCCAGAGGTACTACATTAACCAAATCTGAAGCTTCCAATGGAGAAAGCTTGAGATGCTTCCTTATGACTCCTTCAGTTGGAAAATACACATCCATATCTTTGGGAAATTGAAAAGGATCTCCTTTCTTCACTGGTCTTTGAGCAATCCTCATTTCCTTTTGAATTTGCATTTCCTCAGCAAGCTCTTGTTTCCTTTCTTCTGAAAGAAACTGGTAGACATTATTTTCTTGCACACTCCTCCAAATAGGATGTGCCCTATACTCTAACTCCTCAAAAGATAAAGCCAGCAACTTCTTGGATGTCCAATTAGGCTGATGGCATCTAAGCAACTTATAGTACAACTGCCTTCTATCTCTTTTGAGCCAAGTCTTGACCTCCTGTGCATTATACTTCAAAATCACCTTTATGTCATCTTGTACCCTAAGAAGAACTTCCAACCCCCAAATTTGATCTGACAAGCTCATCCCTGGGTTGTCCATAACCTTGTCCTCCCAAGCATGGTACATTCTGGTGATTTCAGGAAGGTCCCAATCAATCTGATTCTTCAAATCACTTAACCTTTCCTTTGCTAACTCATCTCCATATTCAAGTCTTTCTGGATCTTCAATAATTTGAACACTTGAATCTGAGCTATCATCTTCTTTTCCATCACCACTTTCTTCCTCACTCTCAGAAACAACAAATGGTGATCTACCACTCCTCTTCAAATCTCTTTCCAAAAGTTGTGCAGCCAACTGTTCATCAAATGCAATTTGTGCTGCATCTTTCTTTGGAACATCTTCTTCAATCAGAATCCCTTTACCTTTGTCTTTTGGATCAATAATAGGTAAAGTAGAAGAAGAAACCTGCTTGGACACATCTTTGATGATTGTTGATGGCTGGAATACATCAACACCACCTGCAACTTTGTCAGCGTTCAAGTTACCTCTATCAGCGCCACGATTACCTTTGTCAGCGCTGGATGTGTCAGCGTTCAAACCTGTATCAGCGCCCAATGTTTCTTTGAAAGATCCTTCCAAGTTTAATGGTGTCACCTTGGATGTATCAATAACTGGGTGCTTCTTCAAGTTGGTAAGAGCTTCAGCAACCTGTAAAGATTCACTAAATTGTGAACTCTTCTCTGAACTCTTCTCACTAGCTGTATGAATCAGCTCATCCTCTTCATCCTCTTCATCCTCCCCTTTGGAAGATTCCTCCATTAGACTCCTGCGACTTGGATTCTCCAAAACAGTTACCCGCTCCCTCAGTACTTGGAGTTCACGGCCCTATTTGTTGACAATTTGTACAAGGCTGACATTTTGCTTTTGCAAGCTAATGACAGCAGCCGTCAATTCAGTCATAGTCATAGGTTCCAATCTGCCCTCAGCTATAATGGGGATTTGACCTCCCAAAATAGAATCATAGGGCATGGATGAGGTCTTAATGATGTTGGGACTGTCTTGACCAGCATCTAAGCCTGTATCAATAGCCCCAGCCTGACCCATGTCACCAGCCACACTTGTGGAGGTGGTTCTCTCTGCTACAAGGCTAGGATCACTAGAGGAGAACACTCCAGTAACCCTTTGGCGTTTATGCAACCTAGATTGTAATGGGGTGGAAGATGAGGTAGATTGTGTGGGTGTGGGTTGGTTAAGGGGTGTTTGGGATTGTTCAGGAATGTTATCAGTGTTGGGAATGGCTGTGTCAGCGCCCACATTTTGAGTGTCAGCGCTGGGTTGGTCAATGTCCATGTGATCTGGTGAAGGTAATGGTTCATGAATAGGCTCAAGTTGGGGTTCAGGTTCTGGTTGTGGTTGTGGTTGAGCAGCCTGAATTACTTCAAGCATGGGTTGGGTAAGAGGTATGGATCTGTTTGTGGAGCTCATTTTAGCAAAAATGGTTTTCTGTTGTTTAGGGATCTCATAAAAAGTGTCATGATCCCTAGAACAATATTCTTGTAAATCAAAGACCATTTGCAAAAATCGAGGGTAAGCCAAAGTCATTTTACTTCCCTTATTTTTACACATCCCTTCAAAAATCATTTTTGAAAAATTATACTTAAGCCCACGTGTTATACAAACCAAAGCACTTGCAATTGACCTGTTTATTTCATTAAAAGAAGTACATTTTGGGCTTAAGCATTGTAAAAGGACATGTATCAAATATTTCCAGTCAGAGGGAAATTCCTGCTTATGATATTTATTTAAAGTGACATCAGCAGGAATAGGATAACCCAATTCCCTAAGACCTTGTTCTATTGTTGCAATGGCAAGGGTAGTCACACCATCAGCGTCATCAAGACGCAAAGCTTGGCAAACCAAGGCTTCAGTGACCACCCATGTTCTTCCATGAACAGTAGATGTTAATGTAGTCACTCCATTAGCTGTTGTGGAACTTACATTGTTCCAAAACTGTCTAATGTGTGCGACAGGGACTAATGGTGTATGAGAAAGTGCATACCTTAGATAGGATGCATTTAAAAATGCCACCATTTGTGAATACTGAGGGAACAAATCATCATCAGCAGTCAAGTAAGCTACCATATTGTGTTGACTCTTGAACTCCAATGTTAAATTCTTTGAGTTGAATTTGGGTGCCATGGTGAAAGCTGTTTAGTTTATGTGAGATGGGAAAAATCTAGGAGAAAAATGTTAGACAAGAAAATATGAATACCCAGAATAAAAAGATTAGCCAAATTTATAGGAGAGATGCATGATTTTGATTGGTCAAAAATGAGGCAGTTATATTCAAAGAATAATGATGAAAATATTGAATCAAATATAACTTATCTCATGCATTAATTAAAAGTAACTTCTCCCCAAAATTACGGCCAAAGATTAGTCAAAAAATAACAACTGGGTAGGGCCCACTAGGTGTCAACGGTCAAAAGTAGACCATCAGCGCCCAACGGCTATATTTTCTTGTCAGCGTTTGCCTAAAGCCTTGTCAGCGTCACGATTGGACGTAACAGCGTTTGGAGAAAAACTTGTCAGCGTCTAAAAATAAAAATATTTAAAAAGAAAAAGACCTTAACAAAGTAATTTATCCTAAGGGAAATATCTTACAAGTTGATAATAATTACTGGGCGGCAAGCACTGTCCATTTATGCACACTTGCGTAAGCAAGATAGACACAAATGTCCTCTAGAGTCCCTTGCTAACCAAAATACTTACCAACAAAGTTATTTCATAAAATTCTTTGTAACTCCCAGGTAAACCCATAACAAAATTATTCCCAAGTCTCCCATCAGACCACAACCAATTCTAGGCTAAAAATGTCTTGGCAGCATGCATAGTTTATCAACTTTGCATGCTACAGTGCCTCATGGTTTAGTAAAACTAACCCATACTCACCTGTGGACAAAATCTAGAATTGTGATGAGAGTATTCTAAGAATACCCAAGAGTCCTAAAGGTTCCTTAAACCTCCCCTCAAACTATGATACATGAGTTCTCAAAATATATATGAACATTAAAAATTTATGTCAAAAGAGGAATATAAATATTCTAACCATCATCCATAAACAAAAACATGTCCAAATAGCTCTTCAAAGATCCATAAGCAACTCTGTATCCAATGGCATAAAGCTACCACCTACCTACACATTTAGATGAAAACCACAAAACTAACATTTGTTGCTGACAGCGCCCCGACAACACTTATCAGCGTTGAAGAAACTCTTGTCAGCGTTAGACAATAATATCTCTAACAACGGCAAAATAACACTTGACAGCGTTACATTTACCTTTGTCAGTGTTAGAAAAATAATGTGGAAAATCTAAATCATCACAAAGACCAATAACAATGCATTGTCCTGTACATACTTTTACAAAAAGGTTCCAAAACACATATTAAGTGAGATTAACCATTCCAATATTTGTTACCAAATATTGAAATCGTCCAGCATCAAAAGGTTTAGTTAATAAATCAGCCACATTATCTTCTGTGGCTACCCTATCTGGTTGTATTAAACCTTTCTCAAAGCAATCTCTTATAAAATGATGTCTAATTTCTATGTGTTTGGTTTTAGAATGATGTACAGGATTTTTAATAATGCATAAAGTACTGTTATTGTCTACAAAAATCTTGGTATGCATAAAATTATACCCATAATCCAACAGCTGGTTCTGAATCCATAAGACTTGTCCACAACAAGCAGCTGCAGCCACATATTCTGCTTCAGTTGTAGAGTTTGCCACCACTGTTTGTTTCTTGCATTGCCAAGATATCAATCTACTCCCAAGAAATTGGCATCCACCAGTTGTGGATTTCCTATCAAACTTGTCACCACCATAGTCACTGTCTGAATATGCAATAAGGTCCAATGGAGAATCTTTTGGGTACCACAAGCCAAGATCTGGATAACATCTTAGGTACCTAAAAATTCTCTTCACAGCAAAAAGGTGACATTCTTTGGGGGTCACTTGATGGCGTGCACATGCACACACAGCAAACATGATGTCAGGTCTTGAGGCTGTAAGATACATCAATGATCCAATCATTGATCTATAGTGCCTAACATCCACATCCTTTCCAGCTCCAATCTTTCCCCAGGGGTGTTCCCTATCCATAGGAGTGGAAGCATCCTTTTCATGTGGAGAAAAACCATATTTCTTCAAGATTTCAGCTACATACTTGTCTTGGGAGATGAAGATACCATCTTCTTTCTGCTGAACTTGTAAACCTAAAAAGAAGTTCATCTCACCCATTGCACTCATCTTGAATTTATCTGTCATGAGCTTGGAAAAGTCCTCACTCATTTTTGGATCAGTAGACCCAAAAATGATGTCATCAACATAGACCTGCACAAGCAACACATGTTTTTCTTTCTTCTTTGTAAATAGTGTCTGATCTATGGTGCCCCTCTTGAATCCATTGTCCACCAGATATGTAGACAAGGTACCATACCATGCTCTAGGGGCTTGATGAAGTCCATACATAGCTTTCTTCACTCTATAAAACTTGTCTGGATTCTCAGGATCTTCAAAACCAGGAGGTTGCATGACATATACTTCCTCAACAATTGTCCCATAGAGGAAAGCACTCTTCACATCCATTTGATAAACAGTAAAATTCATGCAAGAGGCATAAGCTAGGAAAATTCTGATAGCTTCAATTCTTGCAACTGGAGCAAAGACTTCTTCATAATCTATGCCTTCCTCTTGTGTATATCCCTGAGCTACCAAACGTGCCTTGTTTCTGACCACAATGCCCCTTTCATCTTTCTTGTTCCTTAGAACCCATCTTGTCCCAATTGGTCTCACATATCTAGGACAATCAACCAGCTCCCAAACATCTTGTATAGCAAATTGGTGAAGCTCATCCTGCATTGCTTCCACCCAACTAGGTTCTTTGAGAGCATCAAAAATCTTCTTGGGTTCTTCCTGTGACAGAAAACAGGCAAACAAACATGCTTGTACAAGAGGGGTATCAACCTTCTTGTGTATATTGGCAATAAATCCACCAAGACTTTGATGGGATCTTCTCGTCTGAACTGGAGCCATAACATCACCAATGATCTGAGATGTGGGGTGATCCTTAGCTGTGGAAGTGAGAACTCCTCCTTCAAAAAGTCTGGTGTCCTCAACTTCTCGCTCCATGTTGCCAATATCTTCTTCATCAGACTCTGTTTGATCAACATGAATCTCTTCATGGACATTGGAAGGTCCACCTTGTTCAAAATGGGAAGAGAAAAGCTGTGTAAAGGTGTCACCAAAGTCTGATCCTTGTTTGTCAGCGCTTGGGCTAACAACGCTTGAGTTGTTGTTGTCAGCGTCTAAGCCATCAGCGTCTGAATTTGTCTTGTCAGCGCTTGATTTCCCTTTGTCAGCGCCTGAAGAAGTATGCATGTTTGTATTTGGTGGTATTTGAAAACCACCATTATCTTTTCTAGCAGCAGCAGCAGCATAATACTCATCAGTCCATATAGGAAGTGTAACATATTCTGGTGTGGGAGATGATTCAACTGCTGGTGGTCCATCCTCCTTAGCAACCTGTATACCTGAAACATTACCAATTCTCTTTTCCAAAACACTTGAAGTTACCTTCACAATGTCTGGATCAGTAACAGGCATATAATTTAAAGCTCTAGATAAAGGTTCTAAGTCAAACAACCAATTTGGACCACTTTCAGGATCACTAGGTTTACTCTCTAAAAACCTAACATGTACTTTTTCAAGTATACGTTTTTCCTTTTTAATGTAAACCCTATATCCTTTGCTCTGCACTGAATAACCCATGAAGTAGCCTTCATCACCTTTTGAATCAAATTTACCTAGGGCCTCACTAGTTTCTAGAACAACTACATGACATCCAAAAGGCTTGAGAAAGCCAATATTGGGCTTCCTTCCCCAAAGTAATTCATAAGGTGTCTTATTATGTATCTTGTTGACCAATGCCCTATTTTGAACATAACAAGCTGTGTTAACAGCTTCAGCCCAAAAGGCTATAGGAAAGTGGGCATCAGCCAACATGGTTCTGGCTGCTTCAATAAGGGTCCTATTCTTCCTTTCAGCAACCCCATTTTGCTGTGGGGTTCTAGCTATGCTGAACTGCCTAGTAATCCCTTTCTTGGCACAAAAATCATCTAACAACTGATTTCTAAACTCACCCCCATTGTCACTTCTAATAATTTTGACCTCATTACCATTCTTCTTTTCAATTTGGGTAATGAAATTAATCAGACTTTGGGCAGTTTCACTTTTCTTGGCTAAAAAGAAAGTCCATGTAAACCTGGAATAATCATCAGTGATAACAAAACAATATGATTTACCCTTCAAACTTTCTATATTAGTTGGACCAAAGAGGTCCATATGCAATAAGTGAAGTGGTTTAGAACTAGAGTGCACCTGTTTAGACCTGAATGAGACCTTGTGCTGCTTGCCCTTAAGACATGCAACACAAGAGTGGTCATTGTGGAAAGCCTTTTCAGGCAAACCATCAACTAAACCAAGCCTCACAAGTCTATTGATATTCTTAAAGTTTATGTGCCCTAATCTCTTGTGCCAAAGATTATTTTCATCTACTGAGGCTTTAGCATACAGACATGACATTTTATTATTTATCTTAATTCCATTAAGATTCACATTATATATGTCTTTATGCCTTGGTGTTCTAAAATCTATGTATTTTTCCTCAGGGAGCTTATAATCTTTGCTTAACACCAAGCACTCAGTATCTGTGAAAAGAACCTTATTTTTGTTATCACACACTTGTGATACACTAAACAAATTATAATCCAGTTCTTTTACCAGGAAGACATTCTCAAATCGTAGATTGTTGGTGACAAGGGTTCCTTTTCCAGTGATGGTGCCGTAGCCTCCTCCAAAGTATACCTTATCACCATCTTGAATAGGAGAGAAATTAGTCAGATAGTCTTCCTTCCCTGTCATGTGCCTTGAGCATCCACTATCCCAGTATCCATAATCATTGATCTTCTTCTGAATGCCCTGCACATAAAGAAAACACATTAGTTTTCTTTGGGAACCCAAGCCTTGGAAGACTTGGATTCATTTGGTTGTTCAACAAGAACAGACTTGGTTCTCATAACAACCCCATTTTCATCCCTGTTTGAATGAAATTCCCAGTTAACCCCAATTGGTGTTGACAATGCCTTTGAAATATAATGAAACCTGTTGCATGTCATAGAAATACCAGTAGAATTAGGGTTTTGGTCTTGTTTTGGTCTCCATGTTAAGCTAGTAGAAGCTTTAGACCTATTTCCCTGTGGCTGCAAATACCTAGGTTTGGTAGTGTGACTGTCAGCGCTGAAATTGCTCTTGTCAGCGCCCCGATTGCCTTTATCAGCGTTGAACCTAGGGTTTGCTATAGGAACCCATTACCTATTGGACCAAGTGTTTGACTTTTGAAAAGGTCTTAGGCCTTGTGTGTTAGACCCTCTAGTAAAGAATGGGGCTGGTCTAACAACTTGTGAAATTTTGTTCACATAAGTATTGGGTCTGACAGTGTTTGACCTATGTTGACTTTTGTCAGCGCTGAAATGGTTCCTATCAGCGTTGACATTAGAAGCGTTGACACATTTGTATGCCAAATGTGAGAAGCTACCACATGTGTAACAAGCTTTTCTAGACATAGTCTTAGGTCTAGAAGCAAAGAAGCCTGTTCCATGGTTACTAACTTGGCTTTTTGGTGACCTAGTATTCCTATACATCTCTGCATATTTAACACTAGGTTTTCTAACAGTTTGTGGGCCAAGGTCAACAGCTTTGCCAGTGGTAGGGTGTGTGATCTTAATAGGTTTAGGATCATTATTGGAAACCACAATTGGTATCATGTTTGGTGTGGGCTCATTTGGACTTTCACACAACAACCCTCCCTTAACAAACAAGGTGTGGTTAGCTTTCTTCCACTCATCTAGGTCAGTCAGTTTTTGCTTGTATTCCTCAACTGGGGAAGTCACTCTAGGTGGAGGAATGAATTCCTCCTCTTGGCATTCTGGCAAGCCAGTCCAAGATAAGTCCTTTGATTGGACACCATAGAAATCCCCAGCTGGTGGTGGAACACCAGTATAACTATTTATCCCAATCCCACTCATATCCTTAGAGTCTCTTTGTTTACTAACACACTCTCCTAGGGATTGTGTGGCCTTATCAAATCTCTGGATTTTAAGACTCACATTATCTTTATTTTTGTTAGCCTCCTCTAACTGAGCTATCAAATCAAGATTAACCCTATTTACTATATCTTGAACATCTTTACTCTGATGTAACTCATGTTTTAAGATATTTATTTGATCCTTTAAATCAAACTCCATTTTCTTATACTCAGCTACTGTCTTTTCTGTTTGGGTAAGAGCAATTTGATAATTAGATACTTTGCATCTTTTAGTACTTGCCTCATCTAATAATTTTACTATCTCTTGATTTAGTTTTTCAGTATTTAAACGACAACCCTTAGAACAGAAAGCATCATCATATACCTCATTATCTGATGAAGAGGGGGAGTGTGCCATGAGAGCATATTCAACATGCTCTTCTTTAACTTCAGCAACCAAAGCTCTATCCTCTTCCTCATTCTTAGCCATCCAGCTCCAGTCCCATTCTCCAACACCATCAATTTGATGAACAGCAACCATGGCCTTGGGATCTTGGCTCTTAACCATTTGGCTTGAGGGCTTACCAGCATCAGATCTTCTTGGAGATCTACATTCCCTCATGAAGTGCCCCATCCTATGACAGTTGTAGCACTCAACCTTGGACTTGTCAAAGCCAGCAACATCCTTAGCATTAAAGGTCATCTTCTTCTTGAACCTTTTATTAAACCTGTTTGCTCTTAAGCTTACAAGAGCCATAGTCCACTTGATGTCCATCTCTTCCAATTGTTCATCACTTATCTGCTCAAGATCTTCATATGTAATCCTTGAATCACTGGGCAAAGAAGCAATGAATGCACACACAGTATCTAGATCTAAACCAGCAGGTTTAAGTCTATCAGCGCCAAAGTTGTGTGTGTCAGCGCTTGAGTATAAAGCGTTGACAGGATATGATCCAGCGCTGACAGACTGACATCCAACGCTGACACCTTGAGATCCAGTGGCTGGATGTCCATAGAAGTTCATGGAATCAAATTGGCCTTCACTTTGTGAGAAGAAGGCCATGTTACTACTAGAAGATTTATTATCACTATCCAATTGCCATTCATTCTCCAACAGTCTTAGTTTGTTGAAGATGTCATCAAACCTGGAGGTCTTGTGGGTATTATTGACAAGAATGGATCTTGTCTCAATCTTCCATACATCACCAAGGCTTTTGAGAAAAGTAGCATTCAATTCAGGGTCATCAATCTGTGTTCCCATGAAGGAAAGTTGACTTGTGATGTCAAGAAGTCTACTTCTCACACTGCTGAGATTCTCATTGGGTTGAGCTTTAAAGACAGCATACTCATGCAAGAGTTGCTTCTTCTTTTCTTCTTTTGTGTCAGCATTGCCACCATGTGCTACTTCAAGAGCTTCCCAAAGCTCTTTTGCAGACTCAAAGCGTTTGTACTTGTGCTGATTCTCATGACCTAGGGCGTGTTTCATGATGTTCAAGATTTTCATGTCCACCCTCTTCTTGGCTATATCTTCAACAGCTACAGCTCTCCCATCTCCATGCTTTTCCTTCTTATCAGCTTCAGGACAATTAGGAACAGCTGTCCTTGTGGCAATTGCAGCAGCAATCTTTGCTGCTTTGTCGAATGTGTTCCCATATTCGACAATCTCCCAAAGAGTGTAGTCATGAATAGCTATATATTGCTCAAAATTTGACTTCCAAAGCTCAAAGTTCCTGGCATCAAACATGGGAATTTTGATACTAGGATTTGAGGAGTTGTTTTGTAGCAAAGCAGCAGGTTGATCTGTGCCAGACATGGTGTTTTTAGGGTTTTGAGAATTTTTAGGGTTTTTAGGGTTTTTGGTGTTTTAGGGTTCTTGCGTTACTTAAAGATCAAAAGTTTCTCAACAAGCTCTGATACCACTTGTTGATCCCAAACTTAGATCGATTAAGCTTTGTGTATACGAGATTAGATCAAGTACTACACGTAGAGAAACCTTTGCTTATGAATAAAGTAACAAAGTGTTATGCGGAATTAACACTTGATCTAAAACACAAAGATGTTAAACAAACTTTCACTTGTATTAGAATGATCGTAATTGATTACAATGAAAGAGGTTTAACTTGCGAATACTTAAACTTTAACCTAAAAGATCTTCTTTTATAGAACAAGAAGTCTTGTACAATAAGCTACGAATCAACTATTCTAGGTAAAGATAATAATGGAAAATACAATGTCGTACTTATCTTTACCATACATAAATAAAGAAACAAATAAACAAAAAGATTCGTATGAAGATATTCCATCAGTGTCAATCTTCAAGGCTGTCAGCGTTGACTTCTTCAATGTCAACGCTTGGCTGTCAGCGTCCAATGTCTTCTTATCAGCGTTGACATTCTTTTTATCAGCGTCTAGTGAACTGACCCATATTTTATTCCCAACAGGCGGATTATCGGCTACGGGCGTGCTTCGGTCACGGAAACCTATATAAATAATAATCGGTCTTAGACTCGGTCCAATGACTTTTATCAAAATAACAATATATAGATATGATGATTTTGTACATATGATGATGATCAAGTGGGTTTATACATCCTTGTTTACTCATTTTAGCGTTTACGTCTTGATAACGTCTTACTAGTTAGCTAGTTTTAACTATTTATCCATTTTAAGTCCATTAAGCCTTGTATAAGTTCTTTAACTTGTTTTTATTCATTTTATACCTATATTATCAGTATATATACTTTTCATGTTGGGCTCAATGGGTTAAGCCCAATAAGCTCTTTTTATAAGTTTTTATCTTATTAAGTCCAATTATTAGTCTTATGTGTTTAGTTAGCTCGTAAATGTCCGTAATTCTTATAGTTCGGGTTTTATCGGTTTTTACTTGTCTTAGTTATCTATACATCAGTATATGACTTTTATAAACTTTACATTAGACGGGTTTGGTCGTCTAAGTTTTATTTGGCGAAAAACGTTAATTTTTACGGCGATAGCCGAAAAAGTCGTAAAAATCAAGTTTATAGTTTTTATTACTTATAAATATTATTTTACCACCATTTATATAATTTACCCATTTAATTAACCTTTTATACATTTATATAAATAAGTTTTATAAGTTAGTGGATTTATATTTTTACATTTTATACATTATAATGTGAGTGCTTATATAATAATAATAAACATTATTTCCAAAAATCTGATTTTTAACTTCATGTTCACCATTTTTAACATATCTAGAGTTCTATAATGACTTAGAAGCTTATTTTTGGATGACATGTTCTTCATGATATGTGCTATATATAACTTAGTTATAGCTACTGCCCATTTTGAGTTTAAGTTGCCTTAACAGTCCCTACAAAACTGCTTATTCAGATTACACCACCTAACTTGTTTTGATCATATCTCACTCATTATTTTGATTCCATTGCATGGCCAACTCTCACATGTGTATAACATCATCTACTTACTGTAAATAGATCAAACCATGCAATTTTATCAGTTCATCCTTTAGTTATCTACTGTTTTTATACAGCCAACTAAATAGTCAAGATTTTAGCTTCATTTCTTATAGTTATCATCATTTTTAAGCATATTTATCAACACTTGATCCCCACACAATATTTTTATCATCATATATACATCATATACATATACAAAATGAAAAAAAAATACATTTTTTCTTTACAAAATAATAAGAGAAAAATGTAGAGGATGATCTTCTTTACCAATCCAAGTGGATTTCTTGTTTTAGGAAGACAAGAACTTGATGAACACAACAAGTATCTCCAAGACCATCAAATATCAAGAACATAGGTTGGAAAATCAGCCCTAGGACACAAGAAAATCACCTCCAAAGATGTTAATATGGCCACCAAATGATCAAGGCTTCAAGAGAACACCTTAATAGGACTAGTAAACATGTGGTTTAAGGCTAGAAAAGATCAAGAATGGTGTTTGTTGGCTTATTTGGGACGGCACAAAGGAGAGAGTTGAGAGGATTTTAGAGTGGTTTGCATGTAGGAAATGATGGGAATGAAAACAACTTGCTAGTTTTGTGTTAGTGGAGAAAGGTTAAGCTTAAAGTGTAAGCTAGCTTACACTTGGTGTAAGTTAGCTAAACTTGATGCCACATATGTGTTGTGGTGTCAAGTTAGCCATCCAATATAAGCTAGTGGGGTGGGACAAAGTGTTTTGTCCCATCTCACTAGTTTACGGGTATTTCTCGATTCTAGTTTTCTCGATTTGCGTGCCCTCGGGTCGTTTTACGAAAAACGTTTTTATAAATTATGAATCACCGTCACAAAACGAATCCAATAAAAATTGTCTCATCAAAAACGGAGTTCAAAAACGTAAATACGTAATCCTAAGGTTTCCGGTTTAGTCGTAAAAGACGCCAAATTATGCACGTAAGCCCAAATTTAAATCCGTAAATTGTGAGTTCGTCAACCAACACAAAAATAAGTTTCAAAATATTATACGAGAAAATATTTTACTACCTGAAAATGTTAGATTGTCACAGCGAAAGGCGTACTTACGTGGCAAAGTTATGAGCCAGCGGGAGGCGTACTTCCACGACAAAGGAATAATCCAATGGAAGGCGTACTCCCGTGGTGAAGGAATAAGCCAACAGAAGAGGTACTTCCGCGACACATGATATAGCCAGCGGAAGGCGTATGTTAGACCGTTACACACGAAAACCAATGTAACACCCCACTTTGATAAGTGGACCGTTACGCGTAATTATAACGTGTCATCAAAGCATGCAGGGTAATATGTAGTAAAAAATACATGACTATAGGGAAAACTGGAATCAAACATCGGTTCCAAAACATAAGCCCAAAACATAAATAACGTAAAAGGAAATGAGAAATGACTAAACAAGCATAAGTATATGAAGGCAAAAAGGAGAAGAAGTCTAAGGCAGCTTCCATCCTATGCACGTCCTTCAATGCTCGAGTCTGTCCTTGAGTACCTGCCGTTTTGGGACATGGTAAGAAAAGTAACGGCTTAACATAACGCTCAGTGCACAGATATATGACATATTATGAATGGCTGAAACATAAATGAGACTAATAGCAGCGGAATAAGTAATCTGGATTCATGTTCATAAAACTAGTTTTATAGTTTGAAAAGACTTATGTTTCTATGAAAAATCTATATTAATTAGCCAAATAGCCTATATAGGTCATGAGGTTCCACCGTGCATGAATACTTAGAGGGGAGACTATCACACCCCACCATGGCGGAATATGGGGCGCGACGTATGGATATCATCACAACAATAGCGTGTCTATAGAGATAACTAAATGAAATGGAAATATCATAAATGGTGACACAATGTCATGAAGATATCTCAAACAATGCAGGCGTCTAGGTAAGTAGGTAACAGGTCTACCTCTTACCAAAGACATACAATTAACACAGAACAAACATATAGGTGTCTACAAAGTATCACTTAATCAAAACATAAATAAAGACTAAGAGGAAAGGGGGTTCTTCCAAATGCAATCCTAAGCCTCCCAGCTAGCCACTCCTATTCTCACGCTTAACCACATTCTCACCTAAAGGAGACACTAAAACACGTCAACATAAAGTTGGTGAGAGTCATAGGTTTAGACTCCAACGCCAAATCAGTTATAAGCTGTGAATAAAAACCATTAACAAAAGAACATATGGACAATGTGCTACAATTATGTATTAACAACTAGCATTTAATATTAACCAATCACCACAAATCTAAGGCTCCAATCCTTACCAATAACCACAATTCCAAGGCTCCAAGCCTTACCAATAACCATGGTCCCATAGGCGCCCATACACCTATGAACCAATCCCAAGGCCCCGCCTTGTCAACATCCCCTTGGTACCAAGTCAAACCACAATAACTGAGACGGTACGTGTCCCTCGGTCCAAATCATAAACACAATCAAGAATCACATAGCAGTTAATCACATAAGTGCACACACAAGTCCATCACAAACCATTAAAACATTCACAACATTGTTAAAAAACCATACAGTGTCTCTTCCATCCCATCTGGAAGTCAAAACCTTTATAAATCATAGAAACATGGGACTATGAAACTCACCTGAACAAGCTTCTCCAAGTACCCGCGCTCTAGCAAAAATCGAAACACACAAACATATACAATTAAGACATGAACCACATACCAAAATGGCTCATCAATATATGATGGATATCTAACATTCTCCTACAACTTAACCCTATTTATTTGCCATAAGCAACTCATTACATCCCTCTACAAAGCCCTTAACTTAGTTTAGTTCATAACTCATCTCGTTAACATTTATCCCATAACAATCCCATTTTTCATACCTCAAACTATGGGTCGAACACCCCCTTAACCAAAATAACATCTTCTGTAAACTAAACCATATTCCTCTACATGTGTTAGGTAACTCTCTCCTTTGGCCATAAACTTGAAGCTATTGTTAACGCCTCCATATATATATATATATATATATATATATACTTTTACCTATCCAGAATTTACTGATCTTGAACATATGAAAAGTTTGTTATGACCAGAGGGTCTTAACCTATTCCAAATTATTAGCCCCAACTCAGATACTTCCTATAATATATAAACCAACTCCCATGTTCGTTTGAAGGTCCAACTATAACCCTAAGTACCCCAAACAATTCAAAACATAAAATGAAAACAGGCTGATCCAAAAACTGTTTTGACACCCGAATGATGTAACCTGTTTTTGACCCACTTCCTGACCTCCAATTTAGTTCTCATTTCTTGCATTCAAAATCTAACTCAAATACCTTTCCAGGGGTATTTGGATCGCATCATAAAAGTGTTTAGAACTCTAGATATGATCAAAACAATGGCCAAAAAATTCTGCCCAGTTTTTAAAAACGAATTTAACATAATAAACCAAATTAATTACCCTCATCATGTTTAATCTGAAGGTCTACGTAATCTTAGGATTTGGTAAACTATGGATTGATCTATTGATTTAATGGTGGAGATGGGGAAGAAGGAGATGATGTGTAGAGGGAGAAAGGAGAGAAAAGAAAAGTAGAGAGAGAAAAGTTGATTTGATAAATGAAAAATGAGAAACGTGAAGAACCACCCCTCCTAACATGCTAGGAGGGGATATATATAGCCCACCCTACATGTGGGCTATATGAGCTATACTTAGATCACGAGCCTAATACATTAATATATCGTTGGAGCGACCGATCCTTCATAAATACGTAAAAACGTATTTCCAACAATCTCCCCCTAAGGGAGGTCGCTCCAAGTTACAATGTTCTAAATATTCTATAGCTCGTGATCTATTCTAATAATGATGTGACCGAGACTTTCTTTGGGAAAACATATTTCCAACAATCTCCCCCTAAGGGAGGTCACACCATTTGACAAAATCTTAAACCTAGCATCTATGCTTGAGTCTTCGATCTTGTTCTTGTGAATATGCTTGATGTGATCTTTGACTTTAGTCTTGAGCATGTTTCCTTGCCTTGACCTTGTGCATTCATCACTTGTGAAATTTGCCTCTTCGTGACTTCATGTTCCACATACTCATACCTTTAAATTCTTGAAAGCTTCAGAGTTTGATACAGCGGAAGACTTGACCTTCAGACTTTCTTGAATTTGTTGAAGTACTAAGTGTATGTAGTACAAGCATGTGGTGACGACTTCTTCTGGATTATACACCACAATGCCACCTTCTTGTTACGCTGCATAAGACAGTTAGCAACAAACCATATACACGGATGAAATGACATTGAACATTTCATTCTAATTCGGTAGCATTTTACCTCCGGTCGGTGAAGACTGTTGGACGATATTAAATATCGTACTTGTGGCAGGTAGTTTCAATAAAGAAGCTCCTTGACAAGATTTCGCGGGTAAACCCGTTCTCTTTACTCGACCGTCCAAAGATGACTGCGAACGTAAAGAGTGAATCATTTAAATAATATTATCCTCATGATTTGAAGCCGTCAATTCATGTTCCTGGAACAAGTGAAGTTCAATTAAGAACCGCACCATCGTTGCTTTCCAGTTGTCACTAGCTTGATTCATATAGAATCTTGCAAGTTACCTACCAAGTGCTGTTTGATGTTAACACTAGAAGGATTTCCATTCGTCACTGTAAATACTTAATAGTAATACTCTGAATGTTCTGGCAAGATCACTAAGATATTGCGTAGAGGCCTGGAATGTGTTTAAATTCATTTAAGAATTAAACCACTGTTGCTTTCCAGTTATCACAAGTTTGATTCATAAAGAATCGCACAAGTCACCTACCATGAGCTTTTTGATATTCGCTCAAGAAGGATTTCCATCTTCATTGTAAATACTCTCGTATTACTCGGATGTTCAGGCAAGATCATGAAGATTTTGCGTAGGACTCTTAAGATCTTTCTTACTTTTCACAGTGTGTGAAGAAGCAAGGAAATATGAAAGTGTGTCCTAACGAGATATTTGATGATCTCAAATGGCTCTAGACTCGATAGTGCATTTTGGATTTTAGTGATCGGAGGCTGGAGAGGAGTGCCACCTTTTCAATACCAATTTATTCGGAGTGAATAAATAAATAGATAATGTGTTGTCTCCGTGTGATTAAAACAAATATCTTTTGAGAGATATTTGAGTTAGCTGAGAAGGGTTGTGCATTGCATCACTGGGTACATGATGTCTTTCTTCAATATCAAGAATCATTAATCAATGATCTCAATAGCATATGTATTGACCCGATTTCTGCTTAAAGTTGTAAGGAGGGCTTCTTTCTGTACACCCTTTATCTTTACAATTCTTTTTCATTCTTCAACCCCTTCAATGCTTACCAATACGTCATAACTAGCACCTTGTTGTGATTGTTCCAGTGCTAGCTTAAGTACTTGGTCGGCATTCAGCTATGTTCACAATCTTTCTCCATCTTTCCTAAGGACTACTATTTCTAGCTATGGAATGTCCTTGGGAATATTCCCCCGGTTCTAGAGAAATCATTGGACTTTAACCTATCCTACCATCCTTATGTCACCACAATCTTCATCGTCGTGAAATAAATGGGTTGCGGGTAAGTATAAATCATCATGAGATCCATTTTTATATCCAAATCCATTTTGCTCCCCCTTAACATATGCCACGATATTCGAAAACATTTCGCACATGTCGGGATGAGCCAGCACATTAAGTCAAACCATTATTGATCTCAATATCAAATCACATTTTCTCCCCCATATTAAAAATATTAACCCAATCGATGTTTTTAATCAATTGATTTAATAGTATTTTAAGAGAATTTGGGAAGAAAAATGCAAATCCAATTATCTTCATGAATTACACAAGCTCTCCCTCAAATTAATGAGGGTTTACTTGAAACGTAAATTAAATACCTTTCAAACACAAGTGTAAGGTATTTATCATGTGCAAAGATCATATATGATAATGAATTCACAATATTAGCAATTTACGAGGTTGGACCTGAATGATGGAGAACATCATATAAAAGAAGCACATGGTTCTTGTTCACGAATGTTGGTCTTCCTCGTAACTTCTGAAATTATCTTCCCCTTTACACCACATGGACAATTGATATCGTTGTCTTGACACCAACTTGTGAACTATTGGCACTTTCGGCATCGAAGAGTCTGAACGCTTGACAATTGCTCCCCCTCAATTGTTGACCCGTGTTCTACTTAAAGAGCTGTAGTCGTCGTTTGAGTAGTCGCATCGTCTAGTATATAGATATCAATTGCAACGAACTTCGGATTGTGGAGTTGATAACTTTGGATTTTGAAGTCAAAGCTTTCCGGTGAAATGCTTGACTTCAATGTGAAAAGCGGGTTACTATCGAAAATAATAGCAAACCATTTTAAGCATGTTTTAAATCATTTAAACTGCTGCTCGAACTTTATTTACAACCCCGTGTCATTATTGAATGACATTTCTAGGTTCGTAAATATTATCGATTCCAGAAGACATGCTCTTTTTATCAAAACATTTTGAACACACAATTTTGAAAGATTTAGAAAAATCTTTTGAAAAAATACTTGAAAAATTGTGTTCCAAGTTTTGAAAAACAATTACTTGAGCTTAAGATGTTGAATATCTTACAAAATGAGCTCAAGTCCGAGAAGTTGTAAACTTCCCGTTGTTAAGGATAAGTTACCATCGGCGATAAACTTTCCTTTTATCTGAAGGACGAGTTCTAAGCTGACATTTACTTAGAAGTCGTTTTCATGAGCTTGAAAACTTTGACTGTTTTAACGGAAAGCTCATGAACGAGAAAGGTTAATTTCTCGTTATGAGGAAAAGTTCTCTTATTTAAAAGATACACTTTCCTTTCTGAGCTTAAAACTTCAAATGTTTTAATACAAGCTCATGACCAAGAAAGGTTAATTTCTCGTTATGAGGATAAGTTATCATTAATGATAAACTTTCCTTTATTTGAAGTTCGGGTCATTGTCTGACATTTAACAATGAACCATTGTGCATGAGCTTAAAAAACTTCGAATGTTTTTAATATTAGCTCATGCCCGAGAAAACTTAATTTCTCGTTGTAAGGACAAGTTTAGCATCGGCGATAAACTTTCCTGCCTTTGAAGAGCGGGTTATAGACTGTCATTTATCTATAATCCTTGATGCATGAGCTTAAAAACTTGGAATGTTTTTGATATAAGCTCATGCCCGAGAAAAATGAATTTCTCGTTTTTAGGATAAGTTTATCATCGGCGATAAACTTTCCTTTTATCTGAAGGACGAGTTCTAAGCTGACATTTACTTAGAAGTCGTTTTCATGAGCTTGAAAACTTTGACTGTTTTAACGGAAAGCTCATGACCGCGAAAGGTTAATTTATCGTTATGAGGAAAAGTTCTCTTATTTAAAAGATACACTTTCCTTTCTGAGCTTAAAACTTCGAATGTTTTAATACAAGCTCATGACCGAGAAAGGTGAATTTCTCGTTAAGAGGATAAGTTATCATAAAAGATAAACATTCCTTTATTTTAAGTTCGAGTTACAGTCTGACATTTAACTGTAAGTCATTTACACGAGCTTAAAACCTTTGAATGGTTTTAATGTAAGCTCGTGTCCGAGAAAATTTAATTTCTCGTTAATGAGGATAAGTTTATCATCGGCGATAAACTTTCCTTTCTTTGAAGAGTGGGTTATAGACTGTCATTTATCTATAAGCCCTGATGCATGAGCTTAAAAACTTGGAATGTTTTTGATATAAGCTCATGCCCGAGAAAAATGAATTTCTCGTTTTTAGGATAAGTTTATCATCGGCGATAAACTTTCCTTTCTTTGATGAGCGAGTTACAGTCTGTGATATGACTATAAGTCCTTAGATAAGCTTAACCATGAATCCCCTGAGACATTTGTTTCTCCGATATCTGCTTCTTGAGCAACCAAACTCTAAGAGTGTCCTTAGTTTGAACGGTATGCAACGATTGGACCGCTTCGTTCTTTTGGAACATCAAATTTGGGACCTGCATTCTCATTAGGAATTTGCATGCTTTGACATGGGTTAGCGATATCAATTATAGAAGCACGTGGGGGTTCATAGTTGGTTTTACTTGTGTCAGAGGTGACCTGAGTAGATGATTCACTTATCTTAGTTGGCAAACGTTTCCTTTTATAGAAAACTTTAAGTTCAGGCTTAAGTGATGTATCATCTTTTTCAATTTTCTCCCTAGCAGTCTTAGTAGAGTCGGAGATTATCCTAGTTAAAGGGCACTCGTTTCCTACAAGAGTGAAAGTTCTACCAGTGGGGCGCCACATTTTACCAATGGGTTTGATTTTAGCTACCCACTGGGATTTAAGTCTAGCACGGGAGTTCACCTCATTAAGCAATTTTTTGATACAAGAGTCATGATTTGCCGTAAAGACACATTTTCTACATGTTTTACAAGTAGCATATTTAATGTCCGAGTAAGATCTAGAATCCCTAGATGATTGATTGATGCTCCTAGGATTGGGCATGCTACGGTTAGCAGTGTTGGGTAAACTAGAAGGCATCTGACTAGGTTTGACATTCCTATCTCTTACTTGTGTCTTTTGAATAGCTTCCCTTTGACCAAAATCATGGCGCACATCATTTGAACTAGTTCTAGACGTATTCTTTGAACTATTCTTAGAAAAACTAGAGGCAATCATATGATTTGGTCTTGCTAAAGCTGTTATGGTCACATAGGGCCTAGTTGCTGGAGTGACTGGTCTAGAAAGATGAACCAAATCAACTTGGGAGGCAAACCGCGATCTCGAGGATTGTGGTCGCTCGGATCTAAATGCAGTAGGTTGTCTGACAATCGGTTGTCTGACGAGCTGATTTGTATGCGGTTTCCCCAAGGTTGATGGTTTTTCAAGCTTAGTGTCCACACTAGGTCCTCTATTTTTCCTTAACTCGTTTTTCAACGCAGCTATAACAAAAACCTTTTCCTGAACCTGAGCTTTTAACGTTTCATTTTCTTTGAGCAATCTATCTTGGGATGCCAATTTAGACTCTAGTAACTGAATTTGTTTCAAAAGATTATCCTTTTCAGCTTTCGAATCTAAAACTTTTTGATCCAATTTTCTTTCAAGAACAACGTTTTACTTTTCAAGTTTTTCAAAGTATGCTTCAAATTTGTCCGTTTTCTTAGAAAATTCAAGTTTGGCATCCTCAAGATCTTTTGATTGCTGAGCTACGATCGTTTCGAGCTCTTTAATCTCGGAATCAGAATCAGTTAACGAAGCAGTTAAAAAGCATTTATCATGATGTACTATAGCATTCTGAACAATCTCTCCCCCATTATGACTTACATCGGATGAATCAGAAGTGGTATTGATATCACTTTTTCCATCCCATGTTTGTCATAATTAGGTTCAGAATGCTCAATATGCGGCGTATCATCAACATATACATCATAAACAACATTACATTGTACCATGTTCGCAGGCTCTTCATCATAAACGGGTAAGGTGTCATCAAAAGAGATCTCGTGAACATTCCCTGACGGGCCACTGGTATCATGTTGTCCTCCTGATTCTGTGCTCTTGCCATCGTTAGGCTCCAAGTTTTCAACCGTATGACCATTTTCCTCTTGCATCGAGGAGTCTTGCACTCCGTTATCATACCCTTGCTGAAGTCGAGATCTTTCATAAATCGAAGACGAGACCGATGTCATGAGTTTCAAAATTGTATCACGGAAAACTCGAAGCTCGGTATGTGTATCTCGAAGAAATGATTGGCAAATCACTGAACTTTCAGACTTGATGATATTGAATTAGAGGAAAGGCGTGAGTTGTGTCACAAGATTCTTATATGCAAGTGCCGATGCAGAGTAACTAAAGTTGTCATGGTTGAGTTGCTCGACGAGTTGGGTCAAAGTAAGGAATATTGAGTCGATGAATATATGACGATCTTGACCAAAGATTGTCACAAATTCGCTTCCTCCTTGAATCCATGAAAGAGTGACAAGATGATACTGAAGAATTCGAAAAGAAGTGATGCCACTTTCTCTAACTTTGTCTTGCAAATTATGCGATTCTCCCTCATGAGATATTGAAATCAACGAATCCACTGAAGTTTAATGAAAAATAAAGGAAGAATTACTTATCGATGAAAAATCCGTCTTCACTTACAAATATCCGATCAAAAATCCGTCGGCAAAATAAACCTTGTCACTTTATCACGTTACGTTGTCACGTAGTCACGTCACTTTTGTCTTCAAATCCGGCCACAAAAACTTTTAACCCTTCAAATATGTTACCACTTTGGTTCTCTCGAAATACCCGCCTCAACACGATGTACCAAATCCAAATATATCGATTGAAAAAAATACAAAATTAACTAAACTAAAAAATAACTTTAAACTATATAAATATAAAAAAGTTAACTTAAAAAAAATAACTTAACTAAAAATAGAAAAAAAAATAGAAAAATATGATATTTTTAAAAAAATTTGATATTTAAAAAAAATAACTGATGTTAAAAATTAAAAAATCTGATATATATATATATATATATATATATATATATATATATATATATATATATATATATATATATATATTAAAAAAAAAAATCTGATATTTTAAACTAATATATATAAAAATCTGATTTAGAAAATAAAAATAGAGAAATATGATATATATATATATATATATTTTTTTTAAATAACTGATATTAAAAATAGAAAAAAAATCTGATATTTATCTATACCACATACGTGGCTTAAAATAGGAAATACGTGGCCTCACTATCCTTCTCTAGTTTTAATATATATCAACCCAATCAATGCATTATTTGCTCCTGCTATACCGTTTCTTCCTTCTACAAAACCATTTCCCAAAGACTCTCTCTCTCCTCAAACCAAAAAAAAACTTGTTTTCTCCGTCCCCTATCACTTCTTGTTTCCTCCGTCTGATATTTAAATCACCAGCCACCAACTAAATTACAACCTACTTCTTCTCTCCCAAAACAGTATCTCTATCCTCTCAATCCTCACAAAAATAAACGTCTGTTCCTTCTTCTTATCTCCCTCTCTTTGCTTTGTAATCTCTCCTCAAACCAAATCCCATCTTACTCAAAACTACCAATTCTGAGAAAGAAGAGAGGTGTCTTTGACTCTAGATTTAGAAGCGTTTGCTTTTCAAGCAAAGATCAATCAGCTTCTCAGTTTAATTATCAATAATCATCCATCAATCAAGTTCAAATCGTCAAAACCCACAAGCAATTAACACACTTCATCCCATCATTACAAGATGTAGTCGCGAAAATAATTACCTCTTTAATCCAAGTTAACTGGTTGCTTCAAGATCTCTTATAGAGGTCTCGAGTAGGTGTTTCTCTTTTTGTTGCATGCGTGTAGTCGAGAGAGGAGTGAGTTTGGGTGGGGCAGATGGGCTGTTGAGGTTGTTTCTATTTTGGTTTGAGTCTGAGAGAGTGGTGTCGAGGGTCTTGATTCGAGAGGGTTGTGTCGAGTCTGAGGGTGAGAATGGGTGTCGAGAGTTGTGAGGGTTCGAGGGTGAGAAGTGGTGTTTGTGTTTTGATTTGTCGAGGGTTGTTTGAGGTGAGAGTTGAGAGTTGGGTCGAGTGGGGTTAGAACGAGGGATGCTGGTCGAAGGTGTGAGGGGTTCGAGTTCAAATGGTGAGGGTGGTGAGGGAGTTTTCAAACGAGAGTTGGTTTGGTGTTCGAATCTACTTGTTGTCGAGAGTGTGGGTGAATCCGAGGGTGTTTTGAACAGAGTCTTGTGAAATGTTTCCCGTTATGCTTGAATAACTCCTATACGGAATAAATCCTATACGGAATAAAATCCTATGCGGAATAAAAGCCTATGCGGAATAAAAGCCTATGCGGAATAAAAGCCTATGCGGAATAAAAGCCTATACGGAATAACAGTTATACGGAATAACGGTTATACGGAATAACGGTTATACGGAATAACGGTTATACAGAATAACGGTTATACGGAATAACGGTTATACGGAATAACGGTTATACGGAATAACGGTTATACGGAATAACGAGAAAACTGATATGAAAACTGATAGTTTTGGACAGTTTTGGACAGATTGGTAAGATTGGAAAGTTTGGACAGAAGTTGATGGAGACGAGATGAAAAACTTATAAAACAAAAGAGAGAAAAACATAAAATAAAATAAAATAATAAAAAAATAAAATATTAAAACACTGAAGATTGAAGAAACAGATAAAGCTGCATATCCAGGACAACAAACAAAACTATAAAAAAATTGATGATGTAAAAAAAAACTGATTAATTTGTAAAATTTCAACACGATCCAAAAATAACTTTATAAAATTGAAAAAAAACTTTATAAAATTGATAAAATTGATAAATAACTTTATAAAATGGATAGACAAAAAGATGATAAAAAATAGAGAGAAAATTAGAAAAGAAAAGATTTTTACCACCAAGTCAAAAGATAAAAAAATATGCAAATCCTAAGATTCAACCATTGCTCTTGATACCAATTGAAGGTCTACGTAATCTTAGGATTTGGTAAACTATGGATTGATCTATTGATTTAATGGTGGAGATGGGGAAGAAGGAGATGATGTGTAGAGGGAGAAAGGAGAGAAAAGAAAAGTAGAGAGAGAAAAGTTGATTTGATAAATGAAAAATGAGAAATGTGAAGAACCACCCCTCCTAACATGCTAGGAGGGGATATATATAGCCCACCCTACATGTGGGCTGATGAGACTGCTTTTATACATAGTCTCATCGTCCAAATTGGGCTTTAAATACATTAAATATCATCAAAATACCCAAATATATGCTTGTGTTTGTGATTGTGTATTTTAGGTACGGATATTGAGAAAATGACAAAAGATCACAAGAATCAAGAAAAAACGAACACGGGAAACGAAGCCGCACGATGAACCAAGCCCTAATGAAGAATTTTCCAAAGTCAACCCTTGAAGATTTGAAGAATATTGAAGATTGGTCCTCCAAGTTTGAAGAATTGACACTTTATACCCTTGTATCTTCATAATTACAAGTTTGGTCCCTAAAGTTTGTCAAAATTACAAAAAGGACCCTTGACTTTGAAAAATTGGCAAATTTAGTCCCTCACCCAAACTAAATTGTCAATAATGGTCCTCCAAGAAGTCAACAAACAAGTCAAAGCCTTGAAGTATGAAGACATGTCAAAATCAGTCCTTGGAATATGAAGAAATTGCATTTTAAGTCCTTGTTTCAAGCTTATAAAGTTTTTGTGCCAAAATTGCCAAATGATGAAACTTGTTTACAAAGGGAAATGAAGTTTGTGCCATTTAATACAACTTGAACAAAATTGGAAAAGTGAAGGGGCAAACCTGCCAGACAACCTAAGCTATTCCCTCCACTCACAAGCTGACACCTCACCCACTCACACCCATCAACCAATCACAAACCACCCCTTCACCACGTCACCTCTCCACTCACCATAAACTGATTTAATTAATTCAGTTTAAATCTCCCACCAAAACACTTCATTTAAAAACGTTTTACCCAAAATAGATTAAACACTCCCCTAATCCATCCTTAAACCCTAATTTTTTCCAGGATGAACAATGATCAAAACAAGGGGTTTTTGGGTAATTATTTCCAGATCATTGATTAAACACCACTTAAACCCAAAACCACCCTTAAACTCCCATCACCATCACCTCACATGTTTATGCAACCCTCCCCTGCCCCACATTTTGGCTCCAAGACAAAGAAGACAGCCAATCAAGCATTTTTCATGCTCCCAAAGACAAAATGGACGTCCTAGATTGTTTCTACATCACTGGCATCTCAAATACGTCCAAGAATCATCACATGATCTCTTGACAAATTCAAAAAAAGGCATCAACATGGCATCTTCAAATATTCTCCAAGGGCAAAGCTGGAAGTTCAAGTGTTAGGGTTTTTAGCTTCTTATCAGTTCTAGAATCACAAGTGTAAGCCTATATAAAGGCACATAGGACTTAGCATAGTTTCTGTTCTTGATTTTTCTCCTTTTTCACAAACTTTGTAAATCCAGTTTATTAAGGAATATGAATGGTTTAAGTGTTGTTGATGAGAAATATTGAGTTCCCTTTACATTTCAGTTGATTTAAGTTATAATTGTTTAAGTTTGGTTTGATTTTCAGCAAAAAGTTTTTAAGTTTCAAAGTTTCTGTTTCTTTTTCAAAGCTGTCTTATATCTTAAATTTTCATACAAACCTGATACAATGGTGATTAAGTGTGTTGGAGTGATGGTATTTGATCTTGTGTATGTCCATAACACCATGGCTTGTTCTGGTGTAGTGGGTACCCAAGTTTAAAATAGCCATTGGTTTGGTCATTTCCTATTTTTAGCTTATCATATCCTTACCCACAAGCTAAAGCTCTCTTCTAGCTTAATCTATAAGCTAGGAGCAAGCCTTAAGCTTTTTACACAGCTTTTCCCTTTTCTCTCTTAGCAGATTCAAAAAAGGAACCAATCCTATTCATTTTTTTTGTTAAGCAAACTTCATCAGAACCTCAACAAAGTTCAGCACAAGCCCGGGCTTGTTTGGAGGTGGTTTTTCAATCACTAAGGGTCCTGGATGTAGGACCCTTAAGGTAGCTCCTTGTCTCTTAATTAAATTTTTAGATTTCTGAAAATTATGTGCTTTATGTGATTTTGCATGTTAAGGTGTTAAATGTATGTTTGAGTGCTTAAAACTGCTTAAATAAGACTTGTATGCATGCTTAGATAGTGTTCAGTCAGTTTGGTTAAGTCTTGATTGGAGTTGCTTTGAAAATTTTGTGTTTATCAGATTTAAAGAGGTGTTTGGATCAATGTTTTAAATAGTTTAGATTGTTTAGAATCTGCTTGTAGACTTGTTACACACACTCTTTGGGTTGTCAATAGGTCTTAGGCTAGCTTGGTTTTCAATTTGAGTAAGTTTTAAACCATATGCATGCTTGAAAATTGGTTTAAGTGGTAAAAATCAGTTAAGTCTATTGTCTGCTTGTTTTGCCTGAATTTGTGCATCCATATCTTGTTGGTTGTTAGATTATAGGCTGTTTAAGGTCTGTGTGTTGCTTGTATGCTATTTTGTGTGAGTGTATGCAAGATCTTGGTGTTTAAAATCCATTTATGTGCAAGTAAGTAAGGGTCATTTGTGTTCATCAGAAACATAAGCTATTCAGCAACTTGTCTTGACTTTGTGTGTTTGATTCTTGCTAAGTGATCCTTGATTTTGTGTTTCTGTTGACTCCTTGTACTCAACAGAGTACAAGGGTGCCCCATTGTCCATAAATCATCAACAATATACCAAGATCAAGCTCTCTTGATCATTTTTTTCACTTGTGAAGAAACACCATAAGTGTTCATCAGAAAGTTGTGCAATCCTGAGCACGTTTTTGATCTCAAGTAGTCTTAATCTTGTTTAATCTTGAGTTGTGTTGTGTTTTTGAGCTTAACATAGTTACTGGATTAAGTGTTAAAAGTAAAAAAAAAAGAAAAAAAATTGCAAAAAGCTCACCTTGCCTGGGCTCGAACACGCGACCTTGCTTTCCAAGGGCTAGCATGTTAACCAGTGATCTAGATGGCTTTTTACGTTTACATTTCATTCCATTACTTATTTAAGTAGTGTTTGTTTTACAGCTTATTTAGATAACAACTTTTAGATAAGCTATTTCTAGCTTATTTCTTGTAGCTTTTTCCTGTTTAGCATTTTTCCTAGGATATTATTAGGATTGTTGACTTTTCTGAGCAAAAAGCAAATTTTTCCCATTATTTATTAATTTATTAGGATTATTTTAAGTTTTAATTTTAGAAAGTCATTAAAAAATAGAAAAAAGTAATTTAAAAATCTGGAAAAATAGTTTTTAGGTTTTTAATCATATTTTTGAGGTTTACAGCTATTTAGGTTTTCAATTTAGCTTATTTTTATTTTTATAGGATTTTAGGGTTTTTAAGCAACTTTAAAATTTAATATAAAATTATTAAATAGGTTTCAGAAAAGTTGGATTGCATTTTTGTTTTAGTTACATTATTTAGGATTTTTGGTAATTTTTTAGAATTTATTTACAAACTTTTTATTTTTTTGAATATTTTAATATTATTTTATTATTAAAAATTGAAGTTTTATTTTTTATTGTTTTTACATTTTTCCTAGGTTAAGGACACTTAATTAGGAGTTTTATCACTTTCCAAATATTTTTTAGACTTTTCAATTAATTTCTAGAATTAATTTAAGATTTAATAGATTTTAATAATTTTTAAGTGTTTAAAAATAGTTTAATTTGGTTTTAAAATTTTTAAAAATAGTTTTTAGCTTAATTAGGTCATTTTTGAGGTTTGCAAACTATTAGATCTTGTTTAAGGCTTTTTAATATTTAATTGTGATTTTTAGGGCTTTAATTAGCATTAAAAAGTCATAATTGAATTAATTAAAAGGTTTTAGCAAGTTTGGATTTTTTGTAAACTCTTAGAATATTATTGGGGATTTTTAGTAATTTTTAGGAATTTTTAGGTTAAAATTTTAATTTTGGCACTATTTACGGTTTTACGTGTTCGCCTTTTTCGTCGTAGTTTAATCCGTCTTTGTAACCGTCTTTCTCTTCTAATCCCATTTCTTTTTCAATCAATATAATCACAAATCAATATCAATTCTTAACACAACGCACTTGCCTCCTCGAGAACGAACTCACTTAGGGTCATTCACACACGGTTTTCCTAAATCGTCGTGCACACTTGCCCTACTTTGTGCATCCTTTTCCTAAAGGTGTACAAAACTTCTACAATCATTTTGGCGCCGCTGCCGGGGAGGCGTGTTGTGTTTTGGTTGAACCATTGTTGTTTTTATATATAGCCATAATAGTATTTGTATTAGTAGCACTCTACTAATACGTATTATCGGTTTTTCGTTTTTTTGTGAATACTATTACTATACTGTATACGTAGAACAATAAATTTACAAGTACTCCAAATACGTGAGAAATCACAACCTTGACTTGGGAGGTCATTACCCAATCATTGTATTCGAATCTCAAACCAAAGAAAAAGGCAAAAATAGATAAATACTTTCGTGAAGCTCGATTTTGAGAAATACAAACTATAAGGTGGTATAAGGCGGTTGTATTTCACGACCTAAAGGAAAAAGGCTCTTAAGTGCTTCGCGCCGCCTCGTTTCCTCCGCTTGCTTGTGCGTATTTTGATTTTGAAAGCTAATCGAGGGTTTTGCCGCCCAAAGTATTATTAAGTATCATATATATTTTCTTGGTTTCATTTGATTAAACCCTCTTGAACGATTTGGTGTTCCACCATCGTTCTAAAGTCATCGAAGGCGTTCACTTCACGTGATCGTTTTCATTACTTGAGGCTTCTTTAATCGAGAGATTTGATTAAGGAGGAGATTTGTAGATTTGTGTCTACTTAATACATTCCAAAAATCCAAAAAAAGTAAAAACAATCAAAAACCACACAAAAAATTGAAAAAGTAAAAACACCAAAAAGAATCTTCTTTGCTCGCCTTCTCGTTGTACGTGACGTTTATGCAAACTCGCTCTAAAGCAAGACGTGCTCGTAAACGAAGAAACAAATCCACCACTCCTTCTAGTAAGGAGTCTCCTATTGACGAACCCATTGTAGTGAAAGAAGCACCCATGGCTAATCGAACTATGATGGAGTTGCTTCAAGCACCCACCGAGGGTTATGGAGAAGCGATTGTGATTCCCGCTATCCTTGCGGAGAATTTTGAGGTTAAGACGGGTTTGTTGTCCATGATTCAAAACAAAAAGTTTTGAGGGGACGAAAAGGACAACCCTCATAACCACATTCGCCAATTTAATCGTCTCACCGCCACTTGCAAGTTTAAGGACGTCTCAAACGACTCGATTAAGATGATGCTTTTTCCGTATTCCTTAACGGGGCCCGCAAAAATTTGGTTAGAGAAAGAGCCACCCAATTCTATATTGACGTGGAAGGATCTCGTTTCAAAATTCGTGAACCAATTTTTTCCGCCCTCTAAGACTACGCACTTGAAAAACGAGATTTCAAAGTTTTCACAAGAGTATAATGAGAGTTTTTCAACGGCTTGGAATAGGTTTAAGGAAATGTTGCACGAATGTCCTCATCATGGTTTTTCCGACTTGCATCAAATTGACACGTTTTACAATGGCTTGAACGATCATGAGCGTGATTATCTTAATGCCGCCGCGGGTGGTAATTTTTTGTGTAAGACGGTCGAGGAAGCATTGTTAATCATTGAGAATAGGTCTAAGGTGTATAGTCCTCGTAGCACGTCGAGTGTTCGTAAGACTTCGTCTTCGTCTTCGCCTTCATTGTCACACACCGTTGATGCTTGCCAAATCGAGGCTAATTTGGAGAACAAAATTTTTGATAAGTTGAAAGGATTGTTAATTGAGTTTAAAGTTGGTGAACAACCCGCTCCCGCTACGATTAAAGCGGTTGAGGTTTCTTGTATGTATTGTGGTGGAGCTCACGATTATTCCGAGTGCATTACCAACGGTGGTAACACTTCGAGTGCCTTCGCGGCCGCGGGAACTTATAACCAAAACGGCCAAGTTCCTCGCACTAATCAATTGACTCCACCGGGTTTTCCACCAAATCAAAATGCTAACAATTATCGAAACAATCAAGTTGGTTACCAAAGCAATCAAAGGAACAATTTTAAGGGTAATAACAACTATGGAAATCAAGGAACTAGTAGCCAATTGCAAAATCAAAATCAAAACCGTAATTTTCAAAACACAAGTCAAGGTCTTCAAAATGTTTACACATAAGAACTTCCAATGGACTTTTTGAATTACGCCACGGCAAATGATAAGATTTTGGAAAATATACAAGAGCAATTGGCTAGTCAAGCTAGGGACACGGCTAAAAACACTAAGGAATTGGCTAACTTTGTGAAAGAAAATCTTAACATGAGAAATGAGTTTAAAAATGATTTTGCTAATCAAATTCGAGGTCAAAACAACAAGATAGAGCAAAGTCATGCTAGGCTTGAACAAAGAATTGACCAAAAAGCCGCTAGTCAAGATTTGAAGTTTAATAGTCAAGATGCTAAGCTTAATGCCATTTTAGAAGCCGTCATGGGGAACAAAGCCTCTACTTCGAGTGGTCTACCTAGTAACACCGTTTCAAACCCGAAGGGAGAGATGAAAGTGATTACCACATGAAGTGGTAAGACACTTAAAGAACCGAATCCTCAACCAATTACTCCAACGGTGGAGGAAATTGAGGAAGAACCCGAGGTGGTGGTCGAAAAGGAGCATATTTCAAGCCCACAAAGTACCGCTCATGCCACACCTACGGTCGACCCTTTACCAACATTGGAACCCGAGATTCCAAAGGCTACGCCTATGCCCCAACCCACACCACCCTTGCCTTACCCATCAAGACTTAGGAAGGAGAAACGACAAGAGCGCGATAACTACCAATTTGATCTTTTTATGAAAATGTTTCGTGAGTTGCACCTTAATGTGAGTTTCGCCGATGCTTTGGTCATGATGCCTCGATTTGCCGATAACTTTAAGAGTATGTTGAACAACAAGGAGAAATTGCACCAAATGTCTAGTTGTTCGTCGGTTTATCTTAATCGCATATCTCAAAAAGTCGGTGATCCCGGTAAATTTTTGATCCCTTGTGCAATTCAAGATATGGAGGAATGCTATGCCTTGGCCGATCTTGGTGCTAGCATTAACTTGATGCCACTTGCAATCTTCAAGTCGCTCAATCTTCCTAATCTTACTCCTTCACAAATGTCTATTGAGTTGGCCGACCATTCCACAATTCTTGCATGTGGTTTGGCGGAAGACGTTTTTGTGAAAGTGGGGAAGTTCTACTATCCCGTAGACTTTATCGTTGTTGATATCCCCACGGATCCTCAAGTTCCTCTTATTTTAGGTCGTTCGTTTATAGATACGTCCATGGCTTTAATTGATGTGCATGCTAGAAAGATCACCTTACGTTTCAACGACGAGGAACTTGTTATAAACGCAACTCAAAATTCTCAACTTTCATATGTTTATTCCGTTGCTACCATAAATCTCGTTGATATGATCGACGTGGTTTGCGAGGAATTTTCACAAGAAGTTTTAGGGTTTGGTGATGAAGAAACTAGTGGCAATCCCACTATGTTAGATCCAATTCTTGATAATTCGACACCAACCTTCACTCCTTTCGAAGGTGGTGGTTTTACGTTGGAAGAATGTAATGTTCCACGTACTTGTGACGAAGACCTCGACAACGATGAGGACTTCTCGATTATCAAGGATTTTCTCAACGATTTCCCATTTCCTCCACCCGAGGAGGTTATGAGTATCGAGCCCAAATCTTCACTTGAGGAACCACCTATCCTCGAGTTGAAAGATTTACCTCCTCACCTCGAATATGTCTATTTGGAGGAGGACGACAAGTTGCCGGTTATTATTGCGAAGGATCTTTCGAATGATGAAAAAACCGCACTTGTCGATGTTCTAAAGGACCACAAAGGGGCGATTGCGTGGAAGTTATCCGACATTAAGGGAATCGATCCCAAGTTTTGTACCCACAAAATCTTAATGGAGGAGGATTTCAAGCCAACAATCCAAAGTCAAAGGAGGGTGAACCCCAAAATTCACGACGTCATCAAAAAGGAGGTCCTTAAACTCCTTGACGCGAGAATGATTTACCCTATTTCCGATAGCCCTTGGGTGAGTCCTATTCATTGTGTCCCTAAAAAGGGAGGGATGACCGTTGTGCCAAACGATGCAAACGAGTTGATTCCCACTAGACTCGTGACCGGATGGAGAGTGTGCATTGACTATCGTAAGTTGAATGAAGCCACTCGAAAAGACCATTTTCCCTTGCCCTTCATGGACCAAATGTTGGAGCGTCTTGCGGGAAACGATTTCTATTGCTTTTTAGATGGTTTTTCCGGTTACTTCCAAATTCCCATCGATCCTCGCGATCAAGAAAAAACTACGTTTACGTGTCCATATGGAACGTTTGCCTATCGTAGAATGCCATTCGGACTTTGCAATGCACCAGAAACTTTTCAACCATGCATGATGGATATTTTTCATGATATGATCGAGAAGACGATGGAAGTCTTCATGGATGACTTTTCCGTGTTTGGTGATTCTTTCACTTCGTGTTTGTCGAACCTAGAGAGAATGTTAAAACGTTGTGAGGAAACCAACCTTGTGCTCAATTGGGAAAAGTGTCATTTTATGGTTAAGAGTGGAATCGTCTTACGGCACAAGGTCTCGAAAGCGGGGATTGAGGTAGATCAAGCTAAGGTAGACGTCATCGCCAAATTACCTCATCCCAAAACCGTCAAGGGAGTTAGGAGTTTCCTAGGCCACGCGGGCTTTTATCGTCGATTCATCAAGGATTTTTCAAAGATTTCTCGACCCATTACACATCTTCTTGAAAAAGAGGCACGTTTTGTCTTTGACGAAGATTGTGTACGAGCCTTTGAGATCCTTAAGAGGAAACTTACCGAAGCTCCCATTCTTGTTGCTCCCAATTGGAACCTCCCCTTTGAACTTATGTGTGATGCAAGTGATTACGCTATTGGGGCCGTTTTGGGGCAACGTCATGATAAGCACTTCTTGCCTATTCACTATGCTAGCAAGACGATGACCGAGGCTCAACTTAAATACACTACAACGGAAAAGGAGTTCCTTTCCGTGGTGTATGCATTTGAGAAATTCCGACCTTACCTCGTCTTGACTAAATGCATAGTGTATACGGACCATTTGGCTATTAAGTATCTCATGGCAAAGCAAGATGCTAAGCCGAGATTACTTCGTTGGATTCTTCTCCTTCAAGAATTTGATCACAAAATCGTTGACAAAAAGGAGCCGAGAATCTAGCGGCCGATCATCTCTCTCGTTTAGAAGATCCTCACCAAAGTGTTTACGAGCCCAAGGAAATCACCGAAACATTTCCGCTCGAGACACTTGGTGTAGTGAATTCTAAGCTTGATTCTTCTACCCCATGGTTTGCGGACTTTGCAAATTACCATGCGGGTAACTTCATCATTAAGGGTATGACGACTCAACAAAAACGAAAATTCTTTCGTGACGTCAAGTTCTACTTTTGGAACGACCCTTACTTGTTTCGAACTTGTGCGGATCAAATCATCCGACGTTGTGTATTTGGCACCGAAGCTTCTAACATCCTTAGAGCTTGCCATGAGGGACCCACGGGTGGTCACCACGGTGCTAATCTCACGGCTAAGAAGGTGTTTGATGTCGGCTTCTTTTGGCCTACTATTTATCGAGATGCACAAGATCTTGTGAAGTCGTGTAATTCATGCCAACGACAAGGAAAAGCCTCACAAAAAGATGAAATGCCACAAAATATCATTCAAGTATGTGAGATCTTTGACGTTTGGGGCATAGACTTTATGGGGCCGTTCCCATCATCTCGTGGTAATAAGTACATTCTTGTTGCGGTTGACTACCTTTCTAAGTGGGTGAAGGCCAAGGCCTTGCCCACCAATGATGCTCGTGTGGTAGTCAAGTTTTTGAAGCAATTGTTTTCTCGGTTTGGAACCCCTCGTGCTATCATAAGCGTTCGTGGAACCCATTTTTGTAATGACCAATTTGAAAGGGTTCTAAGGAAATATGGGGTTACACATCAGCTTTCTACGGCTTATCACCCACAAACGAGTGGGCAAGTCGAGGTTTCAAACCGAGCTTTGAAGAGGATCTTGGAGAGATCCATTGGGGAAAACCGACAATCATGGTCGGATAAGTTAGACGATGCTTTATGGGCCTTTAGGACCGCTCATAAGACACCCATTGAGTGCACTCCCTATAAGCTTGTGTATGGAAAGAATTGTCATTTGCCTATCGAGTTAGAACACAAGGCTTATTGGGCCCTAAAGCATTGTAATGATGACATGGAGACCGCGAGAAAACACCGGAAAATGCAATTGAATGAATTGAATGAATTGAGAGACATTGCTTATGAAAATTCATTAATTTAAAAAGAGAAAACTAAAAAGTTGCATGATTCTAAAATTAAAAACCGGGTTTTTAATATTGGGGATAAAGTTTTGCTTTTTAATTCAAGATTGAAAATCTTTTCCGGTAAACTGAAATCCCGTTGGTCCGATCCATTCACCGTGACTCATGTATTTCCGTATGGGACCATCGAGCTAGCTCAAGATGATGGTCCTAACTTCAAGGTGAATGGACATAGGTTGAAGCACTACTTTGGCGGGGAAGTTCCATCCTTGAACTACCTCGACCAAGTCACCTTCCCCAATGATAATTAGTATTGAGGGGATCGAGTCGAGCTCATGACTCGGAAATCAAAAACGAGGTGCCTCGTGGGGGAGTCCCATGCTTATCCTATGTACATATTATCGCTTTCTAATTTAGCTTATGTGTGGGGATTTGTGCCCTTCCAACCTTTGTTCCATGGTTGTTTGTGATATGTGGTTTTTAGATCATGATCTTCACGATTGGAGCCTCTCGTGTTCGTTTTATGGGAGCACTCGATCGTTTGCTTTGGAGACATTTCTCAATATCCATGATATATCCTTTTGATGTTCTAACCATAGGTTTATAGCACACTTTATAAACGGTTATTAATTTATTGGTTACACCCTTTCCATGTTAGATTAGGCATTCGACTACGTCTCTAGTATGGGGGTGTTTGCACCCCTAGACTCGAAACATTGAGGACAATGTTTAACTTTAGTATGGGGGTGAATAGATACTTGCCTTGCCAAACCTTCACGCTTTCCAAAGTTTATCGTTCTGTTTATCATTTTTGTTGCAAAATATGGCTAAAAATGGCCAAATTTTAAAATTTTTCTCATATTTTATAAGTGTTTGAAGACACGAATGTAGGTTTTCTGATGGCGAGAATAAGAGTATTATTTGACTCGACCGTGCGTGTTGAGCACTTAGCTTTGATTCCTTAACTACATATTAGGCTAAGTCTCTTAAATGAGGACGCGAAATGATAGAGTTAATTATAAGTTACTATGCTAAACGTAGAGTACTCGTATTCTTTCAAAAACTCATGTGTTCTCGTTGTTTGCTTATTCTCCCTTCGCATGTAAATATTTTTTGCTTAATAAATATTGACTTAGCGGTTTAGTTAGGATTGTTGGGTTTCTAGTCTTTTCTAGTAGCTTCCGTGTAATTAAATTGGGAAGACATTAAGGTATCGCCAGCTTCACGGTTTTGAAGTATTGGCACCCTAATAATCAAAAGCTTCACCCAATAATAAGATTTCAAGTGCTCACCTAAATCTAGCAAACAATTTGAAGCCCCACAAGGCCGAAAAATCTATGCAAAAATTGAAAGTGAATCAAGCCTTAATCTTTGAAGCTTTAAAGATCCAAAATTCGCTTTAGCGTGAGGATATACGTCTTCGGCTAATAAAACCACCGATGAGGCGGATAATAAAAGGCAAGGCAAGACCGAAGTCATAATAAAAGCTTCATGGCGAAGTTGAATAAAAGATGGAGGTAAACCAAAGATAATAAGGTCCTTCCGTTAGGGGGCGTATAAAAGTCTTGGTAATAAGTCTCATGTTCAAAACCGTTATAAAACCGTGTTTATCGATTCTTCTTGTCAACTTAATTTTTTAACATCATTGTCTATTAGGAGGGGTTATTGATTTGATGGTCTTAGTTACACCGTTAGGACTCTATTTTTAGACCTAAATCTCTGTTATCGCATAAGTCAAAAATGTATCCTCGTGAAACATTCAAGACAAAATAAAATATAAGAGATACAACTTAGGAATAATGGGAGGATAAGTACGTGATTAGGACATATGAGTAGTGTTAGCATTACTAACTTATAATGACAATGATCTCGTTGCACGCTTAACATGGAATTGGAGTGAAAATCGAGGACGATGAAATTATTTCTAACGAAGCATTCACGTGTTCTTATTCTATGAACCTAAACATCCCATTTTGCGATGAAAATCATACATTATGTCTAAAACGCAAGTAGTAGTAGTAGTAGTATAGCTAGTTTATCATTTCAAAAAAGTGAATAAAAATGAATTTTGGAGGTGCCATGATACTTTATTCTAGCATTGCGTGAGGGCACGGCAATGGTTTAGTATGGGGGAGTGATGAGACTGCTTTTATACATAGTCTCATCGTCCAAATTAGGCTTTAAATACATTAAATATCATCAAAATACCCAAATATATGCTTGTGTTTGTGCTTGTGTATTTTAGGTACGGATATTGAGAAAATGACAAAAGATCACAAGAATCAAGCAAAAACGAACACGGGAAACGAAGCCGCACGATGAACCAAGCCCTAATGAAGAATTTTCCAAAGTCAACCCTTGAATATTTGAAGAATATTGAAGATTGGTCCTCCAAGTTTGAAGAAATGACACTTTATACCCTTGTATATTCATAATTACAAGTTTGGTCCCTAAAGTTTGTCAAAATTACAAAAAGGACCCTTGACTTTGAAGAATTGGCAAATTTAGTCCCTCAACAAAACTAAATTGTCAATAATGGTCCTCCAAGAAGTCAACAAACAAGTCAAAGCCTTGAAGTATGAAGACATGTCAAAATCAGTCCTTGGAATATGAAGAAATTGCATTTTAAGTCCTTGTTTCAAGCTTATAAAGTTTTTGTGCCAAAATTGCCAAATGATGAAACTTGTTTACAAAGGGAAATGAAGTTTGTGCCATTTAATACAACTTGAACAAAATTGGAAAAGTGAAGGGGCAAACCTGCCAGACAACCTAAGCTATTCCCTCCACTCACAAGCTGACACCTCACCCACTCACACCCATCAACCAATCACAAACCACCCCTTCACCACGTCACCTCTCCACTCACCATAAACTGATTTAATTAATTCAGTTTAAATCTCCCACCAAAACACTTCATTTAAAAACGTTTTACCCAAAATAGATTAAACACTCCCCTAATCCATCCTTAAACCCTAATTTTTTCCAGGATGAACAATGATCAAAACAAGGGGTTTTTGGGTAATTATTTCCAGATCATTGATTAAACACCACTTAAACCCAAAACCACCCTTAAACTCCCATCACCATCACCTCACATGTTTATGCAACCCTCCCCTGCCCCACATTTTGGCTCCAAGACAAAGAAGGCAGCCAATCAAGCATTTTTTGTGCTCCCAAAGACAAAATGGACGTCCTAGATTGTTTCTACATCACTGGCATCTCAAATACGTCCAAGAATCATCACATGATCTCTTGACAAATTCAAAAAAAGGCATCAACATGGCATCTTCAAATATTCTCCAAGGGCAAAGCTGGAAGTTCAAGTGTTAGGGTTTTTAGCTTCTTATCAGTTCTAGAATCACAAGTGTAAGCCTATATAAAGGCACATAGGACTTAGCATAGTTTCTGTTCTTGATTTTTCTCCTTTTTCACAAACTTTGTAAATCCAGTTTATTAAGGAATATAAATGGTTTAAGTGTTGTTGATGAGAAATATTGAGTTCCCTTTACATTTCAGTTGATTTAAGTTATAATTGTTTGAGTTTGGTTTGATTTTCAGCAAAAAGTTTTTAAGTTTCAAAGTTTCTGTTTCTTTTTCAAAGCTGTCTTATATCTTAAATGTAACACCCCCAATTTCGGTCATAACAGCAGAAGGGTCATTGGGTGTTACTATCATGGTTCAATCTCATAATCATAGAAAACGGCTCAAAACGAGACGTTTTATTAAACATCCATTCAATTCCATTTAATCAAGATAAAATTTCGTACACGGTCCCAGATAATTCAAAAGTTTACAACTATTATAAATGATAAAAGTTATTTGAATGGATATGTTTTAGAAAAGCGGGCCAAAACATTTCAAATATGCAAGCTTCACGAAACCGCCTTCCTCGAGTGCCTTCAATATGGATCTGAGATAAAACATGCTTAAAAAGTCAGCAAAATTTGCCGAGTGAATCTATAGAGTTTAAATTTAAATAAAGAGAACACAAGTATTCAAAATAACCTTCCATGGTTAATAATTTACCGAAATACCATTATGTTGTACGGACATAATTATCGGTTTCATTACATAAGCCTCGTGACATTGAACGTTAACATATATTATTTCAGCCCAACACACCTAGCCAAGTGCGTATATTTCTCTTATACAATGCATCCGATGTTTCATTACTAGTGCATCACAACACCACGCGAGAGCTAATCGCGACCGGACTGGGCGTCACCCCGATAGATCTATCCATAGCATTAGCGTTATCTCGATTAACAATTCACGATTCATGGGTCTTTTAAGGCTAAAATCAGCTTATGCAATAAATTTCATCTAAGCATACCATCAAGTTCCTTGTGTTCAATTTTAAAACAAAGAGGGTTTACCACAACTTCTCGTTGTACCCTTCATTTTCAATAATTACTTTTCAAGTAATAAGGGTTTCCACAACTTCTCGTTGCACCCATACTTTTCCAATAAGTAGAGTTTCCACAACTTATCGTTGTACCCTTTTATTTTAATAAAACAAGCATGTTATCCCCCTCGCGGGTTTATAAAACAAGTAAATATGTTAAAAGCGAGGCTATAGACTCACCTTAGCCAATAGTGGTAATGAGACGATCGCCGACGATTAGTGATGCCCGTTTAAACACGAAAACCGCAACCTACCAAATAAGGTGCGTTCGTTAAAAATCGAATTAAGTATAAATCATACTTAAATAATATAAAAATCAAAATTACAAAACCAAGACAATCCCGAAAAATTTAATAATACAAGTGTTATTACAAAACCCTTTTATTCAACACTATTCTTTAAACAATTTCACTCTCGATATTGACTCGTCTTAAGACGCCAAGTCAAATTCTCATTTTACTTCCCTCGGACCAGTAGCTAAGTCATTTACATAATGACTTAACACTTGAGTAATTCACCATGTCCAATGGCGAATACTCAACTCACGCCACATAATTATTGAACTATATGTCCAAAATCCCAATCAGTATGTACATTCCAAATGTACACACCAATCTACCCTATCTACACTTGTCCGATTTCGACGAAACTTGGTCACAAACTCACTTATTATATTAATAAGACTCAGTTTAAATTTCATTCAAAAATATTACTTCTAAGACCTTCTGCCCGACACATCTTCGTGTTGTAAAAACCGGACAGATTTACGTCTTCAACTCGTAAAACTATTTTGACGTATTTAAACAACTCCATTTATAAAACCGACTCACGAGTTTGAAAATACACTCATGACCTGAGGTTTAGACTCCAACATCAGTCCTTGAACATTTTTAAAACTCATTCTATAGTCCCCGAGATTCGATCCAAATATCGACAACAATTTTTGGATTGTGCCGATACTCGTCTCCCGGTACACAAATACTAAAAGTAGCATAACTTTTCGCTCGAAATGAGTTAGAAGCTCATTCAAGCGGCAAATCGAAGCTAAAAGAATTCTCTACAAGCCTATCCTATTAGTTTAAACATTTTCAAACAGTAAGATTTCCAAAATTTACGTTTTACCCACTGGTCTAAAACACCTTCTAAAATCTCCCACCAAATCATATTTTTGATCAATTCCAACCATTTTCCTCATCATCCTACACCCCTAATATCATTCTAAACAAATCATCTAACCCATAACACCCTTGAATAATTATTTAAAATTTTACCCACTCAAAAATCCATCATGCAATACTTAAAATAATAATATAACAACACTAGTAACAATTATATAATAAGAAAATAGATCAAATCACCTTGGATCATCATCAAAATTTGAAAGTTGTTGCATGTTGTAAATTTTTACATCAAAATGATCCCCATCAAATTTGCAACATGGGATATTAATTAGTTTTCATTGATTCAAAGTAGAAATTGAAAATCAAATGGGTTTTGGGGGTGGTTTTTGTGCCGTGGGTTAGAGAGAGAGAGGGGGGGAGGATGATCAAATTTTTTATTTTATTAAAAATAGAGTGTGTGTGTTAGTGGGGAGTTTTTATATAGTGGGGTGAGGGTAGTTTTTGCCAATTTGCATAGTTTTGGTCCAAAACACAAAGTAAATAGTTGTAAGGGTATAAAAGGTAAATATTAAATTTTGAAAATAGTTACGAGACTCGGGTTTCGTAAAAATACTTTTTTTTAAAAGTTAAAACGCTTCTTAAAAATAATAATATCACTTCGACACGACTTAAAACGTAATTAAATCGAAAACGTCGAAAATATAAAATATCGAGACAATCGATAATAAAACATAAATATTTGGGCATCCATCGGTATCGCGATCATCAGTAGTTCTCGTCATTCGTTAAAATGTAAAATACGAGAAATAAAAATAAATATAATAAAATCATTCATATGATAAATTTGAGAATATATTATCGATACTTAACGTTTTTCTTGTCGGTTTTCGTCGAAACGACATTTTTAAGTTAAGTTTCAAGTCATAACCTTCTCGGTTAGCCGATAATTTAAAAATCTCATTAAAATAAATATATAATACTTAATAGTCGAGATTAAAATAACGACCTGAAATTGACGGATTGTCACATTATCCCCACCAAATTGGGATCTTCATCCCGAAGATCAACTTGCGTTCTTCCTCGATCGCTCGTTGAAATCAAAGAGTTAAACGTATTCTGGTCCCCGTCTAGAGTTCCATCACACATGACAATAAAAATTCGACTTTGCTTCGGTTGCCTAACTTCCTTATCGATAATATCAACAAGTACTTTGATGAAATGCAACTTACCGTCGATTCATACTTCATCAAGAGAGATAATAAGATCTTCGTCAGGAAGAAATTTCTTTAGGTTCGACATGTGAAAAGTATTGTGAATTCCTTGTAGTTCTCGGGGTAATTTAAGTTTTCATGCCGTCGACCATCGATATCATCTCGAATGGTCCAAACTAACGGGGACTTAACTTCCCACGTTTTCCAGATATATATAACACCTTTTTCATGGTGATAACTTGGCATAACTTTTCCACCTACCTCGAATTTCAAAGGTTTTTCGCTTCACATCGTCATAACTTATATGTCTACTACGAGCAGTTAACAAACGATTCATAACTAGCACGATCGATTTCTTTATCAAAATAAAATGAGTAGAGTCAATCAATCAACATTGACAGAAATCGAGTCATATTCATACTGAGTTTTCAAGAGCTTAACAATGAATCCATTGTAATTTGCTCCTACCTCTCAAATGGTAACGAATAACATAATCGTAATCACTTAAAGGCTTATTTACCTCTTCTAATCCAGAATACATTGTAGGCTCTTACTATCGGTGGATACCGTACCATAGTGCCATACAATTAATGTCTCAATAGATGAAGAGTAAAATCACCGCACCCACTTACAGGTCATGGGTTGAGCAGTTTCCTCCTTCTTCCTAGGCTTCCTACGAGCGTATACAAATCAAAACAACCCCAAATCATAAAGGAGATGTATCACGATCAACAACAAAATCTTCACTTCCTTCGAGTAATGATAAGATCGGCGTGTCGCAGAGTTTTCTTTTCATAGTCTGAAAAGCCTTCTCTTCATCACCGCCACACACAAACGGTTCATTCTTTTTAGTTAGCTTAGTTAATGGTTTTGATATCAAAGAGAATCCTTCGATAAACCTTCAGTAATAACCAGCCAAACCTAGAATTTGTCGTACTTCAGTTAGAGTAGTTGGAACATTCAAATTTTCGATGGCTTCGATTTTCGCAGAATCAACAGGTATGCCACTTTTGTCAATCACATGACAGAGAAATTGCACAGAACAGAGCCAAAAATCACACTTTAAATTTTTTGGGTACATCTTTTCGTTCTTTAACAAGTTCAAGATAATCCCTAAGTGTTCGGCATGTTCTTCCTTTCTCTTCAGGCAGATTAGAACATCATCAAAGAAAACAATCACGAATTTATCAAGATACGACTTACACCTATGGTTCATTAATTCAATGAATACAGCAGGTGCACTGGTCAAACCAGAAGGCATAAACCTAAACTCATAATGATCATCACGAGTTCTAAACGCCGTAATAGGAATATCTTCCTCGCGTATGCGAAGTTGATGATAAGTAAAACAAAGATCAATCTTTGGAGAAAACACCAGAATCTAGGAGAAAACACGAGAGTTTTGAAGTTGATCAAATAGATCATCAATTCTTGGATGCGGATAACAGTTCTTGACCGTTAGCCTATTCAACTCTCGGTAATCGATACACATATGAAACGAATCATCTTTCTTCTTAGCGAATAGAATGGGAGTTCTACAAACTGACGAGCTCGGTCGAATAACACATCGATCAGATAGTTCTTAAAACTGCACAAATAATTACTTCAACTCTGAGGGTGCTAATGAATATGGCTCATGTGCCACAGTTGCAGCACCAGAAATTGGATCAATTGGGAATTTTAATTGCCTTGGAGGCGGAAGCCTTGGCAAATCTTCTAGAACACTTCAGATTAGTCACAAATGACTAGAGTAATTCTACGTACTTTTCTTACAATTCCTTCTACGATACCTAAGCCACGAATAATCCACAACCTTTTCCGATATACTTACGAGCTCTAATGCACGAAAAGAATTTTCAATTTGGAATTATATTTCCCTTCAGTAACATCAGCCTTGCCTTGAATTATGTGTCCCATGAGCTAATCAGCCATGCAGACAACTTCACAAATAGTAAACGGCTTAGAAGAAGTCACATCACCGCATATTTTCCTGGTCAGCCCTAAAAATGCTGCTTGACCTTGACGGTTCGGGTTCCAAAATTCTTGGACATAAAAGAGTCAACTTATGGAAACACTTGATACATCTACCAATGTTAGTTCCCTTCAGTTTAAGATTGTACAACACTTGCTCCATACTTTGGAAATACTTCGAGGACAAACTCCTCATTTAACCGTTTTCTCACCTTAGTCCATGGTGTCCCATAAGTATCGATATATATGGAAGCAAGTCTGCCATTCCACCAAATTAATGCACGACCTTGGAGAGTAGCGATTTTAAATTGCACCATATCCTCCTGATTAGGGTCACAGATTCGAAAGACTGACGCCAGCTTTTCAACAACTGACACAATCCTCCATCATCTTTAGTCCCCTTAAGCGTCTATGGTTTGCACTTAACGAATGAGGTGTAGTTATAGCCTCTAACTTCGGGCACATCTGTTCCACCCGTACCACGAACATTATCAGCTCCAGCTTCAGCTTCACCGGTTCCAGTTCCACCAATTGTAGCTTTAGCTCCAGATCCAGATTCATCATTCATGTTGGCCATGAATTTAACTAAAGATACAACAACTTATTCACTAATAACTTGACGCATTCGTGCTTCAGTCATAGCTTTCATCGACTGTATGAGTCTTGTGTAACGTAAATCAAATCATAATGAGTATTCATTCAGTGATTGCGTTATACCACATGAATTTTACAAGATAAAAGCAAAGAAAGATAATAATAGAACGATGTAGAATTAGGAATCAAAAGATAGTCATTCCATTGATCACAAACTAGTACAAGTCGTATTGTCAACATTATGGATAGTCATCGTCTAATGCATACAACTTAAAAGACTAGTCCTACTAACTATTGTCACAGTTTAGTTAGGGATTAATAAGAAGATACTACAATTGATAAACTAATCTACTAACAGTTACTAGGTAATTCACATGGCTAAGAAAGCTCCTCGGTCCCACAAGAAGAAGATTTCTTCAATGTCTTTCAGAGACGCTTGATATCCTCCTCAATTGGCGCTTTTGGAACAGCCTCAATACAACCATTTCACGATCAAGAAATTAAGGAACAAAATCAAAGAATGAATCGAGCAAATGAATTACAATTTAATAAGAGTTTAATCACGCAGATGCTATATGCTTAAGCCTACACATTTATGAATCATTATTTCTATGAATTGATCAAGTCCTTCCAAATAAGATTCAGAAATTTGTAGTTCAACAATTTATAATTTCCTTGTTAAAATAAATGGCCAATTTATTTCAACGATTATAAATCACTTTATTCAAGCATCGCCAGCTCAACGCAAAAGATCAAGATCGAAACAAATGAGAAACGGATTTAACAGAAAATGACCAGTGATATGATATGGAATCCTGGTTGGCATGTGAAAACCATAACAATCAATCTCAATTCTTAACAATCAACAGTACCATCTCAGACAAACTTGTTTTTATCAAAACAGTATAATGTCGAAGACTAATGAAAAGGCAAATTAAATTTTCTAAACGATATGAACGAATCGATAAATCAAGAATAAGAACCAAGGAAATCAAAATCCTTGTAACCAAAAGAATATCAGCAGAATATTAACCGTTTCGTTAGGATCATGTATATCCACAACTTAGTTAATCTCGAGAATAACAGGATTCATTTCAGGAATAGCTTCAGCGCTAGCATAAAAATGACTAGGGTGGCTTCGTGACAATCGACGTCGTATAAATATCTCGTATAAATATAAAATCATCATTTATAATTAAATAAATGAAAACATACCTTGTAATTCATAAGTTCAAATAATCGATAAAGATTACAACATATATATAATCCCATATATATATATATATATAAATACTATCATTCTCGTCCATTGACAACTCGGAGGTTTCGCTTGCAACAGTTATAGTTAAAAGATTTCAAAAATTCATTTTTGGAAAATCTTTTCGTTCTCTATAACTTGAGCTCTGATGCCAATCTGTAACACCCCCAATTTCGGTCATAACAGCGGAAGGGTCATTGGGTGTTACTATCATGGTTCAATCTCATAATCATAGAAAACGGCTCAAAACGAGACGTTTTATTAAACATCCATTCAATTCCATTTAATCAAGATAAAATTTCGTACACGGTCCCAGATAATTCAAAAGTTTACAACTATTATAAATGATAAAAGTTATTTGAATGGATATGTTTTAGAAAAGCGGGCCAAAACATTTCAAATATGCAAGCTTCACGAAACCGCCTTCCTCGAGTGCCTTCAATATGGACCTGAGATAAAACATGCTTAAAAAGTCAGCAAAATTTGCCGAGTGAATCTATAGAGTTTAAATTTAAATAAAGAGAACACAAGTATTCAAAATAACCTTTCATGGTTAATAATTTACCGAAATACCATTATGTTGTACGGACATAATTATCGGTTTCATTACATAAGCCTCGTGACATTGAACGTTAACATATATTATTTCAGCCCAACACACCTAGCCAAGTGCGTATATTTCTCTTATACAATGCATCCGATGTTTCATTACTAGTGCATCACAACACCACGCAAGAGCTAATCGCGATCGGACTGGGCTCACCCCGATAGATCTATCCATAGCATTAGCGTTATCTCGATTAACAATTCACGATTCATGGGTCTTTTAAGGCTAAAACTAGCTTATGCAATAAATTTCATCTAAGCATACCATCAAGTTCCTTGTGTTCAATTTTAAAACAAAGAGGGTTTACCACAACTTCTCGTTGTACCCTTCATTTTCAATAATTACTTTTCAAGTAATAAGGGTTTCCACAACTTCTCATTGCACCCATACTTTTCCAATAAGTAGAGTTTCCACAACTTATCGTTGTACCCTTTTATTTTAATAAAACAAGCATGTTATCCCCCTCGCGGGTTTATAAAACAAGTAAATATGTTAAAAGCGAGGCTATAGACTCACCTTAGCCAATAGTGGTAATGAGACGATCGCCGACGATTAGTGATGCCCGTTTAAACACGAAAACCGAAACCTACCAAATAAGGTGCGTTCGTTAAAAATCGAATTAAGTATAAATCATACTTAAATAATATAAAAATTAAAATTACAAAACCAAGACAATCCCGGAAAATTTAATAATACAAGTGTTATTACAAAACCCTTTTATTCAACACTATTCTTTAAACAATTTCACTCTCGATATTGACTCGTTTTAAGACGCCAAGTCAACGCAAGTCAAATTCTCATTTTACTTCCCTCGGACCAGTAGCTAAGTCATTTACATAATGACTTAACACTTGAGTAATTCACCATGTCCAATGGCGAATACTCAACTCACGCCACATAATTATTGAACTATATGTCCAAAATCCCAATCAGTATGTACACTCCAAATGTACACACCAATCTACCATATCTACACTTGTCTGATTTCGACGAAACTTGGTCACAAACTCACTTATTATATGAATAAGACTCAGTTTAAATTTCATTCAAAAATATTACTTCTAAGACCTTCTGCCCGACACATCTTCGTGTTGTAAAAACCGGACAGATTTACGTCTTCAACTCGTAAAACTATTTTGACGTATTTAAACAACTCCATTTATAAAACCGACTCACGAGTTTGAAAATACACTCATGACCTGAGGTTTAGACTCCAACATCAGTCCTTGAACATTTTTAAAACTCATTCTATAGTCCCCGAGATTCGATCCAAATATCGACAACAATTTTCGGATTGTGCCGATACTCGTCTCCCGGTACACAAATACTAAAAGTAGCATAACTTTTCGCTCGAAATGAGTTAGAAGCTCATTCAAGCGGAAAATCGAAGCTAAAAGAATTCTATACAAGCCTATCCTATTAGTTTAATCATTTTCAAACAGTAAGATTTCCAAAATTTACGTTTTACCCACTGGTCTAAAACACCTTCTAAAATCTCCCACCAAATCATATTTTTGATCAATTCCAACCATTTTCCTCATCATCCTACACCCCTAATATCATTCTAAACAAATCATCTAACCCATAACACTCTTGAATAATTATTTAAAATTTTACCCACTCAAAAATCCATCATGCAATACTTAAAATAATAATATAACAACACTAGTAACAATTATATAATAAGAAAATAGATCAAATCACCTTGGATCATCATCAAAATTTGAAAGTTGTTGCATGTTGTAAATTTTTACATCAAAATGATCCCCATCAAATTTGCAACATGGGATATTAATTAGTTTTCATTGATTCAAAGTAGAAATTGAAAATCAAATGGGTTTTGGGGGTGGTTTTTGTGCCGTGGGTTAGAGAGAGAGAGGGGGGGAGGATGATCAAATTTTTTTTTATTAAAAATGGAGTGTGTGTGTTAGTGGGGAGTTTTTATATAGTGGGGTGAGGGTAGTTTTTGCCAATTTGCATAGTTTTGGTCCAAAACACAAAGTAAATAGTTGTAAGGGTATAAAAGGTAAATATTAAATTTTGAAAATAGTTACGGGACTCGGGTTTCGTAAAAATATTTTTTTTTAAAAGTTAAAACGCTTCTTAAAAATAATAATATCACTTCGACACGACTTAAAACGTAATTAAATCGAAAACGTCGAAAATATAAAATATCGAGACAATCGATAATAAAACATAAATATTTGGGTATCCGTCGGTATCGCGATCATCAGTAGTTCTCGTCATTCGTTAAAACGTAAAATACGAGAAATAAAAATAAATATAATAAAATCATTCATATGATAAATTTGAGAATATATTATCGATACTTAACGTTTTTCTTGTCGGTTTTCGTCGAAACGACATTTTTAAGTTAAGTTTCAAGTCATAACCTTCTCGGTTAGCCGATAATTTAAAAATCTCATTAAAATAAATATATAATACTTAATAGTCGAGATTAAAATAACGACCTGAAATTGACGGATTGTCAAATTAAATTTTCATACAAACCTGATACAATGGTGATTAAGTGTGTTGGAGTGATGGTATTTGAGCTTGTGTATGTCTATAACACCATGGCTTGTTCTGGTGTAGTGGGTACCCAAGTTTAAAATAGCCATTGGTTTAGTCATTTCCTATTATTAGCTTATCATATCCTTACCCACAAGCTAAAGCTCTCTTCTAGCTTAATCTATAAGCTAGGAGCAAGCCTTAAGCTTTTTACACAGCTTTTCCCTTTTCTCTCTTAGCAGATTCAAAAAAGGAACCAATCCTATTCATTTTTTTTGTTAAGCAAACTTCATCAGAACCTCAACAAAGTTCAGCACAAGCCCGGGCTTGTTTGGAGGTGGTTTTTCAACCACTAAGGGTCCTGGATGTAGGACCCTTAAGGTAGCTCCTTGTCTCTTAATTAAATTTTTAGATTTCTGAAAATTATGTGCTTTATGTGATTTTGCATGTTAAGGTGTTAAATGTATGTTTGAGTGCTTAAAACTGCTTAAATAAGACTTGTATGCATGCTTAGATAGTGTTCAATCAGTTTGGTTAAGTCTGGATTGGAGTTGCTTTGAAAATTTTGTGTTTATCAGATTTAAAGGGGTGTTTGGATCAGTGTTTTAAATAGTTTAGATTGTTTAGAATCTGCTTGTAGACTTGTTACACACACTCTTTGGGTTGTCAATAGGTCTTAGGCTAGCTTGGTTTTCAATTTGAGTAAGTTTTAAACCATATGCATGCTTGAAAATTGGTTTAAGTGGTAAAAATCAGTTAAGTCTATTGTCTGCTTGTTTTTGCCTGAATTTGTGCATCCATATCTTGTTGGTTGTTAGATTATAGGCTGTTTAAGGTCTGTGTGTTGCTTGTATGCTATTTTGTGTGAGTGTATGCAAGATCTTGGTGTTTAAAATCCATTTTTGTGCAAGTAAGTAAGGGTCATTTGTGTTCATCAGAAACATAAGCTATTCAGCAACTTGTCTTGACTTTGTGTGTTTGATTCTTGCTAAGTGATCCTTAATTTTGTGTTTGTGTTGACTCCTTGTACTCAACAGAGTACAAGGGTGCCCCATTGTCCATAAATCATCAACAATATACCAAGATCAAGCCCTCTTGATCATTTTTTTCACTTGTGAAGAAACACCATAAGTGTTCATCAGAAAGTTGTGCAATCCTGAGCACGTTTTTGATCTCAAGTAGTCTTAATCTTGTTTAATCTTGAGTTGTGTTCTGTTTTTGAGCTTAACATAGTTACTGGATTAAGTGTTAAAAGTAAAAAAAAAGAAAAAAAAATTGCAAAAAGCTCACCTTGCCTGGGCTCGAACACGCGACCTTGCTTTCCAAGGGCTAGCGTGTTAACCAGTGATCTAGATGGCTTTTTACGTTTACATTTCATTCCATTACTTATTTAAGTAGTGTTTGTTTTACAGCTTATTTAGATAACAGCTTTTAGATAAGCTGTTTCTAGCTTATTTCTTGTAGCTTTTTCCTGTTTAGCATTTTTCCTAGGATATTATTAGGATTGTTGACTTTTCTAAGCAAAAAGCAAATTTTTCCCATTATTTATTAATTTATTAGGATTATTTTAAGTTTTAATTTTAGAAAGTCATTAAAAAATAGAAAAAAGTAATTTAAAAATCTGGAAAAATAGTTTTTAGGTTTTTAATCATATTTTTGAGGTTTACAGCTATTTAGGTTTTCAATTTAGCTTATTTTTAGTTTTATAGGATTTTAGGGTTTTTAAGCAACTTTAAAATTTAATATAAAATTATTAAATAGGTTTCAGAAAATTTGGATTGCATTTTTGTTTTAGTTACATTATTTAGGATTTTTGGTAATTTTTTAGAATTTATTTACAAACTTTTTATTTTTTTTGAATATTTTAATATTATTTTATTATTAAAAATTGAAGTTTTATTTTTTATTGTTTTTACATTTTTCCTAGGTTAAGGACACTTAATTAGGAGTTTTGTCACTTTCCAAATATTTTTTAGACTTTTCAATTAATTTCTAGAATTAATTTAAGATTTAATAGATTTTAATAATTTTTAAGTGTTTAAAAATAGTTTAATTTGGTTTTAAAATTTTTAAAAATAGTTTTTAGCTTAATTAGGTCATTTTTGAGGTTTACAAACTATTAGATCTTGTTTAAGGCTTTTTAATATTTAATTGTGATTTTTAGGGCTTTAATTAGCATTAAAAAGTCATAATTGAATTAATTAAAAGGTTTTAGCAAGTTTGGATTTTTTGTAAACTCTTAGAATATTATTGGGGATTTTTAGTAATTTTTAGGAATTTTTAGGTTAAAATTTTAATTTTGGCACTATTTACGGTTTTACGTGTTCGCCTTTTTCGTCGTAGTATAATCCGTCTTTGTAACCGTCTTTCTCTTCTAATCCCATTTCTTTTTCAATCAATATAATCACAAATCAATATCAATTCTTAACACAACGCACTTGCCTCCTCGAGAACGAACTCACTTAGGGTCATTCACACACGGTTTTCCTAAATCGTCGTGCACACTTGCCCTACTTTGTGCATCCTTTTCCTAAAGGTGTACAAAACTTCTACAATCATGGGCTATATGAGCTATACTTGGATCACGAGCCTAATACATTAATATATTGTTGGAGCGACCGATCCTTCATAAATACGTAAAAACGTATTTCCAACATAATCATTAACCCTAATTATTCTAATCCTGTTCATATCATTAAATTACATATTTCTTAATTAACCTAACGTTAGATCCATCATGTATTAATTGTAAAAGAATTAAAAACAGTTTAATTAAAAAGGGTATTGAAGATTTTACCTTAGAATTTTTGAAAGAAGAAAAATTAATGAAGAACCCTAAAACCACCATTGTTGCCGACTTGAAGGTGATCTCCAGGGGTTTTATGAAGTTTTTTGGTAAATAAACAGTCTTTATATTGTTTCCTAACAAGTCCTTGGCCCATTACAAAAGTCCGGTTAGGGATGGCAACAGGTAAGAAAAAACCCATAACCCACGGGTACCCACACGTAAGTGGGTGGGTATTTTCGTCATATTACACCCATGGGTAGGTCGTGGGTATAAATCAAAACCCATTAATGGGTGGCGGGTGGGTGACGGGTATGCTATACCCGTCATGGGTAAACCCATGATACCCATCATGGGCAAACCTATGAAACCCATTTGATATACCCACATGTGTATCCATCAATATACTTATGGGTGTTCTTATAATCCCATTTAAAATAAGATAAAATTCATTATACCTCTTAAATAGTTGTACTTATATAGTTGTGACTTGTGAGACTATTATAAATTATAATTGCTACCGCTGTCAAGAAAACACATTAAACTAAAAAAGACTATTCGATTTGCTAGACTAAAAAGTAAAGATCAAATATAAGATCATCAAATACATATACATAGATAATCTAGTTCGTCTCTTCTTGCCAAACATCAATTCGTCCATACTAATACATATATGATACTACTGTTTTACACTTCTAGCATATTTTGTTCACTCTACAAGGTACACGACACACCTCTAGTCCTCAAACACATCTAAATAATTATTCACTTATTCTAGTCTCGTTGTTTTATTGATATTGTCTTTAATTCAGTTTCTTGAAACGCACTTACATAATTGCTTTTTATATAAGATTGTGTGATTTTTTATTGCATTAACCCATGGGTTTACCCACGGGTAACAAATACCCACGGGTAACAAATACCCACGGGTATGGGTATGGGTATCAAATTATACCCAGAAATGGGTAACGGGTGGGTGGTGGGTATGAAATATTTACTTGGGTGGGTGACGGGTTTGAGATACCCGTACCTATTACCCACGGGTGCCATCCCTAAGTCCGGTTTCCCTTTTTCCTTTTTTCCCTTTTCTTTTTCTTTCTTGCGTCCCAAAACCGACTATTATATATATTTTTATGTATATTTTTATTTTTATTACTTATTAATATATTATTAATAATACCTTAATTTACCTTAATCTATTTCAGCTCTTAAAGCATCCGAAATCTCAAAACCGTAAAACTAGTCAGTTTTACGCGTATACCGTAAAAGACGTAAAAATATACAGTTTAATAATAGCTCTTGAAATATGAATTAAACTTAATAAATAATTCCTAAATGACTTAAAACCATCCCAAAAAATATTCATGTGACTAATTACCTTATTCGAGACCTCAAAATGCTAAACCCTAAATCGTAAAAATACGATTTACTGTATTACATATACGTACACATAAAATATTAAAATAACGCCATCTCATTTCATAGTCACTACCTTGTGAGCTCATGAACATAAAAACATCACACATCGTCTCACTCACAAGGTACCCCGTACCTAAAGACGATATCCAAACCACAATCTATTCACACCAATTAGCACATAAACACGTAAAGACACGTAACTTGCACAAAATAAAACTAAGTGACGAACCTCAAAACCGCGGTTGTCACATCACTCCCTCCTAATAGAAATCTCATCCCGAGATTTACTCCTTAGGATCAAACACAGAAACTACAAATCACATGAGGATACTTGTTCTAAATGAACTCTTCTCATTTCCATGTGTACCTTAGTTCATGACTCAATTTACTAGATATATTAACCAACAATATTTAAATTCATTCCCAAACTCTTGACTTCACAGCCCATAAATCTCACAAATGACTCTTTGACAAATTGAAGACTCTTATTAACACTAATCCCGAATAATCGTACATGCAAATATGCATTCTCAAACAACATTACCTAAATATTAATACATGAAATATATCATGTGCACCACTCAATTCCCCAGGTAATTCTATACCCATAAGCTATTGGTCCAATCTTTCCAAAGATCATAAATGGACCTACAAAACTTGACATCAACTTTTACCTTTTACCAAAACATGTCGTCCGTTACTATGGGTGAAACTTCCTACATAACTTTGTCACTAAACTCTAGTGGTTTCCTCCTTTTCAACATATCATCTCTTGTCGCTCTCATCCTTTCCACAAACACCATTATTATATTAGTAGCCTCTTTCACGAATTCTGGTCCACAATAGGGACAACTCACCCTATCCTACCAAATAGTGCCTCAAATGGCATTTATCAACTTCTAGTATGATAACTATCATTATATGAAAACTCAGCCATCGCTAACGAGTTTCCTAACTCCCTCTAAATAAATCACTCATGCCCTCAGTGTAACTCCTAAGGTTGTATAAATCTCTTACTTACCCATCCTTTTCCAATTAGCTGGATATACTCATATCCAATCATGTTCATGAACTCCCTTTAGTCCGTACCCCAAACTACTTAAAAATTCCAATTACCTTACAAAAGTGACCTATGACGGTCTTTCACATATCCATTAGTTCATCACAACAAGGCTCTTCCAATCCAAATCAACTTACGATATCTATACTCATCACCAAAAGGACGGTTATCTCAGTTAGTCTATCAACTACCATCCAAACCCATGCTACAACTACTTCCATTAAATTTGGATAGCTCATTAGTAGCACCTATACACTTCTTTCTCACTTTTCTTCATGAAATGTTTTTTTTGATACTCAACACTTCTTTTATACCTACACAATGTCTTACCTTTAAGGTCATAGTGCTCCTCATCTTGTCTCAGTTAGCTCAATCCCTTTGTCCCTCATGACACATCACATCTATAACTCCTCATCCCTTCGATTATCGATACTAAGCCTTCCAACCACATAATATAGGTCAGTGTCATTCCCTTTTTTCCACACTACATCAATATTAGTTTGCTTTGTGATTTAGTCTACTCATTAGCCTCTATCAAAGTTTTACCTTCGGTTCCTATCTCGACCTATTTCATTCATGATTTGCATATACCCACACTTCCTTCTTCTTTCTCAACTCGTGCCATACATCACGATGTGATGCTTATCGTCTATCAAGTCATCTACACGTCAAAATTACCTAAGTAACTTCACTTGTTTTCCTCACGACTAGTTCTCCTACTCCCTCCTAATAGGGACATGCTAGTGTTTTATGTGATACCATGCGAATCACACTCTAATCTTATACCCATATTAGTTTCCATTTGTCTAAACTAAGCCATATTTTAAATTCTTATTCAAATCTCATACTTTTATTTTGATCTTGCACCCAACATGAGGTACTTTCAATCATCATCTTTTAGGAATACTTGGTTCTCTCCTTCCATGGTTCTCCCTAATTCCTACACTATCCAGTCCAACAAAAATTCCATACTTCATTCATCAAATCTATGGTGTAACACCCCCAAATTTATACAACTTAGTACAGCGGAAGACTAGTTGGTGTTACGGGATAGCACATTACACACATCATAGACAACACATAAAAATCGCGTCGTTTATTAATAAAGCATTTCCATTCATAAACATCAAAGTTACATCGGTCCCAAGTCATTATATTTCATACAAAGTTTTACAAAGTATTTGAATGGAAAATATTGTTTAAGTGCGGGCCATGAATTCTTGTCGTCTTCCCGAGAATTACCTTCAAGTACCTGAGATAAAACATGTTAAAAGAAAAGGTCAGCGATAACGCCGAGTGAATTCATAGAGTTTAATAAAATTCATCAATATAATATCAGTATAAAATTATTACTGAAAATCATTTTGTACAAACCATTTTAATAGGCCATAAAATTGCCAAAGTCATTTTATACAAATCCTTATCAAAAATCATAATATAGGCATTTGCCTTAAAAATCATTATACGAGCCACTGTCGTAAAAACGTCATACAATACGTCTTAGGACGTTGTATGAAAAATAAAAACCGTTATATGAATATGGTTATGAAAACCAAAACACAAACATAATATCAATAGTATGACCCAGTACTGCTAGTCAGGCAATACATCGTAATTCGGAGTATCTAGTAGTATTTCGTTAGTTTTGGATTATTATAAGCCGCATGACATTGTTACCTTACTAAACCAACAACGGGTAGCTAACCCGATACTAAATTCGCCCATCTAAAGTAGCGTGTCGTCACAAAGGTCACGCTATGGAAATCTTCTCATACATAAATTCGCTTACCAATCAATGTGGCACGACGGGGATCAACCGTCAAGGCGCGAACTGGGGTGATCGTCCCCAAATAGTACTATTATATGCACAAGCGTCTACCAAATCCCGGTAGTTCACAATTCATGCTAATGGGACTTTTAGTGACATAACCTAACTTTAATAATCCATTTAATTTCATCTATCGGGTCCTTTAATCATTTATCGGGTCATACAATCGGGTCATTCAATCATTCGGGTCCAAATCAATAAACAAAAAATCGGGACAAATGGTGTCCTATTTTATAAAAACTATCAGGTTATCTCCCTCGCGGGTTTATAAAACATTTATAAAAACATTTAAAAGAGTGCGAGGCTATGAACTCACGTTGATGTGGGAAGACGATTATCGGCGATTTGGATGTACTGTACGTGCTTCAATCACGGAAACCTAGACAAATAATAATCGGTCTTAGACGTTTGTCCAATGACTTTATAAAATAACAATTATGTATATATATGATGATTATTTATATATGATGATCAAGTGGGTTTACATATTCTCGTTTGCTCATTTTAGTGTTATGTGTCGGTAACTTTTATACTAGTTTACTAGTTTTACCCATTTGCGTGTTTTAGGTCCAATAAACTTATTATAAGTTATTTAACTTGTTTTAATCCATGTTATACTTATATTATCAGTATTTAAACTTTCCAAGTTAGGCCCAAATGGGTTAAGCCCAATAAGTTCTTTTTATAAGTGTTTAACTTATTTAGTCCAATTATTAGTCCAATACGTTTACTTAGCTCGTTAATGTTCGTATGTCCTATAGTTCGGGTTTTATCGGTTTTTACTTGTTATACATGTCTATATATCAGTATATGAGTTTATAAAAGTTTACATTAGACGGGTCCAACTGTCTAAGTTTTATTTAACAAAAACGTTAATTTTTCGGTAATAGCCGAAAAAGTCGTAAAAATCAAGTTTATAGTTTTTATAACTTATAAGTGTTATTCCACTACCATTTTTATAATTTATACACTTATTTAACCTTTTACATATTTATATAAATAAAATCCATAAGTTAGTGGGTTTTTCTTTTACATTTTATACAATATAATTTTGAGTGCTTATATAATAATATTATACTTTAATTTCCAAAATCTGATTTTTATTCTCATCTTCACCAAAACTGCCATATCTAGAGTTATATATGGAGATAGAAGCTCAAATTTTTATCACATAAACTACATGATATTTGCTCTATTTAACTCTTCTATAGCTACTGTTGAATCATCCTCTAAGTATTTTCTAAAAATCGTCCAAAACAGTGAACTCAGATTTGTACCTTAAACTTGTTTTGTTCATATCTCACTCATTACAATGATTCCATTGCATGGCCAACTCTCACATGTGTACAAGACCCATAGCATACTGTATATCAATCTATTCAAGTCATTTTACCAGTTTACCATATGATTCTTTACTGTTTTATACAGCCATCTAAATTAAGCAAGATTTTAACCTTGTTTCTTATAGTTTTTCATCTTTTTAAGCATGTTTATCAACACCAAATCCCCACACAATATTTTTAATCATCATTCATCATCATATACATATACATAAGTGGAAGAAATACAAGATTACATAATCAAAAATAACAATATGATAGGAAGAAATAATCTGTATACCACCAAAGTGATGAAATGATGAGATTTTGATGAACAAGGCTTGGTTCTTGTCACCACATCTTTAACTTGGCAAATGAATTTTTTGAGATCTTCATAGGTATGAATACCTTCTTGAAAATCAGCCCTTGGACTCCATAAAATTTCCTTTTTACTTGTTAAAATCACCTCCAATCGCCTTCTTTTTATGTAGCAATCAACATATGTTGATTCTAGATGATGTTTTTGGTTGAATTATGATTGATGGTGATTGTGGGAGTGATGTTGGACGTTCAAGATAGGGAGAGAAAGAGGGATGGAGAATTTTTCCTTCTCTTGTTTTTGCATGTATGAGAAAGTTGTTTTGGTTTAGCTAGTTTTGTGTTAAGTGGTTTGTAAGGCTCTAAGGACAAGTGTCCTTAGAGTGTGTGTTATGTTGACACCAAAGTGGTGTGTTGGTAACTTGTCTTGCCACCCATAGTGGGGGTGAGACAAGTGTATACTTGTTTCATCCCCACTAATTTACGGGTACTCCTCGATTCTAGTTTCCTCGTTTTAAGTGCCCTCGGGTCGTTTTAAGAAAAACGTTTTTATAAATTATGAATCAACGACACAAAACAAATCTAATAAAATTTGTCTCATCAAAAATGGAGTTCGAAAACGTAAATACGTAATCCTAAGGTTTCCGGTTTAGTCGTAAAGGACGTTAAAATAAAATCGTAAGTCCTAGTCTCTTCTCGTAAATTTGTGAGTTTATGAACCAACACAAATTTAAAATCTCAAAATAATATTCACAGACAAATTTATTTTCTGAAATGTCGGACTGTCACCAAAGACGGTGTATGTAAACGTAAGCACGTAACGTTGAATCCTCCGGTTTAGACGTAGTCGACGCTACTTCAAGACGTAAATCCAAATTACTTCCCAAAAATAAGTGAGTTCATAAAATAATATTTTCAAATAAATATTGAGAATAAAATATTGACCATAAATTGACGGATTGTCACAGCATTTACCCCTAAACAGGATCTTTGTCCTCAAAGATCATCTTACCTTACTACTCGCTTCTAATAGAGTTAAAGCCATGTGGGTATTTCCTCCACATCCGATCTTTTCTCATAAGTGCAATTCATTATAATACGCGAGTTTCATCAAACATAACTACGGGAATAAGATCAGGCTTAATGTTGACTTACTTTCTCTATCCATGATGTTCACGGGTTTTTGATGAATGCAACTTTTCGCCGATCTAAACTCTACTAAGAATAATCAGATTTTCACTTGATAGATATTTTATCAAGTTCGATCTACGAAACATAATACACGCAGTTCTTGAAGTCCTAGGGTAGATCCAGCTTATATGCCTTTTAATCCCAACTTTTACATCATCTCAATGGTCCCATACAACGGGGACTTATATCCCATGATTTGTCAGATCATGAATTCATTTTTCCAAGGTTAAAAATTGTGGCATAACTTCGCTACCCATTTGGCACTTCAAGATCTACATTTCATATTCACATAACCTCTTGCTGCCCACTACCGGCTGTCAATAATCAGATCCTAATTTCAACAATCATTTCAGATCTCGCGGGTCAGGTATTTTGCAAGGATAGGTTCGCCATCATAGGAAAACTTAAACCTAAAAGACATGTCCAACTCACAATGGGTGTATGTCGGGTGTCTTTATCTCAACTCTTGCTTACAGATGCTCTAATATGGATCCTAACAAGATTAGGTCTCGATCTTAATACGATGATTATCAATGGTAATCCTTCCAAAGGAAAACGATTATACGGTCTATTACCAAAGGTCAATCATTCAAACATAAAACAGCACTTATATTACCTTGTATCGTTACTTTACCTCGTCCCTTCGATTTGGGGTGGTACATAGTTCTCTCATCAAGGTTCGTTCTCAATGATTTCTGAGCAAATCTCTAGAAATTCGATGCGAAGCGAGGATCTTGATAAAGATGTTTGATACATGCACACTATGTTTACATAACTCTTTTGCATTTATCATTAACGGGAATGATATTAGCAGATTTGGTCAGTCTGTCGACGATGACCCAAATCGAATCAAATTCAGATGATGACCTTTGCAATAGCTAAACGTTTACTAATGTATGAGGCGATGTCTGCCTTCATAATTTGTCATTAGTACAACTTCTTCAGACAAAGATACTTTTAGTCATAAATGACCTAAATAGAATACTTATATTTACAAATTCCAACATAACTATATCTCACAATCCTCCATATTTAGACAATCACATGTGGTCTTTAAAACATTTAACGCTATCGGCTTCTCAATTCTAATGGTTCACATTAGCCGCGAACCCCTTTTATTATCTATATTATCCTTTTTATAAGCATCGGCTATATTTTAAATTGTTCGGCAATTTATTTTGCACATTCATTATTAAGAAATACATCCTAATTGGTTCTTTATTCTTTTTACATAATGTGTCGGTATCTATATTCACTTCTCATGATGATGTAATTATCATGTCCACAATTCATTCAGATATTCTTTTTATATTATGCGTCAGTAATTACGTTCACTTTTCTTCATATTTTCTAAGTTTCAGTTTCGTCTCATCTATCATTTTTTTTATCAGTTTGTCTCAATCCGGCGTTTAAAGCGTCGATAATTATTACTATTAATTAAATAATAATTATTATAACTAATTAAATATTAAGTATTCAATTTTTATGAAATGTAAACGTAAAGATTTTAAATTTCTTAGTTCGACCAATTATATAAAATGTTCAAAAATAAATTTGAATTTAATTAACAAGATTTTTGGTTGATTTATCGAAAATAATTAATAAGATTCGTAAATGTTTGAAAAATCTTTGGTTATATTTTGGTCAAAATTTTCTTAGTTAAAAGGTAAAAATTATCGTTTCAAATTTCAAGTTATGGTTTAAATGGTTTGCTCATTCCTTCTTAAGTTATCTTGAGGTATACACAAACATTTACCCCTAAACAGAAGTTTAGTTAAATGTTTTGTGTATAAGGGAATAATCCCTTAAAATCCTTTGTTAAAACATATTTCCATTTTATTTTTGGTAAAACCCAAAGTCTTAAAAGGGCTCTTAATTTTTGAAGAGTCAATTTATATTCTATTATCTATTAATCACACGGTTAAATCATGTAAAGTATTAAGTCTTAGATCACATGTTAAAAATTTGAGGTACAGGTTTTTATTGTTTGGTCAATTCAGGGCAGTTTATAACTAATTATTAACTCATTCTTATTCTTATAAATAAACAAATAGTCCTTAATGATCGCAAGCATGAATTTATCAAATTACAGCCTACACACGTGATTCACCAAATTTATGGATGCTACATGTGTATTAGTTAATCCAAACGACATCACATGAAACTCATAATGTTCATTACAAGTACCGGATGTAGTACTTGGAATAGATAATCTTCTTCGCGGATTTGAAGTTGATGATAACCATGCTGAGGATCAAAAACCTTGTAAATGATCGAACAAATCTTCCATTTCGAGTTATGGGTATCATTTTCGATTGTCAATTTACTCAGTTCACAGTAATCTATTAATATAAGGAATGATAACACCATAGCTCTTCATGATGACAGGCTTGGTATAATAAAATCTTTCTCCGACAACTCTCTCAATTGTACGGTAATTCCTTTAATTTAGATGGTGCTGACGTACAGTGCACAAGCCACAGGTGCAGCACCGGGAATACAATCAATACCAAATTCGACTTGCCTTAATGGCAAAAGTCTAGGTAATTCATCAACAAATACTTCCTAAAGTTCAGATAACATAAACATCTTTTAATAAATACATATTAGGTTCCTTCTAGATTATAATATCTATAACTAGTTCACAACCATTCACGGTATAATTTTAAGTCTAAATACAGGATATGGTCATCCATCAAGAATTATTTAGTTCACTTTTGATAATCAACATCTTATTATTTGGGGGAATTCTACTCGACTTTCCATCAATTAAGACAATGTCGTCATGTCATAATCAATCAATCCATTCTACTGGCATTTCCAACTTTCCAGTTTCATTGCCGTCGATAAGATGTGAACTTCTCAAAAGACTAATAATAACTCATAATCCTTCGCAAATTCAAGGATATCTGGAGACACAACTAACCTTAGAAGAGTAAGGTTAACACATAATCTACGGGAGAGAATTTCAAATCAGATACAGAGGAAAACATTTAGCGAATATGAATGTATCCCATGTTTTCATAATTTGAGTACGCATTCGAAAGCTCCTCGGATCGTTACCCAGGTCATTCAAATGAAATCAAATCAAATGAAATGATAAGAACGTCAATACATCCAGTCGGGTATCAACACTCGGTAATCAGATACTTTTCCTAAGAATCTCACTACGAGAGAATTGGAAAAGAAAGAATTGTCAATTGTCAAATAAGACAATTTCCACAGATGAGTAAATTCGACTCAGAAGAATAGATGCTACAGGCACATATGTAGGTGTCCCTAACACTATGTCCTTATTTTTCACTTCTTGCAGATCTCATAAAATTTAATCTTTCACATTCTTCAAAGAAAATATAGTGTTTATTAATTAGTTTTATGGTGACTACTAATCAGTCTTGCATGGTCCATTCCAAATTGTATGTAGGCGCGCAACTATATACAATTTCAAGATTAACGATGCAATTCTCAGTTCGTCAAAATTTTATCATCATGTTTATAATAAAAACATTTTCATGCTTAATTCTTAAATAAGGATCAAGGATAAATTTACAAAGATTTTATTTGTTATGGAAACAGTTAAGTTTTCCAAAGCGTCTCATAAACAACTTCATTTTGATATCAATCACTTATAAATCTCACTTTGAATAATCCTTATAGTGATGAAAATTCAAATTTTTTTTTCTCAAGGGATACTGTTTTATCTTATAAAAACAATGAGTGATCTGCAAAGGAGTGATGAAAGCTTGTTCACCAAGAATTAACTACGATATGATAGGAAATGAGCTTAGCCAAGTAATCATGAGGTTCATGACCTCGATGGCACTCAACAAGAATAATCCACAACGTAACTCAATTCAAGATGAGTACTTGTTCAATGGTTGCATCACTAATGCGAACATTAGGATGAAGCAATAAAAGATAGATAACATCGATACGTGTATGATTTAGCAATCAAAGGTAGTCTTTTTCATTAATCACAAACAAGTCAAAATTGTACCGTAACACATTACGTGTCACTATGTCATACAATTCTCAGAACTCATCCTACCAACGGATATCTCAGTTAAGTTAGGGATTTTTAAAAGATACCACAATGAATACTAATCTACAAGAGTCATTAGGTGTTCCACATGTCCCAGAGGATCCATCGGTCTCAATTCAGAAGAAGATTTCTTCAATTTATTTCTTGGACACTGGGCATCCTCGTCAGTGGACAGTGGCCTAGGAACAACCCTTAACACAAACTAACAATCAATTAAAACCTTATAATTCAATCACAGGACTTAACGACTTCCTCTTATCAATCTCATATTTCATACGGGTTAAATTTTACATTATTCAAGTTTCAACCAATTTTATACTTAATTCGATATCCTACCTCATATTCCAATACTTTCAATCTTATTCTTCGGCCTTGTAAAGGCAATAAAAGCTCAATATGATCAACACTTAATTCCAATCCTATAGCTCTTACAATAACACTTATCAAATGAGTCACTAGTATGAGATGACTCATACATTCAATTAGATTTCTCGGAAAGGTACTAGTGGCATGAGGCTTTTGGGTAATGGTTCCAATGACAGCCTCAAGTGCAACATTCACCCTTTCGATTTCAATTTAAGAATTGGATGACAACGAATCAGATGACATCTTTCCAGGTGATAACATTTTGTCAAACTCCACTCTATAAGGAAAGATCGTCATGACATCGATATCAGATATCTCGCCAATTCTTTTTCAATATCACGATCAACTAATATCTACATTTCTACGAGTATCAACCATTTTGTTGGGATCATAAATATCCACAACTTGGTTTAGATCTAGGATAGCTAGAATTCCTACGAGAATAGCTTCGATTAATTTACTAGGGAAGTTAGGGTTTCTTGTGACAATCTACGTCGTATAAATACCTCGTATAAATATCAAAATAATCATCAAACAATCATGTAATAAAATTACATCAAATATATATATATAATCCAAGTTATATATATATATTAAAATAACACTTCTCAGTCTGGCCTTGTCGGTAACTCGGGAATTCTTCGGCACCGTTATAGTCAAAAGATTTTTTTTTCTTTTTTTAGACATTTTTAGAAAAATGTTTATAGTTAAAAGATTTTGAAATGTTTTATTCAAAACCTTAGTTTTAAAAATCTTTCGTTCTCTATAACGAGAGCTCTGGTACCAAACTGTAACACCCCCAAATTTATACAACTTAGTACAACGGAAGACTAGTTGGTGTTACGGGATAGCATATTACTCCCATCATAGACAACGCATAAAAATCGCGTCGTTTATTAATAAAGCATTTCCATTCATAAACATCAAAGTTACATCGGTCCCAAGTCATTATATTTCATACAAAGTTTTACAAAGTATTTGAATGGAAAATATTGTTTAAGTGCGGGCCATTAATTCTTGTCGTCTTCCCGAGAATTACCTTCAAGTACCTGAGATAAAACATGTTAAAAGAAAAGGTCAGCGATAACGCCGAGTGAATTCATAGAGTTTAATAAAATTCATCAATATAATATCAGTATAAAATTATTACTGAAAATCATTTTGTACAAACCATTTTAATAGGCCATAAAATTGCCAAAGTCATTTTATACAAATCCTTATCAAAAATCATAATATAGGCATTTGCCTTAAAAATCATTATACGAGCCACTGTCGTAAAAACGTCATACAATACGTCTTAGGACGTTGTATGAAAAATAAAAACCGTTATATGAATATGGTTATGAAAACCAAAACATAAACATAATATCAATAGTATGACCCAGTACTGCTAGTCAGGCAATACATCGTAATTCGGAGCGTCTAGTAGTATTTCGTTAGTTTTGGATTATTATAAGCCGCATGACATTGTTACCTTACTAAACCAACAACGGGTAGCTAACCCGATACCAAATTTGCCCATCTAAAGTAGCGTGTCGTCACAAAGGTCACGCTATGGAAATCTTCTCATACATAAATTCGCTTACCAATCAATGTGGCACGACGGGGATCAACCGTCAAGGCGCGAACTGGGGTGATCGTCCCCAAATAGTACTATTATATGCACAAGCGTCTACCAAATCCCGGTAGTTCACAATTCATGCTAATGGGACTTTTAGTGACATAACCTAACTTTAATAATCCATTTAATTTCATCTATCGGGTCCTTTAATCATTTATCGGGTCATACAATCGGGTCATTCAATCATTCGGGTCCAAATCAATAAACAAACAATCGGGACAAATGGTGTCCTATTTTATAAAAACTATCAGGTTATCTCCCTCGCGGGTTTATAAAACATTTATAAAAACATTTAAAAGAGTGCGAGGCTATGAACTCACGTTGATGTGGGAAGACGATTATCGACGATTTGGATGTACGGTACGTGCTTCAATCACGGAAACCTAGACAAATAATAATCGGTCTTAGACGTTTGTCCAATGACTTTATAAAATAACAATTATGTATATATATGATGATTATTTATATATGATGATCAAGTGGGTTTACATATTCTCGTTTGCTCATTTTAGTGTTATGTGTCGGTAACTTTTATACTAGTTTACTAGTTTTACCCATTTGCGTGTTTTAGGTCCAATAAACTTATTATAAGTTATTTAACTTGTTTTAATCCTTGATATACTTATATTATCAGTATTTAAACTTTCCAAGTTAGGCCTAAATGGGTTAAGCCCAATAAGTTCTTTTTATAAGTGTTTAACTTATTTAGTCCAATTATTAGTCCAATACGTTTACTTAGCTCGTTAATGTTCGTATGTCCTATAGTTCGGGTTTTATCGGTTTTTACTTGTTATACATGTCTATATATCAGTATATGAGTTTATAAAAGTTTACATTAGACGGGTCCAACCGTCTAAGTTTTATTTAACAAAAACGTTAATTTTTCGGTAATAGCCGAAAAAGTCGTAAAAATCAAGTTTATAGTTTTTATAACTTATAAGTGTTATTCCACTACCATTTTTATAATTTATACACTTATTTAACCTTTTACATATTTATATAAATACAATCCATAAGTTAGTGGGTTTTTCTTTTACATTTTATACAATATAATTTTGAGTGCTTATATAATAATATTATACTTTAATTTCCAAAATCTGATTTTTATTCTCATCTTCACCAAAACTGCCATATCTAGAGTTCTATATGGAGATAGAAGCTCAAATTTTTATCACATAAACTAAATGATATGTGCTCCATTTAACTCTTCTATAGATACTGTTGAATCATCCTCTAAGTGTTTTCTAAAAATCGTCCAAAACAGTGAACTCAGATTTGTACCTTAAACTTGTTTTGTTCATATCTCACTCATTACAATGATTCCATTGCATGGCCAACTCTCACATGTGTACAAGACCCATAGCATACTGTATATCAATCTATTCAAGTCATTTTACCAGTTTACCATATGATTCTTTACTGTTTTATACAGCCATCTAAATTAAGCAAGATTTTAACCTTGTTTCTTATAGTTTTTCATCTTTTTAAGCATGTTTATCAACACCAAATCCCCACACAATATTTTTAATCATCATTCATCATCATATACATATACATAAGTGGAAGAAATACAAGATTACATAATCAAAAATAACAATATGATAGGAAGAAATAATCTCTATACCACCAAAGTGATGAAATGATGAGATTTTGATGAACAAGGCTTGGTTCTTGTCACCACATCTTTAACTTGGCAAATGAATTTTTTGAGATCTTCATAGGTATGAATACCTTCTTGAAAATCAGCCCTTGGACTCCATAAAATTTCCTTTTTACTTGTTAAAATCACCTCCAATCGCCTTCTTTTTATGTAGCAATCAACATATGTTGATTCTAGATGATGTTTATGGTTGAATTATGATGGATGGTGATTGTGGGAGTGATGTTGGACGTTCAAGATAGGGAGAGAAAGAGGGATGAGGAATTTTTCCTTCTCTTGTTTTTGCATGTATGAGAAAGTTGTTTTGGTTTAGCTAGTTTTGTGTTAAGTGGTTTGTAAGGCTCTAAGGACAAGTGTCCTTAGAGTGTGTGTTATGTTGACACCAAAGTGGTGTGTTGGTAACTTGTCTTGCCACCCATAGTGGGGGTGAGACAAGTGTATACTTGTTTCATCTCCACTAATTTACGGGTACTTCTCGATTCTAGTTTCCTCGTTTTAAGTGCCCTCGGGTCGTTTTAAGAAAAACGTTTTTATAAATTATGAATCAACGACACAAAACGCATCTAATAAAATTTGTCTCATCAAAAACGGAGTTCGAAAACGTAAATACGTAATCCTAAGGTTTCCGGTTTAGTCGTAAAGGACGTTAAAATAAAATCGTAAGTCCTAGTCTCTTCTCGTAAATTTATGAGTTTATGAACCAACACAAATTTAAAATCTTAAAATAATATTCACAGACAAATTTATTTTCTGAAATGTCGGACTGTCACCAAAGACGGTGTATGTAAAGGTAAGCACGTAACGTTGAATCCTCCGGTTTAGACGTAGTCGACGCTACTTCAAGACGTAAATCCAAATTACTTCCCAAAAATAAGTGAGTTCATAAAATAATATTTTCAAATAAATATTGAGAATAAAATATTGACCATAAATTGACGGATTGTCACATATGGTAATCACTAGTGCATTGGATAATTCATAGATGTCTCTTCCAAAGATCTTTCATAACACCTTCACAAAACCGACTCTCTAATCACTTCTCCACGAACTTATTCAGCTCAGCTTCACTACTCATCCCTCGATATTGATTGCCATAAAAATTCTATCTACGTAGTCACTCGACTCCCCTTGTTACTTCCACGAGTTCTTAATCTCCCATGTTATGTATTCAATTCATCATGATCCACTGGTTCAGCTCTTTGTAGCTCCACTCCGGTACTCGATCTCTCCTTCATTGTCACGAACCATACGGAGATTCCCATCATAGTGCTTGTCACCTCTCCAGTCCTTGCCACTTATGTGACTCCTTCGAAATCTTTTGCTTCCTTCTAGCAGCCGGGATGTAGTCCTTTCAGCTCCTTTCTTCACGATGTAGCTCTTCACGCACTCTTTCTCGTCTCTATGATGTTACCTAGGAACTTCACACTACCCAGTAGCTTCTGAGTTCAACTCATCTACCATAATATTTCTAAAGGTACTTCAACCCCTCAATGGCTCACTCTTCCTTACTTGTTGTAATTACACTTAATCAGCCTCCTACCAATCATTCTTTCACATCCATGTTTTCCTTCACGTGCCTACTACTACCTTGCCTCCATAACTATACCAATTCCCTTGCGTGTTATTTGCCCAATCTTTCCATAGTATAAAATTTCTACTCTACCCTTACATCCGCTGGTACTTTCATCAAGCTCCTAATGGTACTTCAACCAACTTCTCATAGCATGACATCTCGTTCCCATGACAAGTTAACTAACTTTACTTACTCCCTTATTCCCGTAACCAATCTAAGTTTCAAAACTCCACAAATCTTAATCATTCCTTCAACACAACCTTTAAACCAAAACACATCTCTCCATTCTAAAATCTAACCATAAGTAATACTACCTAACTCTATCCTCTCATCCTAACGTTTCCACAACCACATAACTAAATCAACCATGACGTGTACCAAAAGAATTCCAAACGACCGCGTCCCATAATAAATATAGGGTAAACCGAAAGATCAACCATAATGAATCCTAGCCAAAACAACTGAAAAACGAAACAATGTAATCCAAAAGATTCAATGGAGTGTGCCAACAACGAAAAATTAGACTCATCACGATTAGTATTACCAAATTTCGATACCTTAGAAAATTTTAAACTTTCATCCCAATTAGTTACTTCTCATAAGAACCAAACTCCCATACTAATAAAATCAATCATACTCATTTTGAACAATAAACTCATCTTTTATCTTCATTATTTTATCAAAGATATCAACTAGTTAGTATACAACAATCTTATTCTAACCATTACCTTTTTTACCCATATTAAACTTATTTCACTTGTTATTATAAAACCAATACATGTTTATAAAATACATCATTTTTTATTTTATTTTATTCTATATTATTATTATTATTATTTTATATAATCTATTTAGGCTGGTTATAACTAAACTACTACACCTTCACAATGTGTTGTGTTATTATTATCATTACTATAATAAAATCTTCCTTTTTACTCTTTTCGTCTCAGTTAAATACTTCTAAAATTTTGATTCCACTTAAGAAAATTATTGTAAATTTTTTTTACCCTTTTAAAATGTATTATCACATGTTACATACAAAACTATTCTAATTATTTTAAAGACAAAACTTTTTTTAGCTTACTACCACAAACATAAAAAAATATGTAAGTCACGATATCATACCATACACTTACAAATTATTTTCAAAACCGTTTTCCTATAATTAGCCAGACTTATTTGCAAGAGAATTTAGTAGTTCTCATTAATTAAAATACATACCCGAATGTAGACACACATCAAAAGACTCAAAACATCGTTGGAACTCCATCAGACTCCAGCACCATAAAACACGAGCAAACACAAGGTACGTTCAAGTTATAATAACTACTGAACGACCATATATCATAACTTAACACATACTAGTATATATACATCTGCATATATATACCTATTAAATCACCCAAAACATACTCGTTACCATACATGTGAGATCAATCAATCGCGTCATACACTCGTTTTTTTCATACGAGTAATCACCATCTTACCATAAGGCATAAAACCCATCACTAAAAACCAGTCCATATCGTGTGACCCCATAATCACCAAACATGAGTATAACCCAAAACATATAACACACTAAAAAAATAGCCATATCGTAGGCAGCCATTACATAAACCCATATATTATACATATACCCAAAATCCACATCTCATCATATACAAGCATGTACTAACCCTCTTTCAAGCAATCATACTTGAGAACCCATTGAAGTTGTGGTACTTGTATAACTATGTTGTCCACCATACTTATATAATTACCCTTTCCCCAATGCACTCCCTCCTATGATGACACTTATAAGAATCAATACAACATATAACACATAAATCCATCTACTCACATAAGCTCATAACCACATAAACAATAAGGTCCAAAACTCCATCTATTAAAATAATATAGTCAAACTCTTGGAATACATAAATACATAGTCTAGCAGCTAAAACAGCATAGACAAACTCCAACACAATATCATAATCAGTTATAAGTCATGTCGCCCATAAGAGTGGAAACAACTTAGAGTCCTTCCTTTCCACCTACTCCTAGTAACTTGAATCACCACATGATTCTTAGGGAACATGACTTAAACATCAAAAGAATAATACTATACATTAGGTACACAAAACAACTCATCAAATATTGTGAAAGTAATTCATATATCAAAAGCAAAACATAAATTAAAAGGTGACTAAGTATGGGCAACTACAGTTCAACTCATACTAGTCAAAATTCACAGAAAATAAAATTTAGAAAAATACAGTCAAGACCATACACGTAATCCTATGACGCCTATATGCAGGGATCCTTAAGCTATAGACTAGGCTAGGCAACCTAATTCTCTATAACCATGGTCTCTGATACCATTCTGTCACACCCCACCATGGCGGAATATGGGGCGCGACGTATGGATATCATCACAACAATAGCGTGTCTATAGAGATAACTAAATGAAATGGAAATATCATAAATGGTGACACAATGTCATGAAGATATCTCAAACAATGCAGGCTTCTAGGTAAGTAGGTAACAGGTCTACCTCTTACCAAAGACATACAATTAACACACAACAAACATATAGGTGTCTACAAAGTATCACTTAATCAAAACATAAATAAAGACTAAGAGGAAAGAGGGTTCCTCCAAATTCAATCCTAAGCCTCCCAGCTAGCCACTCCTATTCTCACTCTTAACCACATTCTCACCTGAAAGAGACACTAAAACACGTCAACATAAAGTTGGTGAGAGACATAGGTTTAGACTCCAACACCAAATCAGTTATAAGCTGTGAATAACAACCATTAACAAAAGAACATATGGACAATGTGCTACAATTATGTATTAACAACTAGCATTTAAGATTAACCAATCACCACAAATCCAAGGCTCCAAGCCTTACCAATAACCATAATTCCAAGGCTCCAAGCCTTACCAATAACCATGGTCCCATAGGCGCCCATACACCTATGAACGAATCCCAAGGCTCCGCCTTATCAACAGCCCCTTGGTACCAAGTCAAACCACAATAACTGAGACGGTACATGTCCCCCGGTCTAAATCATAAACACAATCAAGAATCACATAGCAGTTAATCACATAAGTGCACATACAAGTCCATCACAAACCATGAAAACATTCACAACATTATTTACAAAACCATACAGTGTCTCTTCCATCCCATCTGGAAGTCAAAACATTTAAAAATCATAGAAACATGGGACTATGAAACTCACTTGAATAAGCTTCTCCAAGTACACGCGCTCTAGAAAAAATCTAAACACACAAACATATAGTGTTGATACAAAAGTTGGATGATCCTTGCTAGACTCGAATTAGGCTTAATTCGGGTTGGCTGGGCTCCGGCTCTTGCACCAAGTGAATTGTCTTGTTGAGATCCTTCACACTAAAGCAACGCGCGTTAGGCTTACAGTAGGAATGTATCCCACGATTAGACTCCGGCGTGAGAGTAAGTAATCTGTTAGGGTTAAGAATTGGATGTGAGTTTAGAGTATGTAGAATGTAATACCTTTGTGGAACCCTTGGGGGTTCCTTATATAGGCAGTGAAACCCTAATGGGCTCACTGTTTACTTCGGACCCAAGCATAAGATAATCACCATAATTAACTTAATTGTTATCTTCTAATTATGGTGAGTGTATATCCTATTCTTCAAGGCAAATCCCAATCCTGATAGGATTGTGATTCTGTCTAACCCTGTATCGGCCGTACCGGGCCGTGGGCCGCACACGTGAATGCGACCACTGTTCATTCGAAGCCCATAAGCTTAAATGATATTAATCCAACCCATTAGTAACAGGCCAGATGTGGGTAGTATCCGTGGGCCGGGTTCATGACTCGGTTGGGGACTATACGTCATCATGTCCTCCAGTCTAGTTGTTACAGCCGTAGGCGTAACCTCTAGACTAATCAATGTCCTGTAGACCTTGCTGTTGCAAACATGGCCATACTGCAGAAAAAACTGACCGGGACAACTTTAATGAATGCATTAATGCGGGTCATTAGTCGGACGCATGTCTGCAAAAGTGCCCCAGAAAGGCTCACTCTTGAGCCACGTAAAACTGTCAAGAACTGACCCGTGGGTCCCTTCTTACGTTTCAGAAGCGTCAGAAATCCCATCCGTTAGATAGGCGTAGTGGTTTACATGTGGCAAACATCCATGCCACCTCGTAACTCGAGGCAACCCTATAAAAGAATTCGTAGCATAACTGTACAAACACACAATTCACATTCCCTTTTCCGCCATTGTTATACTTGTGCTCAATTCTTCACTCCTTCTCTTCTTTTTTCCATGGATTTTCACCACCCCAGGTTAGATCATCGCGCCTCTGTGATCCTTTTTATAAATCATGGTGAAAGATAACCCTGTCATCACGGACGTCCTCAATATGATGCCTCCGGAAAAATATATAGACTTTTTGTCTAAGTATTCTATTCCCGAAGGCGTACACCCAACCTATCCAGGTGACGGTGAAGCTATTACGGATGCTCCTAAAGGAAAGATAGGCGTGTATACGCGCCTATTTGACTCGGCTAACTACCGCATCCCCCTATCTAGGTTCCTGGTAGATCTGCTTTTGTACTACGACTTTCACATAACACAGCTTCATTGAATAGGGGCATGTAAGATCAATCAATTTGAGATTACCTGCTACACATGTGAGGTAACCCCTACCGTGAATCTATTTAGGGCTTTTTACTCCCCCCAAATGGTGAATGGGTAGCTATCGTTTAAGAAACGATCCGCGACCGCACCTATGACTTATAGGAAACCCTTAGATTCCCTTAAGAGTTGGTACGACCACTATTTTTTCGTAGATGAAAAGGTATTCCCCACCCCTTTTGTTCGTAAAACCAAAGTGCGGTTTGACTATCCTCCTTCATCCAAGGACTATAGCAGTAAGGATTTAAAAATGTTAGACACCCACCGCACTGAATTCCATAAGGGTCTGCCAGAGAACTTCCTGTGCTTAGTAGGGATCAGCCGCAACTATTAGGGGAGGGAGGATAGATATCCGTGCTTTTTGACCGAGCGTAGACAGGGTAGGTATTCTATATATTAGATGCAAACGTGTCTAATAATACTTGTGAATTTACTAACCCTTATGCATGCAAATGTCCGCAGAGATGAAGTTGTTCGGATTATTACGCCAAGGGGATCCAAGAAAAATTCTACAAGGGTCTCGACCACTGAAAGAAGGCGAACCCCCCTTACTAGTTGCCACCGTTAACATGACCATCCCACTGGAAGAAACGACTGAGCAGCGGTCGGATGAGGAGGAGCCTGTGATCCAGAAGTCCCCCTAGATTTCCTTAATGAAGACGGTGGGGAGCTGCTGCTGGAGAACGCCCCACCGCACCAAGATGAAAAAGAACAACTCACAGATCCATCCATCAATCGTGACGGTGGAGAAGACGAAATAACACAGGATTCTGGACCCCCCAGCCATCAAAGCCTAAATCCAGAAAGTGCAAGACCACCAGGAAGGTGGTGAAGAACGTGGAGGTTGAGGCGGGGGAACACAATGCTCCCCCAAAGAAACTAAGGCAGGACCACCCGCAGTTCCAAGAGGGAAGCAGTACCACCATGCCCCAAGGCAACCCCTCGTCGCATGTAGATGACCAAGTCTGGAAGGCAACTCCTGTGAATGACGTGGCTCCTTCTATCACGGGACCCTTGATTAACACAACGTAAGTGCCACAATACTTCATAATACATAATCCATTAACAAAAACTCATAAGTGTGTTTCAGTAACAGGGCGGATCCGTCAATAGTAGCACAGGAGAAGGAGGCGGAAAGGGAACCCTCACCCGTGATATCAATGAGACCTCCATCCCCGCCTTTGACTCATGAATAGGAGCCACACTCTAAAGGACCTGACACCAACCTCCGTCCAGCCTGGAACTTGTCCAGCTTAACAAGACTAGAGGCGGAGTCTGAGTGCAAAGAATTCATGGACCACATAACCCCTCCAGTGCTGGCACAAGACTCAGATGAACTCGAGCATGAGACGCTACTGGAGCAGTATGATGTGGCCACAGCGCACCAGGTAACAGTCGGCGCGGCCCTACGGCACCGTCTGGAAGGAGCCTTGGCCAACGTGAGCCGTGCCGAGAGGAGGATTGCTCGCAGAGAAGAACTGGTGGAAAAACATGAGAAGACTATAACCTCCTTGCAAGCAGCCTTGGTTGTAGCGGAATCAACAATTAAGGAACAAGCCAACCACGCCAATGCCCGCGAGCAGCGCATTGCTGAGCTGGAAGCCCTCCTAGCTGCATCTAATGAGAAGGTACACGCCTTTATTGATACTCATTGTTCACATAAGACCCATATTGTCTCGTAGTAATTCCAAGTATTATTTACAGGTATCCGCAGCCGAATCCGCCGCCAAAGCCGTAACAGAACAAGCCTTCACCATTGCCCAAGAACGCGATACACTCAAGGAAGAACTCACCCAGGCACAGATTGTCATGGGAGAACGAGCAGCGGTAGCAGGAGGTAGAACTGAACAGGATAGCAACGGACTGTGCCGAAGTGATGTGCCCTCCCTTGCTTACGGCCATAGCCAGGCGTAGATGGATGGTGGGCCATGGGATGCTCCTTTCCGTGAACCAGGTAACGGAGGCTCCTCAGTTTGCGCAGGCTTTTGCAGATGTTGTATCAGACGGCATTGACCGTGGTAGGCACGAGGGTTTGATCAAGGCTGTAGAATTGATAAGAAAAAATGAAGACATCTCCCAACATGCCTACCATAATCCTGGAGCAGAAGATAAGATGACCGCCTCCATGGCCACCCTCGGGGAAATCCAACACCCCTTCCTAGATGATCTTGAGTCGCTAAAGGATGATTCCAACGAGGCGGTCATGGCCAAGCTCACAACCAAACCCATCCAACTGACCCTGCCAACATACGATGCTATTTCGAAGGTGATGAAAGGTGAAAAACTCTTAGCCGAGGCGTTGGATGCCAATATGACTAGGGCGGAGGGTGGAAAAGATGCTCGCGGTGAGGTCCTCCGTGCCCTGATTGCCGAAGGAAAGAGGGAAATAGGAGAGTTCCTACCTCCACTGTAATTTACATTGTAAACATTTGTATCTTTGTACTTTATTCGTCTGTGCATGTACACAGCTGGAATTCATAATATTGTTAGAACTTTTTATATATATAATTCCGTGGTGACCACGGCCATTTTGTGTATTGAATTTGAAACTTGTTTATTTTCTTTATATATCATGTATCTATGTTGCATGACATGTCATGTCTTATCAAGAATAAAACTAAGTCTATATTTCACTAGATGTGCAACGTGTGTCTTTAGCATGTCCGATAATATGTAAGTACGGTATGCAGAAACTTATTACAACGTCTTGTAAATAAGGTGTCTAGCAAGGATACATGATCCGCGTCACTGGGGTTGCATCCCTCTTATGCGACAAGTTGAATTATTAGGTTCACTTAATCCTGTTACTCCACCTGGGAGCGAATAGTACATGTACGTTTTGAATGAATTCATATGAATAAGAGATAGCATATGACAGAAATAATAACTAAATCTATAAGAAAATAATTTGCACAAGAACGAGCCGTGGAGCTAGCTAGGCACCACGACATTTTATTAGAACGTTTACGATTTTTTCGACAAGAATAAAAACCTAAAACAAATAAAACCTAGAAAGCATGAAAACAAAAAATACATGGATCTTCATTGAAGCCAACTAGAGCGAAGTGTTCATGCGGAAGCCGTAGCCTTTCAAAGATAGCATTTTTTAAGATTGCAGATATTCCATGTACGTTCTAGGTCACGGCCATCCATGTCACGCAACTTGTACGCACCCAGTCCTAAGGCTTCTGTAACCTCATACGGCCCTTCCCACTTGGGGCCCAGTTTTCCTGTATTCTCCGCGCGACTTGCCCCGTTAGCACGATAAACAAAATCCCCCGGTCGAAAGGAAACACCTTTAACCTTGGCATCGTAATAAGCCTTCATTCGTGCCTTGGACTTGGCCTCATTGATAGCTGCTATTTCTCTTTTTTTCCTCCAACAAGTCCAAGTTAATCCGGAGTTGCTCATCGTTCGTGACGACATTAGCCTCTGCCGTGCGGATAGTCGGCATTCCAATCTCTGCTGGTATAACAGCCTTGGTCCCGTAGGCCAGCGCGAATGGAGTGTCCCCATTGGCTGTTTTAATCATAGTCCTATGTGCCCATAGAACATGCGGCAACTCATCTACCCACTTGGCACTTCGTTCATCCAAGCGTGCCTTGATGCCTTCACCCAAGCTTCTATTTGCCCGCTCCACAAGACCATTGGTCTGCGGGTGCTTAACAAATGCGAAGCGCCGCGTGATATTCAATGTCGCGCACCAATCCTTGAATAGATTATCCGCGAACTGCTTCCCGTTATCCGAGTGATTTCTCCCGGCAAGCCAAAACGACACACAATATTTTCCCAAACAAACGTTTTAACTTGTTTTCCCGTAATGGATTTGACCGCCTTAGCTTCTATCCAACGTGTAAAGTAGTCCATTGCGACAATTAAGAACTTAACACCCCCTGCAGCAACTGGAAAAGGTCCTGCGATGTCGATCCCCCACTTATAGAATGGCCATGGGGATGTGATGGGTGTCAGTTCTTGCTACGGATGTCGCGGTACTGGTCTGTGCACTTGGCAATCACTGCATTTGCGAATCATGTCCCGTGTATCCCTATGCATAGTAGGCCAATAATATCCTGTGCGTAAAGCTCGTGCTACTACGGATCGGGGACCTGCATGCATACAACATGACCCTTCATGTATCTCACTGATCATATAGGTAGCCTGGCGTGGTCCAACACACCGCAACCACGGCTGTAAGAAGGAGCGCTTATACAGAATACCTTCTCGGAACTCAAAGTGCTGCGACTTTCTTCTGATACGCCGTGCCGAATTTTCATCATCTGGAAGGGTTTCATCAGTTAAATAGCTGATGATCGGGGTATCCATGTAGGTTCATCTTCCTCAACTATAGCTGCGATTTCCCCTTCTGTTATAGATTTTTCCTTTAGTATTTCTACCAAGACTTGCTTGGATAAGTGCGCATAACTTGTATACGAGATCTTGCTAAGAGCGTCCGCCTTCTTGTTTTCACCTCTTGGTACCTGCTTGATAGAAAACTTCCCGAAAGTAGCTATCAGTGACTTGACTTTTTCTAGGTATCGAACCATGTTATCCTCCTTGGCTATGTAACCTCCTAGAATATGGTTCGTGACAAGCCGTGAGTCTACATAAGCATCAAGGTTGCGGACTCCCATTCTAGCGGTGATTTTTAAACCCGCAATCAACGCTATCCTGCCTCATTATTAGTGGCTGTGAATTCAAAATGCAGGGCATAGGTAAACTCCATTCCTTCCGGATTCGTGAGGATAAGACCAGCTCCTGACCCGTCCGTACACGAGGATCCGTCAGTGAACAAAACCCATGGTTCTGTTGGAACTTCCTCTCATTGGATTACTGGTCCGTCCTCCTCTGGATTCTCAATTAGGAAATCTGCCAAGATTTGGCCTTTGACCGCTGTCCTTGGTCTATAGGAGATGTTATGCTCTCCTAGCAGAATGCTCCACTTCTGTAACCTACCGGCCACGTCTGGCTTGGAGATGATTTATTTTATTGGTTGATCAGTAATAACCACAATTGGGTGTGCCTGAAAGTACCGGCGTAACCTTTTCGTGGCGTATACTAATGACAAAACCAACTTCTCCATAGAGGAATAGTTCAACTCCGGCCCTTGTAGTGTTATACTTATGAAGTAGACCGAAGTCTGGACTGTATCCCTATCCGTCATGAGTACTAAACTTATTGCTCCGTGTGTAGCCGACAGATACATAATGAGCTCTTTCTTAGGTCGGGGAGCCACTAGCATGGGAAGGACCGCGAGATGCTGTTTAAGCTGATCAAAAGCTTCTACTGCTTGCTTTGTCCAACGGAAATCTCCTTTCTTGATGCACTTCTTGAGTGTTTTGAATAGAGGTAGTGATTTCTCCGCGGACTTCGACAAGAACCTATTTATCCCGGCCAGTTTTCCATTTACTGATTGTACCTCCTTTCAAGTCCGAGGGGATGGTAACTGTATCACCGCGTCCGTCTTTTCCGGGCAAGGCTTGATGCCGTTTGGATCAATCATATATCCAAGGAACATCCCTTCCTCGGCCTCAAACGTGCACTTTTTTGGATTCAGTTTCATGTTGATTCTCCTCACTGTGTCAAACCTCTCTTGGATATCACGGAGAAGTGCTTCCTTCGTATGAATCTTGATGACCAGATCATCAACATAGACCTCAAGGTTGCGGCCTGTCTGGGAATCGAAGGCTTTATCAACAAGTCGCTGATATGTCGCTCCAGCGTTCTTTAGTCCGAATGGCATTTTTGTGTAACAATACACGCCCTGACCAGTATGAAACGCCGTTTTCTCCTCGTCTTCTTCCGCCATCTGGATCTGATGGTATCCTTTGTATGCATCTAAGAAACACTTGAAAGGGTATGCACATAAGGATTCCACCTTCTAATCAATTTCTGGTAACGGATAGCAGTCTTGCTGACAAGCTTTGTTCAAGTCCGTATAGTCCACACACATGCGCCAACTTCCGTCATGCTTCTTGACCATGACTGGGTTGGATAACCACTCGTGGTAGTATACCTCGCGCATGATTCCTGCGTCTACTAATTTCCGTACCTCATCCAGTATCACCTGACTGCGCTCTGGTGCTTGACCACACTTCTTTTGTTTAACAGGAGGATATCCCTGGCGGATTTGAAGTTTGTGTTCTGCTATCGAGCGCGGCACACCCGTCATGTGCTTAGGCTCCCATGCAAATACATCCAGGTTCGCTTTTAGGATGGAGCACATGGCCCTCTTGTCGTTATCCGAGAGCGTTCCTCCTATGGACACCTCTTGTTCCGGGTAGTCGGGATGGATTGCCACCTTCCAATTGGGGGGCGGTGATCCTTCCTTAATGGGAATAGGCTCGACTGGTGTTGTTACGGCGTGGCATTCGGATGCCGGCATGGCTGAATTATAAATAGTAACAATTCCCCCCTCAACGGGGAACTTAATCATACCGTGAGCCGTGGATGGAACTGCCCGTATGGCCAGGATTCCTGGTCTTCCAATAATCCCATTGTATGGAGAGTGTGAGCGTATCACCATAAAGTTCATCCACGCCGTGGTGGAATGCTCTTCATTCCCAATGGTTACTAGTAGACGCAATTGTCCTATTGACCTGATAGTGTCTCCGCTAAAGCCAATGAGCGGCGACGTGGCCGGTGCTAATTGGCTTCTTATTTCTGGTCATAGTTGCACGAAACATTGTTCGTAAAGTACTTCCGCTGATGACCCTCCATCCACATACATACGACGAACATTATGTGTTCCAATGCTTACCTCAATCGTGAGAGGTGCATCAACCACGTCACTTGCCGTAGTGGGAGGGAATGAGATTTCACTGCCGCGTGAAATTTTTTGACTAATTTCCTGCTTTGTGCGGTGCTACCGAGATTCGATCATGTATATAGTCGAATGTTTTTCCTTTTGGGGATCCTTCTTATCGTGCTTTTTGTTATCCTTTCCATCCTTCCAATCCTTGACCAAATGTTTGAGTTTGCCTGACTTGATCAGTGACTCAATATGCTTCTTGAGCTGGATGCATTCCTCCGTGCCGTGGCCCTTGTCGTTGTGGAATTCGCAAAAGCGATTTCCTTGACGACGGTCCACCGGAGTTGCCATTGGGGGAGGCCTTGGGAAGTTCTCCCCTTCTGTCAACAAGATGTCCCGGTAAGTCATCTTTAGGGGGGTAAATTTGTCATCCGACCGCCCTCCTTTGCTTTGGCTCTTGTAGTCCGAGCCCCTTCCATTGCCTTGGTTTCTTTGACCACCCGATTGTCTCCTAGACTGGTCGTTCGATCAATAGTTGTGGTTTCCCTTTGTAGGATAGGCTGCGGCTACCGCGGTTTTTCCTTCTACAAAGTTCGCGACCCTTTCCATGAGGTCATCATACTTCTCCGGTCGCTTGTCATTGAGGCACATAATTAATTCCTTGTCTGTTATGGCATGCATGTAATCGGAAATTTTTAGGAACTTCGACATCGTTTTTGTGCGCGTGCACTCGTCATTGAAACGTTCTGTGAAGTCCTCCGTAGATTCTCCAGGCCGTTGCTTGACGGTTGCTAATGAGACCGGGTCCCTATTATAGTTCTTTCGCTGAGTATAATTGTTCTTGAACGCAGTGCGCAGCTCAGTGAAGCCATCGATGCTTCGGGGGGGGGGGGGGGGGAAGTCCCTCAAACCAATCACGGGCATTGCCAATCAAGGTTGAATTGAACATCTGGAACCATATAGGCATGGGCCATCGTTCGATTTTCGCCTGCTTGTCAAATATCTTTAGGTGATCATCCGGATCACCAGACCCATCATAGGTTTTGACGCACGCTGGCATGCGACGCTTCTTATCCTCGGAGTAATTCCGTATGCGGAGGGTAAAAGGGTCTTCCTTAGGGCCACACCATTGTCAGGAGAGATTGGGGTCACACCATGGGCGGGAGAGATCTTCCCCTTACACCTCACGATAGTAAGGGCCACCTTAGTACCCATCATCGTCCGATGGTAGTGGAGGAGTACGCCTAGGTCGGCGACGCTTGGGTGGATGGTCATCCGAGTCTTCTCCTGAGGACCAGGGGAAGGAGGCGGTGCCCCACTTCACGGCCGAGGATAGCTTTTATGAGAAGAGATAGGAGCCTTCCTCCCGGTATTCACCCTATCCCACACGCTTGTGCAGCGATTGTTTCTGGTTAATTCCAAGTCCGACCGTTCGGCTGAATCGTCGGATCTATCTCCTTTTTCACGAGATTGCAGTAGTTCCTGCATAACACGACCCCCTATGCGTTCGAACACATTCCGAGGTTGAGTATTCTCCTCAAATAGGTTTCGTTCCTAGGGTCGTTCCCTCTTCTTCCTTTGGTTCTAAAGAGAGGCTCCGAACACGACCCTGCCAAAGTTAAGCCTAGATTGGAGGTTCCTACCTAGGTTTAGCCTTGACGCAATACCCGGGACGATCCTCTCAAAGTTCCGCGTGATAATACGAGCGAGGTCTTCGTCACTAAGTGTTTCGACTTCCACTTCTTATTCAGTTGATGGCCTACGTGGCTCCTTGTTAGGGGCCTTAGGCGCACTCCCTGGGTCAGGGTTTTCCATGGTCATGGTTGGTGGTGGGGTATTAGCGGGCGTGCCTGTCCCACCCATGGACTGAAAAACACTTCGGTTATTCGGTCCACCTGTTTGGTTGCTAGGGGACTGAGTGGGGATGAGTATCCCTTCCCCTGTGGAATTTTGATTTGCAGGATTCGTGTTCCTGGGATTTCCTTGCGGATGTCCTTTCGTCATTGAAAGAGATCAAGATGAGATTTGCTCTAGCTTAGTGTATTGGTCCCACGGATGGCGCCAACTTGTTGATACAAAAGTTGGATGATCCTTGCTAGACCCGAATTAGGCTTAATTCGGGTTGGCTGGGCTCCGGCTCTTGCACCAAGTGAATTGTCTTGTTGAGATCCTGCACACTAAAGCAACACGCGTTAGGCTTACCGTGGGAATGTATCCCACGATTAGAATCCGGCGTGAGAGTAAGTAATCGATTAGGGTTAAGAATCGGATGTGAGTTTAGAGTATGTAGAATGTAATACCTTTGTGGAACCCTTGGGGGTTCCTTATATAGGCAGTGAAACCCTAATGGACTCACTGTTTACTTCGGCCCCAAGAATAAGATAATCACCATAATTAACTTGATTGTTATCTTCTAATTATGGTGAGTGTATATCCTATTCTTCAAGGCAAATCCCAATCCTGATAGGATTGTGATTCTGTCTAACCATGTATCGGCCGCGCCGGGCTGTGGGCCGCACACGAGTATGCGGCCACTGTTCATTCGAAGCCCATAAGCTTAAATGATATTAATCCAACCAATTAGTAAAAGGCCTGATGCGGGTAGTATCCGTGGGCCGGGTTCATGACCCGGTTGGGGACTATACATCATCATATACAATCAAGACATGAACCACATACCAAAATGGCTCATCAATATATGATGGATATCTAACATTCTCCTACAACTTAACCCCATTTATTTGCCATAAGCATCTCATTACATCCCTCTACAAAGCCCTTAACTTAGTTTAGTTTATAACTCATCCCGTTAACATTTATCCCAAAACAGTCCCATTTTTCATACCTCAAACTATGGGTCAAACACCCCCTTAACCAAAATAACATCTTTTGTAAACTAAAACCTATTCTCTTACATATGTTAGCTAACTCTCTCCTTTGGCCGCAAGCTTGAAGTTACTGTTAAGGCCTCCACACACACACACACACATATATATATATATATATATATATATATATATATATATATATATATATATATATATATATATATATATATATATATATATATATATATATACTTTTACCTATCCAGAATTTACTAATCTTGAACATATGAAAAGTTTGTTATGACCAGAAGGTCTTAACCTATTCCAAATTATTATCCCCAATTCAGATACTTCCTATAATATATAAACCAACTCCCATGTTCGTTGAAGGTCCAACTATAACTCTAAGTACCCCAAACAATTCAAAACATAAAATGAAAACAGGCTGATCCAAAAACTATTTTGACACCCGACTGATGTAACCTGTTTTTGACCCACTTCCCGACCTCCAATTCAGTCCTCGTTTCTTGCATTCAAAAGCTAACTCAAATACCTTTTCACGGGGTATTTGGATCGCATCATAAAAGTGTCTAGAACTCTAGATATAATCAAAAGAATGACCCAAAAATTCTGCCCAGTTTTTAAAAACGAATTTAACATAGTTAACCAAATTAATTACCCTCATCATGTTTAATCATTAACCCTAATTATTCTAATCATGTTCATATCATTAAATTACATATTTCTTAATTAAGCTAACGTTGGATCTATCATGTATTGATTGTAAAAGAATTAAAAAACAGTTTAATTAAAAAGGGTATTGAAGATTTTACCTTAGAATTTTTGAAAGAAGAAAAATCAATGAAGAACCCTAAAACCACCATTGTTGCCGACTTGAAGGTGATATCCAGGGGTTTTATGAAGTTTTTTGGTTAATAAAAAGTCTTTATATTGTTTCCTATCAAGTCCTTGACCCATTACAAAAGCCCGGTTCCCCTTTTTCCTTTTTTCCCTTTTCTCTTTCTTTCTTGCTTCCCAAAACCGACTATTATATATATATTTATATATATTTTATTTTTATTACTTATTAATATATTATTAATAATAACGTAATTTACCTTAATTTATTTCAGCTCCTAAAGCATCCGAAATCTCAAAACCGTAAAACTAGTCAGTTTTACGCGTATACCGTAAAAGACGTAAAAATATACAGTTTAATAATAACTCTTGAAATATGAATTAAACTAAATAAGTAAGTCCAAATGACTTAAAACCATCCCAAAAAATATTCATGTGACTAATTACCTTATCCAAGACCTCAAAATGCTAAACCCTAAATCATAAAAATACGATTTACTATATTACATATACGTACAAATAAAATATTAAAATAACGCCATCTCATTTCATTGTCACTACCTTGTGAGCTCATGAACATAAAAACATCAAACATCGTCTCACTCACAAGGTACCCCATACCTAAAGATGATATCCAAACCACAATCTATGCACACCAATTAGCACATAAACACGTAAAGACACATAACTTGCACAAAATAAAACTAAGTGACGAACCTCAAAAACGCGGTAGTCACAGAGACCTCGTCTTGCACATAGAGGGGTTTCCTCTAACTAAATAGTCTGAGTAGGAGGGATCAACTCCTAGTGAAGGATGCAAGTCACACATCTCATTTACTCTGATAATACTGATAAACATGTAACTAGGATGCACCCATACGCCCCACACGATAATATAATAATATGGCCAAAAGCTGAAAAGGAACGCCATGAGCAATCACTTTGCCGTGGGGAAGTCATAACACTGGTGCCTCCGGTGTTATGGTTATGGTACCTCCATAACTAGGTGACACTGGTCATGCATGTATATGGCTTAGGCTCTTAAACTAATATAAGTAATCAAACATATAAAACAATATTAGGGAAAACAGTTGGCTGCAAACAGAGAATCCTAATAAGGAAAGAATGTCCATACTGAAGGACGGGAAATCCGTACCTTGTGTCCAGTGAACGGAAAAGAAGAACAGCACGAAAGCCTACTCCGAACGTACTAATGCTACATAAATAGGGGACATGTATAAGTATTCTGTTTACTGAGTACGTAACGGATTATAGTATCTCTTGGCTTGTTTTATATGTTTTAGTCTGTGATTATCATGTGCTTTAAGTACTCTGATGAAGTATTAACTAGTATCCTTGTATTATTATACTTGTGGTGTAATAATAAGTAACTTTTTAAAAATAGCAGGTTTCCTAAAATAGAAAGTTTCTAAAAATAGATTAACTTCTTAAAATAGATAAGTTTCTAAAAATATAAAGTTTCCAAAAATAGTAAGTTTCCTGAAATAGGAAGTTTCTATATTTAGAAATAAGCTGGATTAATAAGCTAATAACATAAGCTTAAGTTTTACTGATTAAATATAATAAGTCATGTGATTATAGTATAGTTTATTAATAATAACATGTTAATTAAATAAACTATAGGTTATATGATTTAATTAAATATAAGCATGATTTAATTAAATTAAGGCGTATAAAATACTTAGGTTAAAACATGTATTAATACTTTATTAATTATATCCCAAGTCATGATTATTAATTAATTATATTTCATGTCTTAATAACTAATAATACTATAGTCAAAATTAAATAGATAAATACTTAGGTTAAAACATGTATTATTTAATAAATAATATTTAACCTAAGTCCATGATTCAATTAAATTAATTATAAGTCATGATGAATTAATTTAATTAACTTGTAAAATTTTATATCTTATAAAATAAATACTTGTACCATTTTAGTCATTAACCGGACCCATGAATTCATTTAGACATGTCGTGAACTAGACCCGGAACCCCATGAACCGGACCGAATTAATTTAATAATTCTTGTAAAAAATATAACTAAGATTTAAATAACATAGCCTAACTTGACAAGATTAAATCAATATTAATTAGATTAAATAAAATTAATATTGCATGATTAATTTAATACCCTAATTAAAATAATTAAAATAACTTGAAAATGGTAAAACAAACACCCCTTTCTTTTAAATCCTTAAACTGCCATCCAAACACCCTGACTAAAACCATCAGCCAAACACCCCTTTGTGTTGTTGCTGGCTGCCACTGCCTGGCCTGGGTTTCCCACCGGCAGTGGTTGTTTACCCCTGTTCGAGACAAATCACCCACCGACAGTGGCCGTACCCTCGTGCTCGAACCAGTTTCCCACTGCTTTCCTTAATTAGCCACCAAGACACACAGGTGTCTCAGTTCCCACTGTTTTAACAAAACGCTTGTTGGGGGTTGCCACCGACATACCAAAATCCAGCCAACACCCATTAAGAGTTGCAGCTGGTGGACTTATGTTACCACCGAGACCTAGGATGGTCTCGATTATGCATGATCCGAACCCAACCATGCCAAACGAATCCCACCCCTTAATTATACTTGTCTTATACATATTTTAAATTCTTGGATTCGGATTTCCTTGATCTATTAAACAGAAGAAAAGAAAATAACAACAAAACGATATAATGTTTACCTTGTTTTCGTTTAGGGTTTAATAATGGAAATCACGAATCACAACTCTTACTCTTGATCAAACAACAGTTTTTTTTCTTGGTTTCTTGGTGATGAAAACCGACGGCAGAAGGAGCCCCAAAGAAAAAGATGTCGGCTTGAAAAGTATCTAGGGTTTTTATGTTTTCTTATTTTCTTTTGTCTTAACAAAACAACTCCCTCCCGTCTTTTCCTATGTTGTAGTCGGTTTGGTAATACATTGGGCCACAACCCATCTTTCCTTCTCCTTCCTTGTCGAAAACAGCCCTTATTCATTTTTATTTAATTCGCGTCTTGTTAAATGATACGGTAATCGTGTTTTAAAATGTCGTGAATTTTCCCATGGTTAACCTTATACGTGTTAAACGTAAATATTATATATGTAATTACTTATCTTGTTAAATTTAATATACATAATAATAGTCGTGTCAAATATTCGTGTCGCGTAATTTCAAATGGCGTGAATTATTTTGTGGTTTTACTTATTATATGTAAATACATGTCGTATATTAATAATAATCATAATATACTTAACTACTTGTCTTACTTAAATAATATACGAAATGACTATATTTAACGTTCTCAATACGTGCCGTATATAAGTAAATCATAAGTTTTTATTTATACGTAATTTCATGTACGTAATGTCCTAGGGATTTTTATGCGGGTTTTACAACTCTTCCCCCTAAAAAGAATAATTCTCCCCGAATTATAGATAACGTAACTGAAAGAGAAACCTAACATAATCAAAACTGGAAAGATATGCAGGATAAAAGGAACTGAAGGTGATGTGCTTGAAAGGAACGTGGAACGTGACATGACTAAAGAGGACATGGAACACGACGTGACTGAAAGAACGTATCTGATTGATGAGAGAAAACGAATAAGAAGTCCGGATGGACTCCTCCGCTCCAAGTGGCTTCCCGCCTAGAACGGTCCTCTAAAAGGTCTTGGTGGAAATAACAATCTAAGTCTTCATGACTTTGTCTTGACGATACATAAAGCTTCTGGTCATCAACGTAAGATAGGTCCTCCTGAATTTGATCGAGGGGATTAGGATTAACGTGCAAGTGTAAATGAAGCGTTACGATGCAAAATAACTTAGACTAACCGATATTAGTCACATCTTAGCAATAATGCGCGAGACATACTGAAACGTAGTACGTGAACAATTATGAACGTGATACGTGAACAATTGTGAATGTGATACGTGGAGATCTGGTGAGTGTAATAAAAGAAGCATATGATGAACAACGATACGTGTAACATATCGTGAACGTGGAATGAACATGACATGTGAAACATATCGTGAACATAGAATAACTTAGATGATAATGCTAAAGGGAATGAGGTAAGACGTGAAATGTGACGTGAAACATCCGTCTGAAGATGAAAAGTTTATTCAACCCGAGTCTGGTCTCCCTAGTTTTTTGTAAACTTCCCAGAAAAAGAGTGGGACTCAAATTTGTAAGCTAGAATACAATCATGAACGTGAGTGGTGTCATGAACGTAAACGGAAAAAATAACGTAAATTTGAACAAGGATGTGAACGTAATTAATGAACACGAACGTGAAACTTGATCTGGTCCAATAGGTGACAGAGTGACAAGTGATCGTACGATCTCTGGCTAAAAATATCTGAAAGTATACTACTGTGAAATCTTTGTGGATGAAAGGATTTTGCATACTTGGTCAAAATGTTGGCAAATCCATGGAGATACTGTATCATTTCCATTCGGAAAGTGTTCCCGATGGAGATAGCTACTAGTATGTAGGTGTTCTATATTAACCTGTTGGTATGTCAGGAAATTAGATATGAACATAACTGCATCTTGTTCCCTAGAACTGGATACATAGAAGTTTGGAAATCCATGAGTCTCTGAAATTAGACCTCTCTTAGCGTAGGATCTTCTAGAACACATAATATGGTGTAGGATTCTCTCCTTTATGCGTAAGCTTAGTCTTGGTAAGACTAGCCGTAAGAAACAATGTGATTCAGCGTGTCACTGTAATCAACCAGAATTCATACTGGAAAAAAATTCAGGGTGAAATTTCTTCTGTCATAGAATTTGCAACATAGTGGGAATATGGTCATTGTGCCCTTCTCTAGACCTGGAGAAGATCAGGTTCATTTATGGAAATACTGATGAATTTGTTTATGAGTTTGTGGACCCTAATTTATTAAGTCCATAATGCTGCTGGAGCCTTTATAAGACTAAAACAAAATCATTAATTTAGTATGACCAAGTCGTGTACAATTAGCAGTCATGGAAATGTCCTGCTCTTTCACTCGTCAATGCTGGCAGCATGATCATAAGTCGATCTTGGAAAAGTTGTTAGCACCTTATAGTTGATCCAACCCATTTCCAATACGTGGAGGGAAATAACGGTTATGAATGGTGATTTGTTTAAATTGACGGTAGTCGACACATAATCTCATGTTACCGTCCTCCCCCTTGAAGGTTCTTTTGGAATTTATATCGTAGATTTTAAAATAATCAATTGGTCATAAACGAAAAGGAACTTCAGAAGTGTGTCACAACTGATAGCTGGAAAATCTTCGCAGCCATGGAGTAACAAACACGTGCTTGTGAAACATACATAATTTGTACAGATTTTCCTGATGGGAAACCATGCTAAAATTATTCAGGAGCCTGAACATCGCTGTATATAATCTGATATGAATGACGACCAATCGTAGCATGGTGTGTTGTTCATAGTCCATAATCAGAATCATATTTAACTCGCATCTGCCCGAGGTAAGTGCGTTATCGGATTGGATCTTATCCTTAGACTGAAGGAGAACCTTCGTATACATGGGTGATACGAATGGCGTCTTTTATGGTCGTGGATATATAAAATATGAATCAAGAAATGAAAGTGTCATGAAGTAAACGTGACAGATCTTACTGAATGTGTTTTGCTTGTCTGACGCAGAACGAATTCTGCGTGTCCAAGCGTGAATAAAAAGCCAATGATGATACTAATATTTTTGTGGCCTGATTAATACATGGCACAACAAATTAGGTATACCCCTTGTAGGGTACCCTGAATTTCTTAGGCTATTGTAGGAGATAGACGTGAGTCATGTGTCTTGACTCGTACCTTGAGAAAATATGTGTACGACATGTGTCTTGACTGATGTCTTGACATGTGTCTTCGGAAATTATACGTGAGACATGTGTCTTGACTGATGTCTTGACATGTGTCTTGGGGTGTGAACGAATAAAACTGAAACTCTTAAGTTAACATGCCAGAATTAGCGGATCGGTTGGACTGGTGACCTTTTGCATTTCAGATCACGTATGATGTAGTAAAATCGTACACGTTTTAGGAAAAACGCGTATGTGGCAAGTATTAATCGATACGATTTAAGAAAACCGTAAAGACGAATAAATTCCAAGTTCGTTCTCGAAGGAGGTGTGTGTATTAGGTGCCAAAATAAAATCAAGTTTGGATTAGTGTCGTTTTTGGATGATAAAGAGAGAAAATTAAAGACGATGTACGCTAAAAACTATGCTACGACGTAATGACGTAAAACGCGAACGTAACTACGTAAAACGTGACAAAACTAAATTAAAGCTAAATATTAATTAAAAACGAAAACTAAGTTTAAAATAATATAAATGAGAATAAAAATTCAATAAATAAATTTTAAAACCATTTATTAATTAAATATTCAAATTTAAATACTAATTAAAGCCCTAAAATTAAATATAATTAACAAAAAGCCCAAAATATTATTTTATCAAACAAATATCTCACTTATACTATTTAAGGACTAAAAACTATTTTTCCTAAATTTTAGAGAATATTTTTCTAGTTTTTTAATGCTAAAAACACTTTTTAAACTAAAATAATGATTAAAAATAATAAAATAATGAAAAAATAAACTTACTGTTTGAAAAATCCTAAATTACATTACTAAACAGTAATAAAATGAGAAAGTTCAAAAAAGATAAAATTTTACCAAATAAGACAAAATAATTTGAATTAAAAACCCATTTAAACTTAAATAAATTCTAACAAACAATTAAAAAGAGTGAACAGTGAACTTTTTTAAGTAAAAATCTTAAAATAAAATTCTTAGTCTCAGAAAAATTTTAAAACTAAAAAATGTTACTTTTTTGCACTAAAAGACAAAAATCAGACTTAATAAAACCATTTAAAACTAAACTAATTCTAAAAAAAAAAATACTAAATGAACAGTAAAATAAAATTAAACTTAATGAAAAATCTTAAAATAATAAAACAAACCCAAGAAAATTAAAATTACTGAAAAATGCTTAAAAAAGTCACTAAAGACATATTATCAAGAAACTGAAAGTGATAGGTCTGGATTGTTTGTCTTTTTCCCCAGTAGTGGGAATTTTTACTCTAACAGTGGGAACTTGGTTCCCACTGATGCTTAACAGAAAATGATTTGTGGCTATATTTTGCTTGTTACTTGGTTTTACTTGGAAACAAAGGCACCCCCACAACCAGTTGGGTTGTGGGGAGTCACAGAAACAATAAAAACAACAAGTTTAATGCAAAAATCACACGCAAAAGAGCCAATTACAGTCACTGATGCACCTAGGGGTCTGCTTGTGTTTGTTTGCTGAATTATAAGGTCACCAAATGAATTTTAACTCACCAAAACTTGGTCAAATGAATACCAAACCACAACTAACAAACTTCAAGCCCTATATTACAGCTAATGCTAACTGAATACAAGGTTTGGGCTCAAATAACTTAAAATCAAACCCACAACAGTCCACAATCTAAATTGACAGATTTTGGTAAAAAAAGAGCAGATAGGCAATTTCTATTTCTGAATCTAACAGATCCAAACTAACACACACTTGTACTTATACTACCCTAACTGATGATGTTTAAGCCTATGATGCACCCTAGGTGTCACCCCTAGTACTTGTTAACCACAGATCCAAACACCCTTTAATAAGTTGTTTAAGAAATTTAAACAAGGAAAGTGATCAAATCTAACCAAGACCTTTTTAAAACTAACACGGATATTCAATTAACCTAAAACTAGTATGAATCAAGCTTTAAACTAAAACCCTAGCAGATTACATCACCCAAGTATGCATGCCAAATTCCACACAGAAACATTCTCGATGCCAAGGAGGGTTCAAGCCGGGTGTTACCTTGTGGGACCCACGTCTGGGCCTCACTATGGCTGAAAAGCCATCTCCATTTAGCTTTTAGAGAGCTTATGGTGGGCTTATGAAATGGCAACTTGCTGATGTAGAGAAAAGAATTCAATATCTTCTAATAGAGATCAAGTAAAGGAAATTAATGAGCACTTTGTTGCTCCCTACATATTAAACAAACATAAAGGCCCAGGTTCAATGAAGCAAGCCCATAAGCTGTTGTCAAGCAGCTTATGGGTGAGCTTAATGAACAGTTAGTTGTATATAAAAAAATGAAACCTTTGAAAACCAAACTTTTTGAGTCCAAATCTTTGCAAAGAGAATAGAAGTACGACTCTGAAAAACTAACAAAGATTTATAACTTATGGACAAATGAGAGTGTCAATCTGATTCATACAAAAGCTTTAAATCCCTTGGATCAAAATCTTCAACACAAACTGACTTTTTGAAATATTTTGTAAAAGTGAAAACCTTTGGTAACTTAAACTAATGAATTGCCAATAAATAAACCTTACACTACAAAAAGAAGTAAATGGAACGCAACTTTATTGTAGAATATTGATAATCTTGTTAATCTATGAAGTGGGTTGAAGATTCCTAGAGAGAGAAACTAGTGAGAGAAAGTGAGAGAGAAACTATGTGTTTTTCATTAAAATGATAAAATGGAATGTCAACAACCAACCCCTTTCCATGGTGGAAAGGGGTATTTATATCCTAAGCCACTATTGGGCTTGGGCCGACCCATGACAAGCCCATGGGTCGGTTTCTTACTTAACTTAATAAGTACATATTAACTACGAGCTATTACAACATTAATAATATTGTGGAGCGACCGATACTTCTAATATACGTAAAAACGTATTTCTAACAATCTCCCCCTAAGGGAGGTCACTCCACGTTTACAAAGTTCTAAACCTAGCATACTATACTAAGTCTTCGTTCTTCAGCTCGTAGTCTTTTCTTCTTTCTTTTTGTTGTGAATATGTTTATTTGATCTTTTAGGCTTTGGCTTGAGAGCATTGTTCTTTTGACCAATCACGTGCGATCTTTGCCTTCTTGTGAATCTTGCCTCCTCGTGACTCCATGTTCCACACACTTATGTCTTTTTGTTGAATTCTCGAAAGCTTCAGAGTTTGGTATAGCGGAAGACTTCATTTGGCACTTTTTTGAATTTTGCTGAACTTTGATGCAGAAAAACATAAGCATGTGGGAACGACTTCAGCTGGTACACCGCAACGCCACCGTCTTCAACTGGTACACAGCAACGCCACCGTCTTCAACAGGTACACAGCAACGCCACCGTCTTTAACGGGTACACAGTAACGACACGAATAAAATGGCTTTGACATTTTATTCTAATTCGGTAGCATTTTACCTCCGGTCGGTGAAGACCGTTGGACGATATTAGATATCGTACCCGTGACGGATAGTTTCAATTAAGTAACTTTCTGACAGGATTTTGCGGGTAAACCCGTTCTCTTTATTCGACCGTCCAAAGCTGACTGCGAACATAAAGAGTGAATCATTTGGATTAAAAATCCTTATGATTGAAGCCGTCAATTCATAAAACCTGGAACAAGTGAATTTCAATTAAGATATTCACCATCGTTGCTTTCCAGTTGTCACAAACTTGATTCAAATTGAATCTTGCTTGTTACCTACCAAGTGCTGTTTGATGTTAACACTAGAAGGATTTCCACTCGTCACTGTGAACACTAAAGAGTGTCACTCTGAGTGTTCTGGCAAGATCATATGATAATGCGTAGAGGCCTGGAACGAGTTTAAGTTCAATTAAGAATTAAACTACTGTTTCTTTCCAGTTTTTCACAAGATTGGTTCTTAAAGAACCGCACGTGTAACCTACCATGAGCTTGTTTGATGTTGGCTCAAGCAGGATTTCCATCTTCATTGTAATACTTACGTATTACTCGGATGTTCTGGCAATATTGCAAGAATACTGCGTAGGACTCATAAAAATCTCTTACTTTTCACAGTGTGTGAGAAAGCAAGGAATAAATGGAAAGTGTCCTAATGAGACTTTTGATGATCTCGTGGCTCTAGACTCGATAGTGCGTTTTGATTTAGTGAGCGATGGCTGGAGAGGAGTGCCACCTTTTCAATATTAGTCTATTCGGAGTGAATAAACCAATAGATAACGTGTTGATCTCCGTGTGATTAAAACAAATACCTTTTGAGAGATATTTGAGTTAGCTGGGAAGGGTTGTGCATTGCATCACTGGGTCCATGATGTCTTTCTTCAATATCGAGAATCATTAATCAATGATCTCAATAGCATATGTATTGACCCGGTTTCTGCCTAAAGTTGTAAGGAGGGCTTCTTTCTTTACACCCTTTATCTTTACAATTCTTTTTCATTCTTCAACCCCTTCAATGCTTACCAATACGTCATAACTAGCACCTTGTTGTGATTGTTCCAGTGCTAGCTTAAGTACTTGGTCGGCATTCAGCTACGTTCACAATCTTTCTCCAACTTTCCTAGGACTTCTAATTCTATCTAGGGAATTGTCCTTGGGAAGATTCCATTGGCTCTGATGAATCATTGGACTAAACCTATTCCTACCACCCTTTTGTCACCACATTCGTCGTGAATTAAGCGTGTTTTGGGAAAGTATAGCCACCATGAAAAATCCTTGAAAATCACCTAAGGTACTTGTGATATTGAAATCAAAAGTTTTGTACCTTAGGTGTTTTGTTCATCAAAAACGCTCCCCCTTAACACGTGTTGTACACATATTAAGTTGGATTATCGTTAAGTCTTTTTCATCTTTTAGCCAAGTATCATTTAAGTCTCCTTAATCCCATTTTTCTCCCCTTATCCAAAATGTTAACCATTAATATTTGGGATATTGAATGGATTAACCGGTCTTTGGGTAAAAATGAAATCGATGTTTGGCCATAGAACATGTTAATGCTCCCCCTTAAATTAATAAGGGATAGTTGTAGTGCTTTAGTATGATATATTTTGAAAGATTTAGAATCTCGTGAGAAATTCTTGAAAAATTATCATACCTTAACACTACATCAAGCCGTAAAAGCACAATATTCACAAATTTACATATTCACAATTAAAAACCAATATAGAGTAGACCTGAAATGTACTATCAATTAGATGGATCGTTGCAGTAACTTGTGGTGCACTCCATATGGTCTACCACCAACGAACCTTTCTAAGCTCCTCATCAATCTACGTTCCCGGAGCTTTTGATCAATCTTCTTGATCACATACTTCGCCATTTGCCGATAACCCGGATGCCAGTCCTCAGTCATCTCTGGTAAAGATCCACCAGAATTAAGATGCTCCAATTTTCCTCTGACGTAAATGAGAGTCCCATCACTGTACTTATGAAGCTCACCTACCCTCATAAACTTCATTATCCCACGACTGTTCAAGTAGAAAATCCCGTAATTCGGAACAGTAATGCCGGTATAGGGACATCTTGTGACATGTTGAGGTAGAACTTGGTTCATTGGACGGGTCAGGTTAAGCTTCCTTTGGTAGCTTTCAACTCCCAATTGAAGATCTTCAACTCGTTTCTTGATAGCAACGCTTCGTGTGAACATACGAAGTGCTGTATTCAAAGCAATGATTTCTTCACGAGTAAGATGGGTGAGTTGATCACGGGTCATCATAAGCAACATATCCTCGATATCCTCAAGGCGAATAATAGAAAAATCTCCCTGCTGTATTGTGTATTCTCTGTCATCCTCCCTTTTTAGGCGAATCTCCGTCACATGATAATAGCCATTCTTGGCTTCAGTTTTCAGCCCTAAAATACTGGAGATATGAATATCGGATTTGACACGACTTCCTGAATTGGCTAAGCAGCAACCTTTGTACGCCCTTCAGACTCGCTCGTCCCAATGCGATGCACCTATAACAGCATACATATCATAATTACGATTTACCTTTGGGACCCAGAGTCGGTTTATCTTTTCCTCGATCCAGGGTATTGTCCCCCAATTAGCTGCTTTCAACAAGGTCAGGGAGGTTGCGTACTTGGATGACCCCTTCAGAAGATACTCAAGATCGTAGGTGACAAAGAAGTCAAGAGCAATTTGATTATCTTGAGAGGGATCAAGTGGAGATGGAGCTCTTTCTGATTCATGGAGGCTTGGCCTTTGAACGGTGTTAAGAGCTTTCAGGACCTCGTCAGCATAATACTCGTACTCCATGCGGCTTAACCTGGTTTTGGCGCGAATTCTCTTATCCTTTAGCGCTCTCTTCACCAAAGACGGAGTGACCGAAGACTTATACTCATGAGCCAGAAATGCACACAAGTCTATCGGAATACGGATACGGAGATATAAAACATCTCTGTCGGCGTCTGTGATTGGATCATATTTAGCAGCTGCCGTGATCCAAGCTTGTGGCGGTGCAGTTTCATCAATCTCCAATGTGTTCGCCTAGTCCCGTGTGCTTGACTCAGGAACAGTAGATTGTGGTTCTTGTGGCAGAGGAGTAGAAACATGAACATCTGCTGGTTCTGATTCAGGCATCTCGGCGGTGTCATGAACAGGCGAGTGTTGTGCAGCTTCAGGTTTAGTTACTGATTCTGCAATCACAGGAGCAACAAAAGAACTAACAGGGTTAGTGGTAACAGGTATAGACACAGCAATAGATGTACCGGGAATCAATGATGCCGTAGTAGCATTCACATCATGGCGCCACTTGGATCGTCTTGATTCCGTTGAGGTGGATTTTTCCTTCTGCGCAGCATCTTTTTGAGACTTGGTACCAGACTTAGATGGTTTCTTTGTGCTGGCAACCTTGTCCCCCGTTTCAGGCTGTTTACCATCATCATCCTCATCGTCATCCTCGTTGCTTCCCTTAGCACTCCCCTCATTTCTATCACCACCATCACTACCATCATCATCATCATCATCCTCATCATCATCACCACCATCATCATCATCTCCTTCTTCTTCTTCTTCTTCTTCTTCTTCCCAGTCACCCTCTTCTTGTTCACTATCATCCTTTTCCTCCTCAGGCAGAATGTGGTAAGGTACCACACTTCCAAACATTTTGAACAACCGATCATCCTCCATGATAGCTTCATTTAGTGATTTGTAGAGTGTCCGTTGAACTTTAGATTTATAAAAAGATCCAAGTTCCCTCATGCGAGCTTTGAGGATCTTCTTTAATTCAAAATCCGTCAAATCATATGCAATTTTGTAGGCGGATTCGGAAGGATTGGACGACTTAATCATCAAATTATCAGCTGCGAGTTTCTTCATCTCATCACGCAGTTTTGGCATAAGAGACTCAACAGATTCTTTCACTCTCTCTTCAACAGAAGCTTCAAGTGTTTCTTTCTGCTCCTTGTATTTATCCTTCATAGCTTGAAGTCTCATGATTCGTGCTGCATACTTATCAGCTTCAGCCTGCTTGACCTGAGCTAGTTCTTCTGCATGAGCTTTACGTGTAAACTCCATCTCTGCAGCGAACTTAGCTAGCATCTCTTCTTGGGCTTTCTTGGATACTTCTTCATTTTGAACTCGTCTAAGTAGCTCTTGGCGAAGATTATCCATCTCTTTTCTTTGATTATCCGTATGTTTATCCAAGAGTTCTTCCATTACAAATGCAGCCATTGAAGATGATGCAAAGCTACTCTGGGTTGGTTGAAGAGGCTCGATTGTGACCACAGTACTAAGGATGGGAGTTATTGGAGGTGGAAGGAATGGTGTTGGTACCGGTCGGGTTGGTAAGGGCTGAATTGGTGGAGGTTGAGTTACTAAAGGCTGGGTAGGTACCATGATTGTGGGAGCACCGGACTCCTTTTCAACACTTGCTGAAACAGGGATGGATGTCTCCTTCGAAGTAGAATACCGTTCAGGTGATCTAAACTCACCAATATCATCTGGCTCCTCGTACTCTTCTTCAATATTCATCTGTGCACCCGAACCACTACCGCCCGTGTCTCTCCTACTCTTTTCAATAGCTATCTTCATTAATATTCTCTCAGCCTTGTCAAGAGTAGGATCATAAACATCTTCTTCGTCGTGGAGAACTAACTCATCAGCCGTACTCTTTCCCTTCTTAGCCTCGGTCTTCTTCTTCTTGGTTTCTGGTTCAGATAAAGCAGTTGGTTGCTTGCGTTTACCTTTACTCTTGACCGTAGTAGACGAGTCTGCTCCTGTCTGAAGGCTTGCTTTTAGCTTCTTGATTTCTAGTAGCAGTAGTTTGTAATCAGCAGAAGCTTTAATTTTATCCGTCAGAAGCTAATCGGGAATAGGACCAGGAATAACAGCACCAGATGGTCCTTCATGCCTTAGATCCACAATATGATCAGCCTCTTCAGTGTGATGACGACTTGCTGCACGCTTATCAATAGAGACATCGTTCTTCATAAAATAATTAATTATAAGCTTGATAAACCGAGGGTAAGGAAAGAAATTAGTCTTCGGCTTCTTGTTTTGGTAGAGTTGAAAGTTAAATTCTTCCCACAACAATAATGCATAATCTGCATTTGAGCCTTTGTACATTCCATGAAAGATGTTCATAATTGGACCACGCACAGCATCATGCCCATATGTTTTAGGTGTGAGACATCTACTGAGAATACCAAGGATAGCTCTCCAAGGTTGACCTACTTTAGCGGTGGTAAAATCAGACACAACTCGTATGTCAGGACATCCAAGAGCCTCAAACATCTCCATGAGTTCGTCTTTGGTAGGATCCCTCGAAAATGACATAGCTTTGGGTGTATCCCGTATTCCAAATATCTTGCGGAAGTCTGAAACTGTGAGTGTCTGCTGCTTGTTGTCGAGAGTGAAGGTGATCTTGTTTGACGTACTTTCCTTGGTAGCCTAGAACTCATACATGTAATCATATGGCACCGAGGCAGTACTCCTTAAGGCATTCTTGAAGTGAGAGTGATCAAGGATTGCTATGGCGACTTTAAATCCATGGTGAGTGGATTTTGAGACTTGCTTCAGCCGGTAATTGTTTGGTATGAACTTGAGTGTTCTTGCTTCGGCAATTGCGGCTGCTTAGCATCTTGGAGTGCTTGTACTGTTGGATTAGTCATCGTGTCTGCTTAAGATAAGACATAAAAGGTTGATACACATAATATATATATATATATATATATATATATATATATATATATATATATATATATATATATATATATATATATATATATATATATATATATATATATATTTATATATATATATATATATATATATCATTATGAATTCTAAGCATAACACATTTCAACAAGTAATTATAACAGGCAAACAACTATAAACCCAACAACTCTTTCATTCGGAACTCTTCATTCGGAACTCTTCATCTGGAACTCTTTCATTCGGAACTCTTCATCCGGAAGTCCTTCATTCAGAACTCTTCATCCGGAAGTCCTTCATTCGGAACTCTTCATTCGGAAGTTCACTTGGAACTCTTCATTCGGAAGTTCATTCGGAACTCTTCATTCGGAAGTTCATTCAGAACTCTTCATTCGGAAGTTCGTCCGGAACATCTTCATTCGGAAGTTCATCCGGAACTTCTTCATTCGGAGGTTCATTCGGAACTTCTTCATTCGGAAGTTCACTCGGAACTCCTTCATTCGGAAGTTCGTTCGGAACTCCTTCATTCGGAAGTTCATCCGGAACTCCTTCATTCGGAAGTTCATCCGGAACTTCTTCATTCGGAAGTTCATCCGGAACTCCTTCATTCGGAAGTTCATCCGGAACTTCATTCGGAAGTTTGTTCAGAACTTCATTCGGAAGTTTGTTCAGAACTTCATTCGGAAGTTTGTTCAGAACTTCATTCGGAAGTTTGTTCAGAACTTCATTCGGAAGTTTGTTCAGAACTTCATTCGGAAGTTTGTTCAGACCTTCATTCGGAAGTATGTTCAGAACTTCATTCGGAAGTTTGTTTAGAACTTCATTCGGAATTTTGTTCAGAACTTCATTCGGAAGTTTGTTCAGACCTTCATTCGGAAGTATGCTAGCCTTGTTCATCCGGAAGTCCTAAACCGTCCCCTATGAAAGATTATTCTAAGCGCGATAGTGAGTTTTAAGGCATTCTAAGGCTAGTGTTCTAATCCTAATCCGATCCAAAACCCAGCAAAAACCCCTAATTAATTAACCCTAAATTAAGGCAGAAACCCTAATCTTGATTAACTTAATTCAATCGAATTAATTAAGTGAATTGAGTAATGAATAAAACAAGATTACATGCGGATAAGTACCTTATAGATGAAAGAGATGGATTGAAATGGATTGAATGATTAAAACACAATTTTGTGAAAGCTTGTGTGTGTAACAATGGCGGAAATAAACACAGTGAAGAAGATAGAACAAAAAAGCACGGGGGGATTTGGTTTGACTTAGGTCAATTTGACAACTTTCCTACTTAGTCATTTTTAAGTCCCTATACTTTTCTGTTCTTTTCCTTTTTGGTTTATAACTCCTATTAGGCTAACATCCGTTAAGGTACTTAACAATCGTTAGTCTATCTCATTGTAATAAATATTATAGCCCTCACACAACTTAACCATCGCATCCTATTAGCAAATCTCCGAGATCTAAAGCAAGTGCTATCTCATTGAACGAGCACAAATCGTATTCTAAAGCAACACCACTCATAAACCATTTAGCCAATTAATTTTCCTCAAACATTTTTGAAAAATCGTTTTGATGACGAAGACGATTTAATATTTTCTCCCCCTTAAACGATGACCCGATTTCTATTTAAAGAGCTGTAGTCATTGTTTAAAGAGTCAAATATTGATGAAAACTTTTCCAATTAATATCTTGAAAAGATTGATTCGTGGTGGCAATAAGATTTCTCTTATTTTGACAAATTAATGCACTGAGACGTACACTAACTCGTGTTAGACCAAGTTGTAAAGTAAACTTGATCCCTTTGCATGATTTGGCTTGTAAATCATGCCCGAGAAAATTAATTCCCGTTGTGAGCCAACGTTTTCCAGGGAAATACGTGACTTTAATATGAAAACCGGGTTCCAGTCGGAAATAACTACAAGCCATAATGGGCATGTTTTAAAAATGTACAACTTTTATACGGACTCTATTTATGGCGCCGTGTCAATATTGATCGACATTTCTAAAGCCGTAAATATTACCGTACTAAAAGACATGCCCGATTTAAAAAAACGAAAAATATTTTTGGTTTTTCTTGATTTTATAATTTTTATGGTTTTTGTAGGTTTTATATTTTTTATGGTTTTTCTTGGTTTTATATTTTTGTATTTTTCTTTTTGTGGTTTATATATATATACGATAATATACATGATCACGAACAAAGGATACGCCTGAATAGTTTACCACCACTATTCAGCTGATTCATCTACCAATTCTTTGAGAGTCGCTGGAGAGAATGATTTCATGCCAAGCTTGTCGATCGAAAACTCGATTCGTCCTCGATCTAAGGCTTTGGTGAACATATCTGCCAGCTGATACCCAGTGGTGACAAAATACAGCTCGATCACTCCGTTCTCCACCTACTCTTTAATGAAATGGTAGAGAATGTCTATGTGCTTGGCCCGGGAGTGTTGAACGTAGTTGCAGCAAAGGGCAATGGCGCTCTTGTTGTCACAATACATCGGGATTTTGTTGAATCCCAAACCGTAGTCAGTTAGTTGTGATCTCATCCAAAGGACTTGAGCACAACAACCGGACATGGAGATGTATTCAGCCTCCGTGCTAGAAATTGCAGCGCTTTTCTGCCTTTTTGAAGACCAACTAATCAATCTGTCTCCAAGGAGTTGCATAGACCCAGAAGTGCTACGCCTCGTGTCTTGACACCCAGCATGATCGGCATCTGCGTATGATATTAAAGCAATGGAGGAATCTTTTGGATACCATAGACCACGATGAAGTGTTCCTTTGAGATACCGAAAGATCCTTTTAACAACATGTAGGTGCTTTTCGGTAGGCCGAGCCTGATACCGGGCACACATGCATACGGCAAATTGCAAATCAGGCCTGCTAGCAGTCAGATAGAGAAGGGTGCCGATCATCCCACGGTAAAGTTTTGGATCGACAATAATCCCATTCCTATCTTCATCTAACTTGGATTTCTCCACCATTGGAGTGTCCACGGGGTCACAATTTTCAAAGTTATATTTCTTTAAAGATTCTAGAGCATATTTTGATTGATTAATAAAGATGCCTCTGGGATTCTAAGAAATTTGTAATCCTAAGAAAAATGAAAATTTTCCCATCATTGACATCTGAAAGCGTGTGGACATTATCTTCTCAAAGCGTTTTGACAATTCTATGTTAGAGGCAACAAATATTATATCATCAACATAAATTTGTACCAGTATCATGTCGTTGTCCTCCTTGAGAGTGAATAGAGTGGGGTCTACTTTGCCTTTGGAGAAGCCTTCCGAGATGAGATATGTTGAAAGGAGATCATACCACGCGCGTGGAGCTTGTTTCAACCCATAGAGAGCCTTCTTAAGCTTGTACACATGATTAGGAAACTCTGAATTAACGAACCCATCCGGCTGACTAACATAGACTTCTTCCCTTAGTTCACCATTCAAAAATGCCGTCTTCACATCCATTTGATAGACGATCATGTTCATATGAGCAGCATACGCAAGGAATAGTATAATAGCCTCCAATCTTGCAACAGGAGCAAAAGATTCTTCAAAATCGATACCCAAGGCTTGTTTGTATCCTCTAGCAACCAATCTAGCCTTATTCTTCAAGACTGCACCCATCTCATCGAGTTTAACCTTATAAACCCACAACAAAGTAAGGATGTTAACCTTGTCAGGGAGAGGAACTAATTCCCATACTTCAAGTCTTTGGAATTCATTTAGTTCCTCCTGCATGGCTTCAATCCAAGATGATTGAGTCATAGCCTGTTGCCAATTTTTAGGTTCAACTTCGGAGAGAAATGCATCAAAGTAGCAATAGAGTGCACTCTCTTGTAATTGATGGCGTGTAGAGACTGGTCGATCGAGACTTCCAATGACATTCCTAATTGGGTGATCTTTTGTCCATTTGGTGCTATGTTTTTCAATCCGAGGTGGTCTGGAATGAACAATTGAAGGAGCTTCTTCTGAGGTAGACGCGGCTGAAGGATTTTCAGGTATCGGTACACCAAAGAAAGGAAGCTCTTGTAGGTGAGCATATTCCAAATCGTGATCAATAGAATCCTCTTCAACATCATTAGGCACAAGTAAGGGTGATGATTCAGGTGTAGTTTGAGAATCACTTGGTAAAGGTGCATTCGGTTCAATGTTAATTGAAGATGCATTAGATAAAGCTTCATTTGCTTGAGCAACAACTTCAGGGATTGGAGCTATCACTACAGGTGCTGGAACTTCATCATTTGGGGGATCAAATAATTCATCAAACAATGGTTGAAACAGTTTATCCCACTTGGTCCTTGTAGGTGGTAAAAATGATGTAGAAGTAGGATTATTGGGAACTAATCCGGAACTAATAGCATCGGTTCCCATCTCATGAAGCGTGGGTTCAGAGTTGCGTTGCTCAGAAGCCATAGCTGTCAGCTCATCGAAATCTGCGTCCATAGTTTCTACGATCTTACCAAGACGACGGTTGTAAATTCGGTATGCTTTCTTGGAAGGTGAGTAACCAATGAAAATACCTATATCGGCTTTTGGTTGAAGTTTGCCCAAGTTCTCACTATTAATGTTTGGATAACAAAGAGCACCAAACACATGAAAGAATGAAACATCGGGTTTACGATCATGTAGAAGCTCGTAAGGTGTTTTTCCATGGCGTTTCCGAATGATAGAACGGTTTTGGGTGAAACATGCAGTAGATATAGCTTCTGCCCACAAGAACAATGGAGCGTTCGCATAAATCAGCATAGTCCTAGCAGCTTCCATAAGCGTACGATTCCGTCTTTCAACGACACCGTTTTGTTGTGGAGTACGTGCATCGGATGTTTTATGTGAGATACCAACTTCTTCATAGTAATCACGAAGAGCCTGGTTGACGAACTCTGTTCCATTGTCTGTACGAATACGACGGACATTAGTATTTAAACGTACCTGAATGAATTTCAGAAAGGTGATGATAGCCTTCGGTGCTTCATCCTTTGTACGTAGAAATCTAACCCATGTAAACCTGGAGAAATCATCCACAATAACAAGAATGAATTTCTTACCGCTCACACTTTCAGTTCTCATTGGCCCACAAAGATCCATATGCAAAAGATGAAGTTTTTCTTGATTGGTGTCTTCAGCTTTGGGCTTGTATGATTTCTTGGTACTTTTCCCCCTTGAACACGCGGAAAATAAATGGTCCTTGTGAAATTTGAGCTTTGGAAGACCATGAACTAATTCGTTTTTAGCCAGATGATTAATAGCATCAAAGTTTAGATGAGATAATCTGCGATGCCATAACCATGACTTGGTCTTAGAAGCTTTAGAGAGAAGACATACTGGAGAGGCGGCCATCATGTCTTGTAAGGACAAAGTATAAAGATTTGCACCACGAGACCCCTTCAACAAATCTTTTCCTTCCAAGTTGAGGGATGAAACAAGTATGTTGTCGAAAAGCAACCTCTAGGTTGGAATCACAAAACTGTCCTACTGAAAATAAATTATGACCAAGACCTTCTACATAGTATACCCTTGAAATCGTAACGTTTCCAATCTGATATTCACCATACCCCATTATCTTTGCAATATGATCATTACCGAATTTAACCGTTCCAAGAAACTTGCTGAAGAAATTTCGGAGCATCGAGCGATCTCCGGTCATATGCTTTGAACAACCGGAGTCCAAATACCAGAGGATGATTTGGACCACCTGAAAATATCACCAGACGAGGACAATGTATAGGTTTCGGAATCTGAATGTTCCTTGTTATTAGCAGGTACAGATTTAATAATCTTAGATTTGCTAACTCTAGGTTTCTTAGATTTCCTAGCCTTCTTCCTAGTTGTTGGTGTAGATTCTAGTTGGCTTAAATCCTGAGGTATTTCTTCACTGATAGGCACTATAGTGGGAGCTGACCTAATTAAAGGGCGCGGTTTCCATACTGTAGTGCTAGTGTTCCTAACTAAAGGACACTGAGACCTAACCTCAATGGATGCATTCCTAGTTAAAGGGCACATTTTTCCATCTAATGTAAAGGTCCTACCAGTGGGACGCCATTGCCATCCAACTTGGGTACGAGTTCGCCCAGTTGGCTTCCATTCAAGATTATTCCTAATGGCATTCATTTCATTCACATGATCAATAAGACACAAATCATGACGTTGGGAAAACATGCACTCATTACAATTCCAACAATTCAAATTAGAATTCACAAATGGTTTAGGCTTCTGCACAGGCGCAGAGCTTTTAGTCTTAGCAACATGATTCTTTTTATTTAAATCTGACATAACATTCCTATGGTGAGCTTCTACTTTCTTCTTGTTGGTACTACTAGTGGAGGGCTTGATCTTATCTTTCTTGAGTGGCGATCCTTTAGCCTTAGTAGACTCTTTTACTCCTGTAGAAGGCAAAGTGGGAACATTAGCAACAGATTTTAAAGGTGCCTTACTTGATGGTGCCAATGACGGTTTTGCTCCTGGGGTCTTATTGAATGGAGTTACAGCAATGGGTCGATTAGTGAGTAGTGCAGAACCCGGTTTTCCTATGTATTACAAGTAGGCTAAGCAATATTGAACACGCTTAATATATTCATGGGCTGAATAATAGTAACTGCTTGAGGGATCTAACGCATACAAGTCATCTAAAATATCCCTAACAAGATCTACATGCTTAATTGCATTCCTCATATAATCATCGTAGGTAACCGGGTTTTTCTTATGGAGCGGGTTCTTATAAAGCACTACTGACTTGGTTGTTGGAGCACTAGAGGACGGTGCAGAGTTGGTAGCTAAGTTATTAACAACTTCTTGTCGGGTGAGAAGAAGTGTCTCCTTTAACTCGGCCAAAACCATGTTTTTGTCAATGAGCTGGATATTTAAGTCAGAGATTTCCTCACATTTTTGGTTCAATTGTTCAACATAAGATTGTTGCTGTGTCGCATTAAAAGCGAAGCGTTCTTCTAGTGAACCATAAAGTTTGGACATTCCCTGTCTTGCACGATCCATCTCCCCTAGAATAGACGAAAGTATAATTTCTAAGTCCTGGTTTTTAGACTCTGCAGCCTCTAGTTCCAATTTTAGTGTTTCATTTGATGACACATCTCTCTTTAATCTCACAATCTCTTCCTCTAATGCCTTAACTATTGCAATCATCTTGTCACTCGTCTCAACACCGTTTTCACAACCATTTGTTATCAAAAGATCCTCATTTTGAGTTTTTTGTTTTAATTCTAAAGATATACAATGTTGTTCAAGTTGATTAAAGCGTTTTGAAAATAAATTGTAAGAATCTTGTAGCTTTAAAAATTCAGCGTTAGATTCGTGACAAGAATGATTATCTACCTCATTTACAGTATCAGCAACATTTACAGAGAGTTCACACACATCATCACATATATTCACATCATCACATTTAATCATAGCGGATGTAAGCTCATTCGAATAATTAACATTCACAGTAGTAAGCACATCACATGAAATTACTTGGGACAAGAATCGGTCATATTCGGATAAAATCTTTTCCTTTTCAATTAATCGTAGTTCGTAAGTGGTGTCCATTTCATAAAACACTTTTTGAACTTCTGCAATTTCAAACTCAAGATTTTCCGACAGAGATGCAAAACTTCCTTTTAGACTTTCGACAAACGGATTGATCTCATTCTTAAACACCTCGTTCATGTGTTCGAAAGCCCATTCTCCGGCGTTTAGGCCATTTGAAGTCGTACATTCCAAAATGACCTTGTCAAAACTAGCAAAGTATTGATTAATCTCTTGCAAGTTTAACCATACAGTGCTAACAGGTGGAAGATCTGTTGGAATTTCCTTAGGGCCTTCCATTTTGACAAGTGTAGGAAGTGTACTAGGGTTTTCTTCATTTAACATGTAGGTTGGTGCTGTGATGAGATCTTTATCTATATGGAAGCGAATTCTAAAATCCGTTTTTGCAAGCTCCTGATTCATTTTAAAATAATCACAATCGGGATATTTTGCAAAGTTGTATGACCGATTCTCATCAACTAGATCCTTATTTGTGCGATCCTCGAAAATAACAATCGGGTCTAAGACAATTCCTAATTGGGTTGCATTATAAAGTCTAGGACTATGGATAAAAGCTTGTTTTGCATACCGTGGGTTAGGGGGAAGGCCTTTTTGACGCGATAAGTTAAACTCTCTAAACGATGCATCAAATAAGTGTACTAGTTGAGAGGCAGCGTATTGTCTTAAAAGCAAATAATCTAGACTTCTAATCTTATTAGCCGCATTAATTTCCATTTCATTCTTCTTAGACTCGAGTAATTCAAAATCCGTTTGAAGTTTTTGAAAATTAGTGACCACTAACTCTTTTTATTTAAGTTCGTTAGAAAGATCTGCTCTTAAGGTTTCAATTTCTTGCAAATGACCCATTTGTTTGTTTTGAAAATGATCATATTCGGGATTTGTTAGAACACTGGACGAAGGAACTAATTCCAAAGTTTGAACTTTCTTGTTGCATAAGGCAAGCTCATCAGACAAATTCTTATTCTTAGCTAGGGTTTCTAAAAGTGCAGCATTCATTTGGCTAAGTAATGTAGCAAGAACCATGACCAAATCTTGTTGAGCAGGAATATGCGTTTGCGAAATGGCTCCCGGTTGTGATTCACTCAAAGTCTGGGGACTCACATTGATATTACTATCATTGATTGTCTCCTCATTTGAAAGACTCACCACCGAAGACTTATTCGGATCAGCACCCTCTTGCCCAAATTGATGTGGCTGAATACTAGTATTAGTGGTATTATCAGTGGTATTAGTAAGTACCTCAGATATTTTTTCTGGACCTAAGCTGGAGATAGTTGCCATAAGAGCTGCCTGTGCAGATTGAAGTTCATCACAGTCTGAATCATACGCATCAAGATCATCTGCTTGGTATGCTGCATTCTGTGTGGTGACAACGTCTTGTTCAGCAATCTCTGGATCAGCAAGAAATGCAAGCTCCTCTTCCTCAAGTTCCCTTCCTTGTGCCTGAACATTCACCAGATAAATCTTCTCTGCAAACCATTGACCATCCCTTCTCCTCTTGGGTTTTTTGCATTCCCTGGACATGTGACCTTCTTCCTTACAGTTGTAGCATGTAATCATTCTCAACTTGCCTGTGGAATTATCCCGTTGAGGAGTGTTGACCATTGGGGCAGGATTAACCGTGCGTGCATTGGTGGTTGATGTAGTAGGTCTCCCCTGATAAGGTTGAATAGGTTGAACCATTACCCTGCCATTCTCGATAGTAGCTTATTGGCGAGAATTGGATGAATTCCTCAGCTGATTGTTAGTAGGAGCTGGTCCTCTAAATCCTCATTTGCTTAAAGTCCTTGTGAGATAAGCAGACATAGTGGCTAACACTTCAACTGGGTCAGTTCCTTGTTTGAATTCAGGAATGGGGACTTCATCATTATCACAATACAGTGCTTTGTCTTGATGAGCTGCATAAGCACTAGAAGGAATACTCATGTGGTCAGAGTAGCTTGATGGATATGCTGCATTTTCTTGATAAGAAGAATATGATGACTGAGCATAAGGTGCAATGCCTGCTGGTGAATATGGGTGAGGTTGTGAAGCATATTGTGATGCTTGTGGTTCTCTCTGAGATGAAGGTGCATTAAACCGATATTGTTGCTGATGTGAGGTGGGTGGTTGTGGTAGAATCGAATATTGGGGGAAGCTTGGAGTCAGGTACAGTGATGGATGATAGGCTTGGTGTCCCATGATATAAGGAGTGTTGTTGTATGACAAGCTTGGTTGATTCGCCATCAAAGCTAAAGAATCAGGGTACATACCTCGAGGCGAACGGTGCATGATCACATGTTTCTCATGCTGCTGAAGAAAAGCATAGAGTTGATCCAAATTGCACTTATGCAAATCCCTGGTTAACTTAACATCGGTAATATACTCACCCCATTCAGCTTGAGGTAAAGTATTCAAAAACTTGGTGTTAACCTGGAATGGAGAAATCACGAGATTGTATACATGCAGATCATTCATGAGAGTAGTGAATCTGAAGTAGTAGTCGTGAAGCATTTCCCCTGGGCTGTACGTGAATCTATCAAACAGATCATATAACTGACATTCCCTTTCCTATTTGGTGAGAGACGTACCTTGTAGCAACACCTTTAGACGTTCCCATAAATCCTTAGCAACCGTATATTGACTGACCATTCGCTAGATGTCATGTGGAAGAGCTTGGAGAATGGTTTGAAGAGCCTTTTCGTCTGCATCGGCAACAAGTTGTTGAGTTGGTGTAAGTTCTTCAAACTCCCGTGGTCGAGTCACATTGTTAACCACGATGGTACCATAATCAAGTGGACCATTCAGAATTGACTTGACCATAAGCCTCCCATATGTCGGTTTTCCCTTAATGTATGACATCATACGGCCTTGCCATGCTTCAAAGACTTCTTTAATGAGCATTGGAGGGCGATTATCCGTTCCTGTAATGACGGAAATGTCCGTAAGTGATGTCATCTGAGGCATTAATGAATTCGGATTCATTTTGTTCACTTCAAAGAGACAAAGATTATCGGTTGATCGAGCAGTGAAGTAAAGTTTGTGAGTTGTGTTGAGTGTTTGTTGTAAGAAACCAAGATTAAATCCTCTAAAAAATCGTCGAAAAAACAAGTAAAAAATCCCTTGGTTCGGAACTATTTGTTGATTCGGAAGTTTTGATTCGGAAGATTTTGGCTCGGAACTCCTTGATCCGGAACTTTTGGTTCGGAAGATTTGATTCGGAACTTTCCCTTTATCCGGAACTTTCCTTTGATCCGGAACTTTCCTTTGATCCGGAACTTTCCTTGATCCGGAACTTGTTGATCCGGAACTTTTTGATCCGGAATTTGTTGATCCGGAACTTGTTGATCCGGAACTTGTTGATCCGGAACTTGTTGATCCGGAACTTGTTGATCCGGAACTTTCCTTGATCCGGAACTTTTTGATCCGGAACTTTTTGATCCGGAACTTTTTGATCCGGAACTTTTTGATCCGGAACTTTCCTTGATCCGGAACTTTTTGATCCGGAACTTTTTGATCCGGAACTTTTAGGTTCAGAACTTTACTGGGAAACAGAAACTTGTTCGTGTAGCAGTCGATCAAATAAATGATGAAACAAACCCAGATTTTTAGCAAATAACCCAAAAAGTTTTGTGATTTCTACTAAAATAAGTAAAACCCAATACTTATCTACTAATCCCAATCACAAAATCACCAAAAACTCCAAGAATCAAGATGGATCTTCTTAAGGAACACTAATACAATCAAAAACTAAATAACAACACAAATCATTACCTTAAATCACCCCATAGCTCTGATACCAAATGTAGAATATTGATAATCTTGTTAATCTATGAAGTGGGTTGAAGATTCCTATAGAGAGAAACTAGTGAGAGAAAGTGAGAGAGAAACTATGTGTTTTTCATTAAAATGATAAAATGGAATGTCAACAACCAACCCCTTTCCATGGTGGAAAGGGGTATTTATATCCTAAGCCACTATTGGGCTTGGGCCGACCCATGACAAGCCCATGGGTCGGTTTCTTACTTAACTTAATAAGTACACATTAACTACGAGCTATTACAACATTAATAATATTGTGGAGCGACCGATACTTCTAATATACGTAAAACGTATTTCTAACAAATATTAAATAACTATTTATAAAAAACCATGCAATTCATTGATTAAAAAATATTACATAAGGCTGGAACAAAGAAAATAGAGATAAATACCACCTCTATTTATACAGGTACATGGAATGATCTAGAAAAGCTATAACTAGCAAACCCTAACTAGTAAAAGTCCAAGATTTCCCTTGCTTGGTCAAAGTTTGAAACCTGGTCTTGAGCCCATGTGAGATGCCAGCTTGATGAAGACCAATCCTGATCGTTGAAGAAACATCAGAGGACAAGGAGTTGATGGAGAGCCCTTGATTTTCTGTTGAGATTCTTATGTTGCTAAAAATGGAGGTACAGGGAAACCAAGACTGGGGTCTACAGCCACGTGGTGAGTAAACAGAAGGTGGGGACTGATTAAGGATTAAGAAAATTTAAATCCTGAAGGTGTGGGGATCAAACCCCTTTGTTTTGATTGCTTAATTATAATTAGGGTTTATGTTTATTTGGGTGGGTTTTGGGTGGGATTAATGTGAACAGAAAGTGTAACTCGCACGTGTTTATGTTAAATAATTGGTTTAAACTTTGGTTACACAAAAAAATGACGTAGGTGAATATTATGGGTGGATCACGGTTTTGGGTTAGGGTAAGCGGGCTTGTGGGTAGTTTAGTGGGCTGGAGTGTTGTTGACTGGGCTAATCATGGGTGTTGACCGGGTTTGGGTATCATAAATCCAGGTTTGCCCCCCGAGGTTTCAAAATCTTGTCTCATAAAGTCTTCAACAGCTTTTATGCATTCCCTTCATAAATGACTTCAAGCAAATGGCCAAATTGGCCCTTTTAACTTTATGTTTATTTGAATAAGGATCACAAGTGAAATAATTGTTATCTCCAAGGGTTGTTCTTGCCAAATCTTCAATCCTTAAGGACTAAGCTTGTGTAGATTGATTCTTCAAGGGACAAATGTAACAAGTCTCCAAATTTGAGGGACCATTCTTGATAATTCTTCAAACTTCAAGGGTATTTTTGGAAAATCACCAATCAGGTCCGGTTCTTTGTGCGGCTTCGTTTCCCATGTTCGTTTTTGCTTTATTCTTGTGATCTTTTGTTGATTTCATGATATCCGTACCTAAAATACACAATGAACAAACATAGGCATATTTTGGGGTATTTTATGATATTTTAAGCGTTTTAAGCCCGATTTGGATGATGCGACTATGTATAAAAGCAGTCTCATCAACGCCCGTGACAATTGTTCTGTTGTGATTGCTAGAATAGCTACTATCACAGTAGTGGTTACTGTCATTTTGTCTGTCAGTTCCATGACTGTCATTCTCATGACATTGATTCATGTAACCATTTAGATGAGTAGCCGGCTGGTACCGGTTCCCACTCATATGACTGAACAAAAACTGAACGACGTGTGACATATGACAAAATAAGGACATGGGTTTTGATGGAAATCGTCTGGTGGTGAAGCATCATCTCTTCCGATCGCTTCGATCTAACGCCTTTGTCTTCGTCTTGTAGGATCTCCAGGTTGTGAACATCATCAGCATCTCGTAGCGTCTCCATCAAATTAACAACATCAACCTTTAGTAACCTCTCCAAGTTATGAGCGGCATCCGCATTTTGTAGAACATCAACAAAGGGAATACGCCTTAGATGATTTAGAATCGACTGGTGAATACTCATGGAGTATTGTAATTGAAATACACATAGATTATGGTACGTGTAATACTCAGGGAATACGATACGTGGAGTACACATGGAATGCACATGAAATGATCAATATGGGTCGATCATTTGACATGATTTTACAGGGAATAATTGGTTAAATGGTTAGGGGACCAAACTGGACTGAGCATCATGATAGCCTAGCAATTTCAGCATAGATATCATTCTGGTTACATAGAGAAAACACCTAGAAGGGTGGTGAAACGAAATTCAACAATGATTAGCATGAAAGCATGGTTAATAAAGACCAACCATGACTATCATAAAAGCGGGATTTAATGGAATCCTTCAATGTCTAGCATGAGGGCATGATCGACATGATGACAACATAATTAACATAACGTTACTTAAGACATAATCTACATGAAAACAAAATCAACATGGAGAATCTTGGAACGAAATTAACATGAAGGAGCATAAACATAATCAGCATGAAAATGAAGTTAACCATGGTAGTATGAAAACATAATCGACATAAGAATCATGAAAATTTTAATGAGTGGACACGAATTAAATATGACTGTAATGGAATGAAATTTGAAAATCACTGGTGTGAACGACCATGGGTTGGTTCACAATACAAAATTAGCATGATTAATCTGACTAGAACCTAATATATATAAACATGAAAACAAAATTTTATGCATATCAACATGAAAAACGTTTATGCGTGAAAACAGTGCATGAATGCATGATGCAGTTTATAAAACTTTTATATGCGCGAGGGTAAACGCCTATGGTCAGTTCACCCAAAATAAAAGACATGGTGAGGGGACGCATATGGGTCGGTCCCAAAGTTAAAAGTTTCGATAAAAGCACATGCGACTAAATAGGGCCAGTCCTGTACCAACCATTACTTAGTCAAAATTCCCACAACAATGATACATGAAACATAAATAAGTAAAAATCATCTGTCAAAACCTAAAAGAAAAAAATTTATGTGACTAATTATGAACTATTGGGTTTCAGTCCACATAGCCACAGTTCACAAGGAACATCATGCATAAACAATGACACATAACTAAGTATGGATGATGGTTGTTCAGTCCATATTAGTAAAAGTAATACTGATGAAAACATCATGGTTAAAACAACAAGTTGCTCAAAACGTCAATACGTGGAATAACAAGTGTTGGCTTAGGAAGCTCCTTGTGACTACCCACTAGTCACATGTCAAGTTTTAGAGCCTACAGGTCGAAACCTTGGCTCTAATATCATAATTGTAACACCCCACTTTGATAAGTGGACCGTTACACGTAATTATGGCGTGTCATCAAAGCATGCAAGGTAATATGTAGTAAAACTACATGACCATAGGAAAAACCGGAATCAAACATCGGTTCCCAAACATAAGCCCAAAACATAAATAAAGTAAAAGGAAATGAGAAATGACTAAACAAGCATAAGTATATGAAGGCAAAAAGGAGAAGAAGTCTAATGCATCTCCATCCTATGCACGTCCTTTAATGCTCGAGTCTGTCCTTGAGTACCTGCCATTTTGGGACATGGAAAGGAAAGTAACGACTGAGCATAACTCTCAGTGGACGGGTATATGACATTGCAAGAATGGCTGAAACATAAATGAGACTAATAGCAGCGGAATAAGTAATCTGGATTCATGTTCATAAAACTGGTTTTATAGTTTGAAAAGACTTATGTTTCTATGAAAAATCTGTATTAATTAGCCAAATAGCCCATATAGGTCATGAGGTTCCACCGTACATGAATACTTGGAGGGGAGACCTTGTCATGCAATTAGAGGGGTAGCCTCTAATTAAATAGTCTGGGTGGAAGGGATCAGCTCCTAGTGAAGGATGCAAGGCACACATCTCATTCACTCTGATAATACTGATAAACATGTAACTAGGATGCACCCTTATGCCCCACATGATAATATAATAATATGGCCAAAAGCTAAAAAGGGACGCCACGAGCAATCACTTCGCCGTGGGGAAGTCATAACACTGGTGCCTCCAGTGTTATGGTTATGGTACCTCCATAATAAGGTGACACTGGTCATGCATGTATATGTCTTAGGCTCTTAAACTAACATAAGTAATCAAACATATAAAACAATACTGGGGAAAACAGTTGGCTGCAAACGGGGAATCCTAATAAGGAAAGAATGTCCATACTGAAGGACGGGAAATCCGTACCTTGTGTCCAGTGAACGGAAAAGAAGAACAACACGAAAGCCTACTCCGATCGTACTAATGCTACATAAACAGGGGACATGTATAAGTATTCTGTTTACTGAGTACGTAACTGATTATAGTATCTCTTGGCTTGTTTTATATGTTTTAGTCTGTGATTATCATGTGTTTTAAGTACTCTGATGAAATATTAACTGGTATCCTTGTATTATTATACTTGTGGTGTAATAATAAGTAACTTTCTAAAAATAGTAGGTTTCCTAAAATAGAAACTTTCCAAAAATAGAAAGTTTCCAAAAATAGATTAACTTCTTGAAATAGATAAGTTTCTAAAAAAAGAAAGTTTCTAAAAGTAGTAAGTTTCCTGAAACAGAAAGTTTCCATATTTAGAAATAAGCTGGATTAATAAGCTAATAACATAAGCTTAAGTTTTACTGAATAAATATAATAAGTCATGTGATTATATTATAATTTATCAATAATAACATGTTAATTAAATAAACTATAGGTTATATGATTTAATTAAATATAAGCATGATTTAATTAAATTAAGACGTATAAAATATTTAGGTTAAAACATGTATTAATAATTTATTAATTATAACTTAAGTCATGATTATTACTTAATTATATTTCACGTCTTAATAAATAATTAATACTATAGTCAAAATTAAATAGATAAATACTTAGGTTAAAACATGTATTATTTAATAAATAATATTTAACCTAAGTCCATGATTTAATTAAATTAATTATAAGTCATGATGAACTAATTTAATTAACTTGTAAAATTTTATATCTTGTAAAATAAATACTTGTACCATTTTAGTCATTAACCGGACCCATGAATTCATTTAGACATGTCGTGAACCGGACCCAGAACCCCATGAACCAGACCGAATTAATTTAATAATTCTTGTAAAAAATATAACTAAGATTTAAATAACATAGTCTAACTTGACAAGATTAAATCAATATTAATTAGATTAAATAAAATTAATATTGCATGCTTAATTTAATACCCTAATTAAGTTAATTAAAATAACTTGAAAATGGTAAAACAAACACCCCTTTCTTTTAAATCCTTAAATAGCCATCCAAACACCCTGACTAAATCCATCAGCCAAACACCCCTTTGTGTTGCTGCTGGCTGCCACTGCCTGGCCTGGGTTTCCCACCGGCAGTGGCTGTTTACCCGTGTTCGAACCAAATCACCCACCGACAATGGTCGTACCCCCCTGCTCGAACCAGTTTCCCACTGCTTTCCTCAATTAGCCACCAAGACACACAGGTGTCTCGGTTCCCACTGTTTTAACAAAACGCTCGTTGGGGGTTGCCATCGACAGACCAAAATCCAGCCAACACCCATTAAGGGTTGCGGTGGTGGACTTATGTTACCACCGAGACCTAGGATGGTCTAGATTATGCGTGATCCGAACCCAACCATGCCAAACGAATCCCACCCCTTAATTATACTCGTTTTAAACATATTTTAATATCATGGATTCGGATTTCCTTGATCCATTAAACAGAAGAAAAGAAAATAACAACAAAACGATATAATGTTTACCTTGTTTTCGTTTAGGGTTTAATAATCGAAATCACGAATCACAACTCTTTCTCTTGATCAACTCACGGCTGTTTTTCTTGGTTTCTTGGTGATGAAAACCGACGACATAAGGAGCCCCAAAGAAAAAGATGTCGGCTTGAAAAGTATCTAGGGTTTTTATGTTTTCTTCTTTTCTTTTTTGTCTTAACAAAATAACTCCCTCCCGTCTTTTCCTATGTTGTAGTCGGTTTGGTAATACATTGGGCCACAACCCATCTTTCCTTCTCCTTCCTTGTCTAAAACAGCCCAAACAAACAGCCCATATTCATTTTTATTTAATTTGCGTCTTGTTAAATGATACGCGTAATCATGTTTTAAAATGTCGTGAATTTTCCCATTGTTACCCTTATACGTGTTAAATGTTAATGTTATATACGTAATTACTTATCGTGTTAAATTTAATATACGTAATAATAGTCGTGTTAAATATTCGTGTCGCGTGATTTCAAATGGTGTGAATTATTATTTTGTGGTTTTACTTATTATACGTAAATACATGTCGTATATTAATAATAATCATAATATACTTAACTACTTGTCTTACTTAAATAATATACGAAATGACTATATTTAACGTTCTCAATACGTGTCGTATATAAGTAAATCATAAGTTTTTATTTATACGCAATTTCATGTACGTAATGTTCTAGGGATTTTTATGCGGGTTTTACAACCAATCTCTAAATAGAGTAGATCTATATGTGTCACAACTACATCTATGTATGAGGCGCGATGAAGAGATGAGTTAGACAAAAATGAAACTAAGAACAAAGATGAAGAACGAGAACAAAGATTAAAACATAAAGGAAGAATTAGATTGAGAAGAGAAAAGTGAAAGAGAAACAAAGAGAGTATGTGATTTTCCTAGTGAGAGAAAGCAAAGGATATTTCTCTCTCTAAAACTAGTAAAATGGAAAAGCACACACACAAATGAGGTGGAAATGGCCTTTTATACTAAGGTTTACATGTTTAGGAGGCCTTCCTCATTTGTGTGTCCGGGACTAATTCCCATTACATAAACAATAATAACATAGAACTCTCGACACCGTTGAATAGCATTTTCCACGAGCTTCGCAACGGTATATTATATGACCATCACTTTAAATATGGATAACAATCTCCCCCCAAGGGGTGATCATGTAATATGCGACTTAACTTCTTTGTTGTTGTAGACTTTGAAGCTTGTTGTCTTAAGAGTTCCTTTATAATTCCTTTCATGACTTGTGATCTTGGATCTTTGATCTTTAAACTTTGCCATCTTTTGATCTTATGTCTTTCCCCACATACTCATGTGTTGCATCTTGTTGAAAGCTGGCTAACAATCTCCCTTGATAATCAGAGTAGTGGAAGTCTTTGTCTTTAGATGTTCTTGAGCTTTCTTCATTTACTTGAGTATGTGGTCTTGAATCGCGACTCTTGAGATTACGCTACCGTTTGCATTCCTCCAGTTTTCCGTTATACAGTACGAATATTGTACATGTGATTAAGTAAGTTCAAAGAACTTCCTTGACAGGATTTCCGGCTGTGGTAGCCGTTCTCAATACTTGAATACCTCGAAAGATAATTCATAGTAAAAAGTGAATCATGTAGTTCCATTCTGCTGATTAAGTCGTCAATTCATTTCCTGGAACAAGTTTGAATCAAGTAAGAATCAAACCATTGTTTCTTTCCAGTTGACACACGTTTGATTCGAATATAATCTCACAAGTTACCTACCATAGTGCTGTTTGATGATGACACTGGAAGGATTTCCATTCGTCAATGTAAATACTAAAGAGTATTACTCTGAATGTTCTGGCAAGATCATAAAGATATTATGTCGAGACCTGAAACGAGTTTGAATCAATTAAGAATCAAACCACTGTTGCTTTCCAGTAAACATATGTTTAATTCAAAGTGAATCTTACATATGACCTACCGCAGTGCTGTTTGATGTTAACACTAGAAGGATTTCCATTCATCACTGTGAATACTAGAGAGTATCACTCTGAATGTTCTGGCAATATCACAAGGATAGAGCGCAGGACTCTATAAATTTTCGCTTGTGTCCTAAAGATGAACAACAATTGATATATGGAATAAGTGTCCTAATGAGATTTTTGATGAATCTCATTGACTCTAGGCTCTATAAGTGCATTTTATTTGGTGATCGGAGGCTGGAGCAGACTGACGCCTTTTCATTATTTACTATCTCGGAGTGAGAAAGTCGATAGAATTGAGTTGAACTCCGTGAGAATAAAACAAACTTCTTTTGAGAGAATCTTGTGTAGGCTGGGAAGGGTTGTGCATTGCATCACTAGGTCCATGATGCTTTGTCTTCAATACCAGAAATCATCTAAGTGATTCTCATAGTAGATGTATTGACCCGGTTTCTGCCTAAGTTGTATCGAGGCCTGCTTTCTTTACACCCTTTATCCTTACATTTCTTTTTCATTCTTAAACCCCTTCAATGCTTACCAAGACGTCATTACTAGCACCTTGTTGTGATCCACAAACCCTTCAATGCTTACCAAGACTTCATTACTGAATTCATTTGGACTGAAACCCCTTCAATTATAATGATTTTTACTTATTTCTTCCAATTAGCTTAAGTCAAAAACTGCTCATTTTAAGTTTTTAAAATCAAGATCCACAAACCCTAGAGTATAGGGGTGGCGCACTCAATGCTGCTCTTGTTTTAGAGGTGGCAAACTTCACAAATTAGAAGAAAAGGTTCCTTGCCCACATGGTTAGAATCGAACCCCAATTCCTTGGAATAATTGAAGATGGTCCTTTTGTTCCCATGGTTGGGTACAATATAAAACCTGAGGTACAATGGACTACTAATGAGAGAAAAGCTGCTAACCTAGATCAACGTCTCAAAAGTCTCATCATGTCCGTACTTCCAGAAGACCAAATGAATTCAGTTGTGAATTGTAAAACAACTAAATCTATATGGGAGGACCTTATATTGTACCATGAGGGACCCTCTGATGTGAAAGAAACAATAATAATGGATTTAAAGCTTCTATACGACACCTTTAAACAAAAAGAAGGGGAAACTCTTACTCAAACTTTCACCAGATATAAAGCTCAGATGAATGAACTAGTAAATGATGGTGTTGAGCTTTCAAAACTAGAAATCAACACAGTTTTTGTTAATGCATTACCAAAAAAGTGGCTCAATTTTTGCCAAAGCTTGAGAAATGCTAATCATATTAAAGATTGTGATCTAGCTTCTCTTTTTGGAAAACTAAAATATGAAGAAAAAAAACCTAGTTGATAGGATTTATGAAGGCACCAGCAAGAGTAAAGCATTAAAAATTGATACACCCTTGTCAACTGCCTTCTTAAGTAAAGCTATCATTCAGGACTACCAAGATAGTCCTAATGATGAAGAACACACAAGAACTAGTGAGCAATATCTGAATGACCTCCAAGAGTAATTTCATGAAAGAGCTCTTCTAGCCAAGTCTAGAAGGTTCTTTAAGAAGGGAGGAAAGTTTACCAGCACCATAAAAGCCACAGTTGACACTATGTGTTTCAAATGTGGAAAGCCTGGTCACTTTACCAAGGATTGTTATTCAAAAACATCCAATCCCTTTTATCCCTCACCAGCTCAGTCCAGACCATCTGGTCAATCTCCATTTCAACAAAAACAAATTGCTTCATCTTCTTTTCAGCAAAACATGGCTGAACTTATGCCAGTAAAAGACTTTGAGGCAAGATATAGAGAGATCAAGGCAAGACTAGCTACTTAAGCACTGAAGGTTCCTCCTCAAATCCCACCAAACAAGAAAAGATCAAGGGAATTGTTGCAAAGGTTTACGGATGTGATGAAGAGGAAGTTTCTTCAGATGATAATGAAATGGTGAATGTTAAAGTGCTGATGGCACTTGCTGATGATGAAGGCTAAAATGCTAATCTTGTAGCCAAAGAAAGTGCTCGTAATGGTGAATGGGTCAATATCACAATCAAAAAGGTATAAAGTCTTCTTGAATTAGAAGATAATGATGACATCAAATTTGTCTTTGATTACCTGTGTATTGATCTAAAATTTGTTGAAGAACAAAGAAAAAATCTTCTTGAGAAATTTCATAAAAATGTTCTTAAACTTGAAGATTATGAAAGTAAATTAATAGAGCTAAAAGAGGATAAACTTGATTTACTTACTTTTCAACAGTTGAACATTGAAATAATTGATGAAAACAATTCTTTAAGAGTTGAACTAAAAGAAGCAAAAGATATTGTTAAATCATGGCTTAGAAAATCTGATAGGGTAAATCAATGTATCAATGAACAAATTCCTGCTCAAAAAAGGAAAATGCTTGGTGCTGAAGGATCCTCCAGCACCAATTCTCGTGATATTGTCTTTTTCAAAGCCTCAAATGAGGAAGCTAGCTCGATCATTGACATTGTAAGGTCAGGTGAAGAGAATTCACCAAACCATGACACTGGACGTATCCTTCTCCCTCAGTTTCATGCAAGTGATGATTCATCAGCACCTTTTGAGTCTTTAATTACTGAAGATGAATCAGATGATGATTTAGAGACTGAAGTAAGCACCCCACTTCCTCCTCTGGAGAAAGTGCTGGTGCTTAACCCTCTACTGGTCCAAAATCAATCCAGTCAATCATCAAGTCTCATACAACATTCAAAAGTAGTTCTCCCAAACATGTCAAAATTGACACATCAAATAACTCTTCACCTCCTGCTGAGAGTTCACATATGGGAACTACTTCTTAAGTCTCATCAAATAAGCTAAAGAATGCTAGATCTGAGGAAGATGAGAGAATGTCTCTTGTCATGAAAGAGATCAATGATCTCAAATTACAACTCAGGCAACAAAAAAACACCAACTCGATTCAGAGATGAACCCTCAAACTCCTCACATTATAGATACAAAACACAATTCAAAAGGGATTGTGAGTTATGTTGTCTAAACAATCATCTCACTGAAACTTGCCTTATAGTGATTTATTGTACTAAATGTGATAGAACTGACCATCGCACTTGTGAACATACTGAATATATGCTTGCTAAAACTAGTGCTGATGCTCATAACAATGGGGCATCTCATTCCAGGCGAAACATACCTTTCCCACCATGTGTTCATTGTGGTATGAACAATCATCGTTTAGATGATTGTCACTATTACCCTACATGTAACAATTGTGGAAGTTGTGACCATGACACTCATGGACATAATCGAGTAATTTCTCTCAGAAGAGGTATAAAACCAAGGAACCCAAACTCTATTACCAAATGCTATGAAACTTGTGGAAGCAATGTCCACACTACATCTAATCACAATCATATAGAGTGGTTCAGAAGAGATGAAGCCCATAAGGATAAAAATGTAAAACCCGCATGAAAATACCATTAAATTAAAACTTTTAATATTTAAATAATTCATGACAATTATATAAGTATATTAATTACGACATGATAAGATATAACATGGAATTAAAGACTTTAAATATACGAACACACGAGAACACAAGTGACGACAAGAAGTAAATTAAACGGGCCTTATGTTAGGCATAAACCTTATAAGTCTTCTATAGCCTACGGCCCGACCCATTAATAAAATTAACTAACAAAACACTTCTCATTTTTATCAAGTACGAAAAAAATAAAACCCTAGTATGGTGTGTGTTGTTGCCGCCGACCACCAAGAACAAAAAGGGGGGAGAAAAGCTTTGTTTGATCGTGATTTTACGTGTGTGTTCGTGTTCTTCATTTCCTCATCCTATATCCTTCGGTAATCCTCAAAACCTTAGTCTTTTATTTTATTTTCAAGAAATCATTTATGAATTAAATTAAGGATGAAATGAACATATATTTTGGATAAATTAAACAAGTATATAATCATGTCGGGGTGACCCTTTGGCTCGGTTTGTTGTGTTCACAGCCAGCCGAGAGCCACAAGGGCTCGACTTGGTTTTTATTTGTGGCTCGGAAACCGAGAACCCCAAATAGGGGTGGTCTCGGTGGTGTTGTTGTTCGGCAAACCGAGGACCCCAAGGAGGCCTCGGTGGGTTTTTGTGATTCTGTAACCGAGAGACACAAGGGTGGCCTCGGTGGTGCTTGGCTCGGTGAACCGAGACCCCAAAGGGGTGCTCGGTGGGTTGTTGTCTCGGCAAGCCGAGTGCCAACAAAGGGTTCGGTTTATTTTAAAATTGACTTATTTTATTTACGGCTTTTTTAAAATGGGCTTAATTAATATTGGCTTATTAAATCACGACTTATTAAAATGTGCTTATTAAGTTAAATTTAATTAGTATTGGCTTATCAAATCATGACTTATTAAAATGTGCTTATTAAGTTAAACTTAATTATTTTTGGCTTATTAAATCATGACTTATTAAATGTGCTTATTAAGTTAGACTTAATTAATATTGGGTTATTAAATCATGACTTATTAAAATGTGCTTATTCAGTAACCGACTTAATTAATATCGGCCTATTGATTTCAGTTTAATTAATTAAAATCATTATATAACGAAACAAGTTATTTACCTACGTAAATTAAAACGAGCTAGTTACTATTTATGGAAACCTACTATTTTTAGAAAGTTACTATTTATGGAAACCTGCTATTTTTCGAAAGTTACTATTTATAGAAACCTGTTATTTTTGGAAAGTTACTATTTATAGAAACCTGCTATTTTTAGGAAGTTACTATTTATGGAAACTTGCTATTTTTAGAAACTTACTATTTATGGATGTGACAATCCGTCAATTTATGATTGATATTTTATTCTCAATAATTATTTGAAAACACTATTTTAATGTTACAATATAAACTCACTTATTTTTGGGAAGTAACTTGGATTTACGTCTTGAAGTAGCATCGACTACGTCTAAACCGGAAGATTTAACGTTACGTGCTTACGTTTACATACACCATCTTTGGTGACAGTCCGACATTTCAGAAAATAAATTTATCCGTGAATATTATTTTGGAGTTTTAAATTTGTGTTGGTTCATAAACTCACAAATTTACGAGAAGAGATTAGGACTTACGATTTTAAATTAACGTCCTTTACGACTAAACCGGAAACCTTAGGATTACGTATTTACGTTTTCGAACTCCGTTTTTGATGAAAATTTTTTTATTGGATTCGTTTTGTGTCGTTGATTCATAATTTATAAAAACATTTTTCGTAAAACGACCCGAGGGCACGCAAATCGAGGAAACTAGAATCGAGGAGTACCCGTAAATAAATGTGGATGAGACAAGTGGGACACTTGTGCCACCCCCACTCAAACCAGCCTAACTAGCTACACAACACACTTGATGTGTCAAGTTGTAAGCTAAGTTTACACTTGTCAATCAAGCTTACACATTAATCTAACTTACCACCAAAACTAGCTAAACCACTCACACACAAACCATTAGCTCTCATTTCTCATGCAAACAACTTCACAATTTCCTCTCTACTCTCCCTTGTGCCGTCCCATTTCTCCCCTTAAACCACCACCATTGATCAAAAGTAACCATGAAATCTCATGTTATTCATACACATGTTGAAGCCCTTTTGAAACCCTATTGATTGGTGGTGCTTATAACATCCAAGGAGGAGTTTCCATGGTGTCTTGGGGCTGATTTTCCACAAGGTGTTCATGAAGAATGGTGGTCTTGAAGATGGTCTTGGTTATCCACAAGTTTCTCCATCAAAATCCATGTTTTGATCACAACCTACATCAACTTGGTGGTATAAAGATTGTCCTCCTCATCCTCTTGTTATTTATGATTATGTAATCTTGTATTTATTTCACTTATGTATATGTATATGATGATGAATGATGATTAAAAATATTGTGTGGGGATTTGGTGTTGATAAACATGCTTAAAAAGATGAAAAACTATAAGAAACAAGGTTAAAATCTTGCTTAATTTAGATGGCTGTATAAAACAGTAAAGAATCATATGGTAAACTGGTAAAATAACTTGAATAGATTGATATACAGTAAGCTATGGGTCTTGTACACATGTGAGAGTTGGCCATGCAATGGAATCATTGTAATGAGTGAGATATGATCAAAACAAGTTTAGAGTACCAATGTGAGTTCACTGTTTTGGACGATTTTTAGAAAATACTTAGAAGTTGATTCAATAGTAGCTATGGAAGAGTTAAATGGAGCACATATCATGTAGTTTGTGTGATAAAAATTTGAGCTTCTATCTCCATATAAAACTCTAGATATGGTAGTTTTGGTGAAAATGAAAATAAAAATCAGATTTTGGAAATTAAAGAATAATACTATTATATAAGCACTCAAAATTATATTGTATAAAATGTAAAATTAAAACCCGCTAACTCATGAATTTTATTTATATAAATATGTAAAAGGTTAAATAAGTGGATAAATTATAAAAATGGTAGTGGAATAATACTTATAAGTTATAAAAACTGTAAACTTGATTTTTACGACTTTTTCGGCTATTACCGTAAAATTAACGTTTTTCGCCAATTAAAACTTAGACGATCAAACCCGTCTAATGTAAAGTTTTTAAAATTCATATACTGATATATAAGTAACTAATACAAGTAAAAACCGATAAAACCCGAACTATAGGACATACGGACATTAACGAGCTAACTAAGCATATTGGACTAATAATTGGACTAAATAAGATAAACACTTATAAAAAGTACTTATTGGGCTTAATCCATTTAGGCCCAACTTGTAAAGTGTGGATACTGATAATATAAGTATAACATGGATTAATACAAGTTAAAGAACTTATAATAAGTTTACTGGACTTAAAACACGTAAATAGGTAAAACTAGTAAACTAGTATAAAAGTTATCGACACATAACACAAAAATGAGTAAATGAGAATATGTAAACTCACTTGATCATCATATATATAAAATCATCATATGTATACATAATTGTTATTTTTATAAAGTCATTGGACAAGAGTCTAAGACGAGTATTATTTGTCTAGGTTTCCGTGATTGAAGCACGTACCGTACGTCCGAATTGCCGATAACCCGCCTTCCCACGTCAATCGTGAGTTCATAGCCTCGCACTCTTTTAAATGTTTTTATGAAATGTTTTATAAACCCGCGAGGGAGATAACATGTTAGTTTTTATAAAATAGGACACCATTTGTCCCGATTGTTTGTTTATTGATTTGGACCCGAATGATTGAATGACCCGATTGTATGACCCGATAAATGATTAAAGGACCCGATAGATGAAATTAAATGGATTATTAAAGTTAGGTTATAATAAGTGTGAAAACACTTATCCTTTTACCACTTATTTCCAATAATAACAAGACCGAAACGTGTGATTTATGTCATAAAAGTCGGAATTATGCGTGGTTTGTGTTTTTATTGTGTTTTAGGACCAAAAGAAGAAAAAAGGAAGAAAACACGGGCTTTCACAGGCTTTTATCGAAGAAAACGGGAAAAGACGAAGTCAAAAGATCAAGAGTGCTTAAAGAACGGATGTCCAAGACCTATTCTGGAGATTTATCGAAGAGCAAGTCTAAAGACGGAAGTTTAATGAAGTCGAAGAACTTAAGTCTAATAGAAGAAGAAAATTAAAAGACAAGTTCAAATCCCGAGACTACAAAGACGAAGAATTAAAATCGAGTCGAGAAGAAAAAGAAAGAAGAAAGCACCACACATGCCTCCCACTTCCCTATAAATACCCTCCTAATCACATTAGGAGGGGGTTAGCTAGTTTTTATTTTCTTTAGTTTCTTTCTAGTTTTTAGAGAGAGAAAGTCTTAAACTTTCTCTCACTAGTTCATCTTTTTCTTTTAATCTTTCAAGATTAAACACTTTTGTATTGCTTATTTCATTAATCAAAGTTCTAGTTTAAGCTTTTGATCCTTATTCTCATTCTACACTTCTTGATTTATTTTACTTTTGATCCGAATATCATACTTCATCCGTGTGATTTTATGATTTCGTGGTTAAAAGTTTGATCTTTTGGTTTACACACAAGCTTTTACACGTTTAGGTCATAAGCTCATAATGCTTATTGGCTTATTCGAATCTTAGCTTGATTGATTCTCGGATTTTGCAAAAGGATTTAGTAAGTTTAAAGTTCATTTCATAAAGTTCTTGATTTTATGCTTTTTGAATTGCTTAAGATCCGTTTGGATTTGCTTATTGCGTTTGCTTATTGAGATTTACTCTTGCCACAAATTTCGGAATCAGCTCCCTTCCATCGCAATCCTAGGGTTTTGACACATATTCCGACAGCTTGCTCAACATTCCGATAGGTTTTGGTTTTCGATCGCAATAACCCATTAGGGTTTTACTTTGCGATCAGTTGGTTGACCTCCTTATTCCGATCTGGGTTGCGATCGCTTATTGCGATCGCGTATTCCGACGGGTCTTAAGGACTTGGTTAAGACGAAGTGCTGCCCATTTTTCGATAGCATCATTCCGATAGATAGACATTGCGACAATAGAACTTTACATCATTCCGATCTGGATCATTGCGATAGTGTCTTTCCGATAGATGGTCATTGCGATAGTATTGATCTTGACTATTCCGATGGTTAATGTTAGCTATATTCCGATGGTTGCTATTTGGTGTATTCCGATGAACATGAATTGTTTTCTTACAATTGATTAAGTTTTTAAGTTTTTAAGTTTTTCAAAGCTTTAAGTTTTAAGAATTTTCATAAATTAAATTTAAGTTTAATTTTGTCAAAGCTTTAAATTACTCAACGACACTTTAATTTCTTGCTAGTAGTTTAAAATAAACAAACCAAATCATTCTCTTGATTCACCAAAAGACAATTGAGTCGCACTTAAGACCGGTTTTCAATTCGAAAAGATTCGGAACTATGACGAACTTGAACTTTGATACGAGGTGTGAAAAACCAAGTATTAAATGGCGCCGCTGCCGGCTCTTTTCGTTAAGATAAACGGTTTATAGTGAGAGACGCATTGAATTTTGGGATCCGTTCTTTGAACGTTATTTTCATTGCTATAAAAATTTTCAAAAATCCATAAAAAAATATAAAATTCTTCAAAAATACAAAAACATTAAAAAACCTATAAAAACCAAAAAGATTATATAGATATTTCTTGTGTATATTTTTCTTCTGCAGGTGCATGCGTACTAGATCTACAAACTATCCTGAGCCCGAGAATCGTGAAGATTTAGATATGGCTGGTGTTAACAACAACAATAATCACCCACCTCAAAATAATTTGAATAACAACCACAACAACAACAACAACAATGTCCTTCAACCTGATTTACGAACCATGGAGGAATTGTGCCAACCCACCATGAACGGACGCGGAGGCCCGATTGCGCCAATGCACGTCACGGCTCAGGAGTTTTCGTTGAAGCATCATATGATACAACAAGTGCAAACGAACCCGTTTCGTGGAATTCCGGATGATGATGCCAACAAACACCTCGACAAATTCATTACCATTACCCAAAGCATGAAGTGCCCCGGTGTTTCTATGGATGACCTTCGCCTTCAACTTTTTCCACACTCACTTTCTCACCATGCCGAAAAATGGTTTGACCGTCTTCCTAAGAATTCTATTCATACATGGAACGACATGACTCAACGTTTTTTGTCGCGCTACTTTCCCCCATCCATGGTCACTAGCCTTCGTAACCAAATCAGTGGATTTATGCAAGAGAATGATGAATCGCTTTTCGATGCTTGGGAACGTTACAATGATTTGATCGACCGCTGTCCTAATCACAATATGCTCCCCGTCACTCTCATTGACACCTTCTACAATGGTCTCACTTTTCGTGATCGTGACACGATCAATGCCGCCGCCGGTGGTACTTTTATGAAAAGGAGACCGGAGGAGTGTCGAGAGTTGATTGAAAACATGACCACTCACCACAACAATTGGGATTCTTCCGCATCCTCAAGATCTAATCAGAGAGTCAATGTTTCATCTACTTCTTCCACCCCAACTCGTCTGTTTTGGAACGTGCTCTTCTTGATATCAACAAAAGTCTCCAAATTTTGACCTCTAACCAAACTCAACAAGCTAAAGCCGTTGCTCTTTCTTGTGACACATGTGGTGGTCCTCATTCCTACAATGAGTGTCCTTCTACTCACGGCAATTATTCTGAAGACGTTAACGCAGCGTATGGTACTTATTCCACGGGAGGCTATCAAGCTCGCCCTCAAGGAGACCGTAACTTGCTAAGTTATCGTTCCAACAATTATCTTGCTCCTCCCGGTTTCCCTCCTGCAAACCAAAACCAACAACAAAGCTACAACCGAAACAACCAATCCCAACCTCGTGCTCAAAATCAATATCAATCCCAAAGAAACCCATACCCAACTCAAGGAACTTCTCAAGCTCCACCTCTCAATCAACCGATGGCCGTAAGTCAAGACGTCGAGACGTTCATGAAGACTAATCGTGAGATGGTGACGAATCTTCAGAGCCAATTTGTCAACTTGAAGAATGACATGGTGAAACAAGGGAGTGATATTAGAGCCGAGCTAAGGAATGATATGGCCAAACACAGCAATGATATTAATGCCAACATGCAAAACTCTTTCAACAATCAAGCTCTTCACCTTCGTGATATGATTGGTTCGCTCATCCAAAGTAATCAATCCTCTTCTTCGGGTACTCTTCCGAGTAATACCGTTGCGAATCCAAGAGGGGAGATGAAAGCAATCACCACTCGTAGTGGAAAAGGTTATATGGAACCCGAGCTTCCTACACCTCCACCGGTGATTGTGAACAAGGAAAAAGAGCAACTTTCCCCACCTCCTTCACCTTCTATCCCCATTTCCCCACCACCCGTGGTTGTGAGTGATCCTACTCCCTTAAAGCCTTCTTCTTCATCCAATATACCTTATCCTTCAAGGTTGAGGAAAGAGAAGCAAAAGAGCAAGGATGATATTCAGGTTTCGAACTTCCTTAAAATGTTCAAACAATTGAATTTTAACATCTCCTTTGCCGAGGCTCTCGCTCATATGCCCAAATACGCTAAGATGTTTAAAGATCTTTTAAGTGATAAAGAAAAGCTTCTTGACATTGCTCAGACCCACCTTAATGAGAATTGCTCTGCCGTGCTCTTAAGGAAATTGCCCACCAAACTTGGTGATCCGGGTCGCTTCTTGATTCCTTGCAACTTCCCGGGAGTAGAGAATTGCATGGCCCTAGCCGATCTAGGTGCCAGTATAAACTTAATGCCTTTAAGTGTTTGGAAGCAATTATCTCTCCCCGAGCTAGTCCCCACCAAAATGACTTTGGAATTAGCTAACCGTACGGTTGCGTATCCAGTGGGGATAGCCGAAGATGTCTTTGTTGGCGTTGATAAATTCACCTTCCCGGCGGATTTTGTTGTCGTTGACTACGAGATGGATCCCCGTGTTCCACTAATCGTTGGACGTCCCTTTCTGAGGACCGGTCGCACTCTTATTGATGTAGCCGCAGGCGAAATAATTATGAGAGTTGGTGACGATCAAATTGTCTTCAACATGGGTAAGATTTCTAAGCAACCTTATTCATATGAGAGTGTTAATGCTATTGATGTTCTCGATGAGGCTTGTGAAGAACATTTTCATGATGCTTGCAAAAGTATTCCTTCTTCTCTACCCAATGTTGAGACCGTTGCCTCAATTGCTCCAGCATTGACTCCCTTCGGAGAAAGTGACTTGGATGACTTCGAAGCTAGCTTGGGTCCTCTCGATATTAAGTATGATAATTTGTCCACCAATTGGGATGAAGACATTAGTACTATTGAGAGACTTCTTAATGAGGACCCGTTCTCTCCTCCTGCTCCTAAAGAGGTGACTAATGATGATCCATCCTTAGTTTCACCATCTATCGAGAATCCTCCTACTCTTGAGCTTAAGGACCTACCTCCTCATCTGGAGTACGTTTTTCTGGAAGACGACGAGAAGCTTCCGGTCATCATCGCTAAGGATCTGGAAGAAGACGAAAAAGAACGCCTTGTCGCTGTGTTGAAGAAGCATAAAAGAGCTATCGCTTGGAAAATCTCGGACATCCGTGGAATTGATCCTCATTTCTGCACACATAAAATTCTCATGGAGGACGACTTTAAGCCCACAATTCAAAGTCAACGAAGGGTGAATCCTAAAATCCATGAAGTCATCAAAAAAGAGGTTATCAAACTTCTTGATGCGGGTATGATTTACCCTATTTCGGATTCACCGTGGGTTAGTCCAGTCCATTGTGTGCCTAAGAAAGGTGGTATAACCGTTGTGCCCAATGCAAACAACGAGTTGATTCCTACCCGTCTCGTTACTGGGTGGAGAGTTTGTATAGACTACCGCAAACTCAATGATGCCACGAGAAAGGATCATTTCCCTCTACCTTTTATGGACCAAATGCTTGAACGTCTAGCTGGTAATGAATATTACTGCTTTCTGGATGGTTTCTCGGGTTATTTTCAAATACCCATCGATCCCCAAGATCAAGAGAAGACAACATTCACTTGTCCCTACGGCACATTTGCTTATAAAAGAATGCCATTTTGCTTATGCAATGCCCCCGGGACTTTCCAAAGGTGCATGTTAGCTATCTTCCATGACATGGTTGAGCAAACCATGGAAGTCTTCATGGATGATTTCTCGGTCTTCGGGGATTCCTTCTCTGCTTGCCTTGCCAATTTGGAACGTATGCTTAAGCGGTGCGAAGACACTCGCCTTGTTCTAAATTGGGAAAAGTGCCATTTTATGGTAAAAGAAGGCATTGTGCTAGGACACAAAATCTCTAAAGCCGGTCTTGAAGTCGACCGTGCTAAAGTTGATGTCATAGCCAAATTACCTCCACCTTCAACCGTGAAGGGTGTGAGAAGTTTTCTGGGTCACGCGGGCTTCTATCGTAGATTCATTCAAGATTTCTCTAAAATCGCTCGCCCGATGACCCACCTCTTGGAAAAAGATACTCCTTTTATCTTTTCTAAAGAGTGTCTCGAAGCCTTCAATCATCTTAAGGACAAGCTAACTAAGGCACCGGTCTTGGTTACCCCTAATTGGGAGCTGCCTTTTGAATTGATGTGCGATGCTAGCGATTTTGCTATTGGTGCGGTTTTGGGCCAAAGAGTGAATAAACACTTCCAACCAATCCACTACGCTAGCAAAACAATGACGGGGGCTCAATTGCATTATACGACAACCGAAAAAGAGCTTTTAGCTGTTGTCTATGCTTTTGAAAAATTCCGCCCCTACCTTGTTTTATCCACCACCATCGTATACACGGACCATTCCGCGTTGAAGTACTTGATGACAAAGAACGATTCTAAGCCAAGACTTCTTCGCTGGGTTTTGCTCCTTCAAGAATTCAACATTGAAATTCGTGACAAGAAGGGAGCCGAAAACCTGGCCGCGGATCATTTGAGTCGACTTGAGGATCCATATCAGGGGGATCACCCGAACAAAGAGATCAATGACTCTTTCCCCCTGGAGACTCTAATGTCTATAAATCTCAATCTTGATGGCACCCCGTGGTTTGCAGACATTGCAAACTACTTAGCGGGTGGTATTCTCATCCAAGGGTTAACATCCCAACAAAGGAAGAAGTTCTTGAACGATGTTAAGACTTACTTTTGGGATGACCCTTATCTATTCAAACAGTGTGCTGATCTGATTATTCGTCGATGTGTTGACGGACCGGCAGCTTTTGACATTCTTCAAGCTTGCCACAAAGGACCCACCGGTGGTCACTTTGGTCCCAACTACACCGCTAAGAAAGTGTTTGATTCTGGATTCTACTGGCCCACCATTTATCGTGACGCTCACGAAATGGTTAAGCATTGTGATGCTTGCCAACGTCAGGGCAAGATCACACATAAGGATGAGATGCCTCAAAATTTCATACAGGAATGTGAAATCTTTGATGTATGGGGCATCGACTTTATGGGGCCATTTCCATCATCCAAAGGGAACAAGTACATCCTCGTCGCCGTCGAATACGTCTCTAAATGGGTTGAAGCTAAGGCTCTTCCTACAAATGACGCGAGGGTGGTTGTGAACTTTTTGAAGCAGCTTTTCGCTCGATTTGGCGTTCCTCGTGCTATCATCAGTGACCGCGGGACTCATTTCTGCAACGATCAATTTGCAAGAGTCATGGCAAAGTATGGTGTCAATCACCGTCTTTCCACCGCTTATCATCCCCAAACCAATGGGCAAGCCGAAATTTCCAATCGTGGCTTGAAGAGAATTTTGGAGCGTACTGTGGGTGAGCATCGTGTCGCGTGGGCCGATAAGTTAGATGATGCTCTGTGGGCTTTTCGTACTGCTTACAAGACCCCGATCGGTTGTACACCCTATCGTCTTGTGTACGGGAAAGCTTGCCACCTACCCATCGAGCTGGAACATAAGGCGCACTGGGCCTTGAAGTGGGCGAACTTCGACATCATTAAAGCCGGTGATCATCGCAAGGTTCAACTCAACGAGCTAAATGAATTGAGGAATGAAGCTTATGAGAACTCGCTGATCTACAAGGAGAAGACGAAGATGATCCACGATGCTAAAATCAAGAACCGAGAGTTCCACGTTGGAGATCACGTTCTACTCTTTAATTCTCGGTTGAAGATCTTCTCTGGCAAGTTGAAGAGCCGCTGGACTGGTCCATTCACCGTCGCCAAAGTCTTTCCGTATGGGACCATTGAGCTTTCTCAGCCGAATGGGCCCAATTTCAAGGTGAATGGCCAGCGTTTGAAGCTGTACTTTGGTGAGGACATCTCTCAGGAGATGATTCCATCCCTCACCACGTTCCCCATGAACTAAAATTGGGTCGAGTCAGGCTCATGACTCGGTGAACAAAAACAAGCGCTTCTCGGGAGGCAACCCGTGTTCTATCCCTTACTGTTTTCATAATAAGTGTAGGGGGAGCCCCGCATATGTTTGTTGTCTTGTTTCTTGTGATGTGCAGGGATTAAAGCTTCAGAGAGCATCTTGATGACTTTTGACAAACCGTGATACCATGTTTTCCATCTTCCCGGTTCTATCCTAAACTCTTGTGATTCAATATTTCATATTCTATATGTTCACATTGAATTCACTTTAGTCGTCTTTTCCTTAGCAAGATTTAAACAAAGTGCACAATGTCCTAAGTGTCGGGAAGTTTACTCCCACATGCTTAAACATTGAGGACAATGTTTATCTCAAGTGTAGGGGGGACTTCTATCGAAGTTAGTGGTCTTTTCCATGAATTTGCCCTCATTTTAACCGGAAAATTTGATTTTTCGACACTTTTCAAAATTTTTAATCTATTTTGGCCTAGTTGTATAGTTGTATTTGCCTTTGTTATGTTTCCTTTACTAGAATAAATTTTCAAATAAGTGGTTTTAGATTTTTTAGTCGTGAACCTTTTGACTCAACCCGAGTTTACTTGCCTAAGTTTACTCTAGCTAGTATCCTTAACATGTTTAAGTCAAGTTTTGCTAGGCTTTTATATAGGGAGCTATAAAACGCGAAAGTCTCAACTCTCGCGGGTTAAGAACAAGAACTTTTCGCAAGTTCCTATAATTGATCCTAGAGAGTCGTTTATCAAGGGAACTTTAAAATGCGATTTCTAAACTTGAAAAAGTCTAAGAATTTGCAAGATCCTATAGGCGACTCGAAAACCCGAAACTTTGATTTAATAGGCTAAGCATCCACGAGTCTCATTACTTGAGATTTTAAACTGTGGAGAACGAGAGATGATAGAGTCAATTATAAGTTCGGTATTCTTTCGTGAATTTATGTGAGTTAATTATGAGCCTATTCTCCCTCTGCTTGTTAATAAATTAATCTGCTAATAAGTAAGGTTGTACGATTTGAAAAGTTACTTAGCTTCTAGCCCCAGATCGTTTAAAAGTTGCTCGGTAATGACGAGAGTTCATAGCCAAGGCATAACTTATGAAGCGGGGCGCGAAGATTGGCGAGTCCGAAAAGGCCCTAACAAGGCATGAGGGCTACATTTTGTTGCTAAAGATCCAAAAGTGATGTGAAGAATCATTTATCGAAAATCAATATGAAGGATCGAGACACACGACGAAAAGCAAGAACTCCCCAAAAGTCATGGAGAAGTCTATCCGAAAAGACCCTAACAAGGTATGAGGATAAATAGATCCAAGTCGTAAAAGGAGGCGGATCGTTGTATATCAAAGTCCAAAATAAAGATTGGAGAAAAATGAAGAAGTCGTGGTCCAAAGATGAAGAATCTCTCAAAAACTTCAAGTGAAGAAATTCCTATTATGAAGAGAAGACCATAATTTCAAGAACGTCTCTCGAAGATTCGAAGTATGAAGTCGCTGCCAAATATCGGCCCGAGAAAGGTCTCAAATCGCGAACCAAGTTATGCCAAGATATGAACTTTCTGATATCCCGAGAAGCAGTTTTAAAAGATTTGGTCCTTTAGCTAACTATTGATTAAATCGTTCACCTTATTTTCGGACTAAATAACTATCAAAATAAGTCAAACAATGCATCCTTGTGATCATTCAAGACAAAAATAAAATACAAGAGATACACCTAGGAATAAGGGAGTCTAAGTGAGTAATTGGCCCACATGAGTTCGTGATAGTTTGCTAACTTATAATAACAATGATCTCGTTTCTAAGCTTGGTATGGGGAACGTGAAACTTGAGGATGATAAACGTTCATGGCCGCCAAAACCCAATGTAAGTTTTTAATTTCTTTATTTATTTCTATCTTTTATGTTTAGTATCTAATAAAGGCCAAGATGGGTTATTTATGATGGGAAATGTAAACCGTGCTTAAAATTAATGCATTGCATGAGGGCATTGCAATGGTCAAGTGTAGGGGATTTAATAAGTGTGAAAACACTTATCCTTTTACCACTTATTTCCAATAATAACAAGACCGAAACGTGTGATTTATGTCATAAAAGTCGGAATTATGCGTGGTTTGTGTTTTTATTGTGTTTTAGGACCAAAAGAAGAAAAAAGGAAGAAAACACGGGCTTTCACAGGCTTTTATCGAAGAAAACGGGAAAAGACGAAGTCAAAAGATCAAGAGTGCTTAAAGAACGGATGTCCAAGACCTATTCTGGAGATTTATCGAAGAGCAAGTCTAAAGACGGAAGTTTAATGAAGTCGAAGAACTTAAGTCTAATAGAAGAAGAAAATTAAAAGACAAGTTCAAATCCCGAGACTACAAAGACGAAGAATTAAAATCGAGTCGAGAAGAAAAAGAAAGAAGAAAGCACCACACATGCCTCCCACTTCCCTATAAATACCCTCCTAATCACATTAGGAGGGGGTTAGCTAGTTTTTATTTTCTTTAGTTTCTTTCTAGTTTTTAGAGAGAGAAAGTCTTAAACTTTCTCTCACTAGTTCATCTTTTTCTTTTAATCTTTCAAGATTAAACACTTTTGTATTGCTTATTTCATTAATCAAAGTTCTAGTTTAAGCTTTTGATCCTTATTCTCATTCTACACTTCTTGATTTATTTTACTTTTGATCCGAATATCATACTTCATCCGTGTGATTTTATGATTTCGTGGTTAAAAGTTTGATCTTTTGGTTTACACACAAGCTTTTACACGTTTAGGTCATAAGCTCATAATGCTTATTGGCTTATTCGAATCTTAGCTTGATTGATTCTCGGATTTTGCAAAAGGATTTAGTAAGTTTAAAGTTCATTTCATAAAGTTCTTGATTTTATGCTTTTTGAATTGCTTAAGATCCGTTTGGATTTGCTTATTGCGTTTGCTTATTGAGATTTACTCTTGCCACAAATTTCGGAATCAGCTCCCTTCCATCGCAATCCTAGGGTTTTGACACATATTCCGACAACTTGCTCAACATTCCGATAGGTTTTGGTTTTCGATCGCAATAACCCATTAGGGTTTTACTTTGCGATCAGTTGGTTGACCTCCTTATTCCGATCTGGGTTGCGATCGCTTATTGCGATCGCGTATTCCGACGGGTCTTAAGGACTTGGTTAAGACGAAGTGCTGCCCATTTTTCGATAGCATCATTCCGATAGATAGACATTGCGACAATAGAACTTTACATCATTCCGATCTGGATCATTGCGATAGTGTCTTTCCGATAGATGGTCATTGCGATAGTATTGATCTTGACTATTCCGATGGTTAATGTTAGCTATATTCCGATGGTTGCTATTTGGTGTATTCCGATGAACATGAATTGTTTTCTTACAATTGATTAAGTTTTTAAGTTTTTAAGTTTTTCAAAGCTTTAAGTTTTAAGAATTTTCATAAATTAAATTTAAGTTTAATTTTGTCAAAGCTTTAAATTACTCAACGACACTTTAATTTCTTGCTAGTAGTTTAAAATAAACAAACCAAATCATTCTCTTGATTCACCAAAAGACAATTGAGTCGCACTTAAGACCGGTTTTCAATTCGAAAAGATTCGGAACTATAACGAACTTGAACTTTGATACGAGGTGTGAAAAACCAAGTATTAGGTTATGTCACTAAAAGTCCCATTAGCATGAATTGTGAACTACCGGGATTTGGTAGACGCTTATGCATATAATAGTACTATTTGGGGACGATCACCCCAGTTCGCGCCTTGACGGTTGATCCCCGTCGTGCCACATTGATTGGTAAGCGAATTTATGTATGAGAAGATTTCCATAGCGTGACCTTTGTGACGACACGCTAGTTTAGATGGGCAAATTGAGTATCGGGTTAGCTACCCGTTGTTTGTTTTAGTAAGGTAACAATGTCATGCGGCTTATAATAATCCAAACTAACGAAATACTACTAGACGCACCGAATTACGATGTATTGCCTGACTAGCAATACAGGGTCATACTATTGATATTATGTTCGTGTTTTGGTTTTCATAACCATATTCATATAACGGTTTTTATTTTCATACAACGTCATAAGACGTATTGTATGATGTTTTTACGACATTGGCTCGTATAATGATTTTTAAGGCAAAGCCTATATTATGATTTTGATGAAGATTTGTATAAAATGACTTTGGCTATTTTATGGCCTATTAAAATGATTTGTACAAAATGATTTTCAGTAATAATTTTATACTGATATTATATTGATGGATTTTAATAAACTCTATGAATTCACTCGGCGTTATCGCTGACCTTTTCTTTTAACATGTTTTATCTCAGGTACTTGAAGGTAATTCTCGGAAAGACAACAAGAATTCATGGCCTGCACTTAAACAATAATTTCCATTCAAATTCTTTGTAAAACTTTGTATGAAATAATATGACTTGGGACCTATGTAACTTTGATATTTATGAATGGAAATGCTTTATTATTAAACGACGCGATTTTTATGTGTTGTCTATGATGTGAGTAATGTGCTATCCCGTAACACCAACTAGTCTTCTGCTGTATTGAGTTGTATAAATAATTGGGGGTGTTACAGTTTGGTACCAGAGCTCTCGTTATAGAGAACGAAAGATTTTTAAAACTAAGGTTTTGAATAAAACATTTCAAAATCTTTTAACTATAAACATTTTTCTAAAAATGTCTAAAAATCTTTTGACTATAACGATGCCGAAGAATTCCCGAGTTACCGACAAGGCCAGACTAAGAAGTGTTATTTTAATATATATATAACTTGGATTATATATGTATGATATAATTTGATTACATGATTGTTTGATGATTATTTCGATATTTATACGAGGTATTTATACGACGTAGATTGTCACAAGTAACCCTAAATCCCCTAGTAAATTAATCGAAGCTATTCTCGTAGGAATTCTAGCTATCCTAGAATTAAACCAAGTTGTGGATATTTATGATCCCAAAAAATGGTTGATATTCGTAGAAATGTAGATATTAGTTGATTGTGATATTAAATAAGAATTGGCGATATTAAATCTGATATTGATGTCATGACGATCTTTCCTTATAGAGTGGAGTTTGACAAAATGTTGCCACCTAGAAAGATGTCATCTGATTCGTTGTCATCCAATTCTTAAATTTGAAATCGAAAGGGTGAATGTTGCACTTGAGGCTGTCATTGGAACCATTACCCAAAAGCCTCATGCCACTAGTACCTTTCCGAGAAGTCTAATTGAATGATCGAGTCATTCCATACTAGTGACTCATTTGATAACTATTGTTGTAACAGATATAGGATTGGAAATTAAGTGTTGATTCATATCAAGTTTTTATTGCCCTATTAAGGTTTATGAATAAGATTGAAAGTATTGGAAAATGAGGTAGGATATTGCATTGAGTATAAGTTGATTGAAACTTGAATAAAGTAAAGTTTAACACATATGGTATATGAAATTGTTAGAAGGAAGTCATTAAGTTCTTTGATTGATTTATGAGATTTTAATTGATTGTTGATTCGTGTTAAGTGTTGTTCCTAGGCCATTGTCCACTAATGAGGATGCCCAGTGTCCAAGGAATAAATTGAAGAAATCTTCTTCTAAATTGGGACCAATGGATCTTCCGGGACATGTGGAACACCTAATGACTCTTGTAGATTAGTATTCATTGTGGTATCTTTTATAAATTCCTAACTTAACTGAGACATCAGTTGGTAGGATGAGTTCTGAGAATTGTATGACATAGTGACACGTAATGTGTTACGGTACAATTTTGACTTGTTTGTGATTAATAAAAAGACTACCTTTGATTGCTAAATTCTACATGTATCGATGTTATCTATCTTTTCTTGCTTGTCTCTAATGCTCGCATTAGTGATGCAACCATAGAACAAGTACTCATCTCGATTTGAATTACGTTGTGGATTATTCTCTTTGTATTCCTGAGTGCCATCAAGGTCATGAACCTCATGATTATTTGGCTAAGCTCATCTCCTATTATATTGTAGTTAGTTCTTGGTGAACAACTCTTCATCACTCTTTTGCAGATCACTCACTGTTTTATAAGTTAAAACAGTATTCCTTGAGAAAAATTGGATTTTCATCACTATAAGGATTATTTAAAGTGAGATTTATAAATAATCATTATCGAAATGAAGTTGTTTATAAAACACCTTGGAAAACTTAATTGTTTTCATAACAAAGAAAATCTTTGTAAATTTATTTTTGATTCTTATTTAAGAATTAAGCATGAAAATGTTTTTATTATAAACATGATGATAAAATTTTGACGAACTGAGTATTGTATCGTTAATCTTGAAATTGTATATAGTTGCGCGCCTACATACAATTTGGAATGGACCATGCAAGGCTGATTAGTAGTCACCATAAAACTAATGAATAAACACTACATTTTCTTTGAAGATTGTGAAAGATTAAATTTTATGAGATCTGCAAGAAGTGAAAAATAGGGACATATTGATAGGGACACCTACATATGTGCCTGTAGCATCTATTCTTCTGAGTCGAATTTACTCATATGTGGAATTTGTCTTATTTGACAATTGATATTCCCTTCTTGTCCAATTCTCTCGTAGTGAGATTCTTAGGAAAAGTATCTGACTGTTGAGTGTTGATACCCGACCGGATGTATCGATGTTCTTATCATTTCTTTTGATTAGATTTCATATTTTAATGACCTGGGTAACGATCCGAGGAGCTTTCGAATGCGTACTCAATTCATGAAAACATGGAATATATTCATATTCATTAAATGTTTTCGTCTGTATCTGATTTGAAATTCTCTCGCGTAGATTATGCGTTGACCTTACTCTTTTGAGGTTAGTTGTGTCTCCATATATCCTTGAATTTGCGAAGGATTATGAGTTATTATTAGTCTTTTGAGAAGTTCACATCTTATCGACGACAATGAAACTGGAAAGTTGATAATGCCAGTAGAATGGATTGATTGATTATGACATGACGACATTGTCTTAATTGATGGGAAATCGAATAGAATTCCCCTAAATGATAAGATGTTGATTATCAAAAGTGATCTAAATAATTCTTGATGAATGACTATATCCTGCATTTAGACTTGAAACTTATACCGTGAATGGTTGTGAACTAGTCATAGATATTATAATCTAGAAAGAACTTACAATAAATATATTAAAAGATATTTATGTTATCTGAAACTTTAGTAGGTATTTGTTAATGAATTACCTAGACTTTCGCCATTAAGGCAGATTGAAATTTGGTATTGATTTTATTTCCGGTGCTGCACCTGTGGCTTGTGCACTGTACGTCAGCACCATCTAAATTAAAGGAATTATCGTACAACTGAGAGAGTTGTCGGAGAAAGATTTTTTTTTCTACCAAGCTCGTCATCATGAAGAGCTATGGTGTTATCATTCCTTATATTTATAGATTACTGTGAACTATGTAAATTGACAATCGAAAACGATATCCATAACTCGAAATGGAAGATTTGTTCGATCATTTACAAGGTTCTAGCGTATGTTCGAAAGATTTGATCCACGGCATGGTTATCATCAACTTCGCATCTGCGGAAAAGATTATGTATTCCAATCACTACATCCGGTACTTGTAATGAACATTATGAGTTTCACGTGGTGACGTTTGGATTGACTAATACACATGTAGCATTCATAAATTGGTGAATCACGTGTGTAGGCTGTAAATTGATAAATTCATGCTTGAGATCATTAAGGACCATTTATTTGTTTATAAGAATAAGAATGAGTTAATAATTATTTATAGATTGCCCTGAATTGGCCGAATAATAAAAACATGTACCTTGAATAATTAACATGAGATTAAAGACTTAAACCTTTACATTATTTGACTATGTGATTAATAGATAATGTAATCTATACTGACTCTTCAAATTAAGAGCCCTTTTAAGACTTTGGGTTTTACCTAAAAGAAAATGCAAATATGTTTTGACAAATATTTTAACAAAGGATTTTTAAGGGATTATTCCCTTATACACAAATCATTTAACTAAACTCCTGTTTAGGGGTAAATGTTTGTGTATACTTCTAGACAACTTAAAAAGAATTAAGGAAACTATATAATTTATGACTTGAAATTTGAAATGGCAATTTTTGCTTTTCAACTAAGAAAATTTTTACCAAAGATTTTTCGAACATTTACAAATCCTACTAATTATTTTTGATAAATCAACAAAAAAAATCGTGTTAATTAAATTAAAAATTATTTTGAACATATTATATAATTGGTCGAACTAAGAAATTTAAACTTTTAACGTTTACGTTTCATGAAAATTTAATAATTATTATTAATTTACTTGTGATAATTATCGACGCTTTTAAAACGTCGGATTGAGTAAAACTGATAAAAATGATAGTTGAGAAGAAACTAAAACAGAGAAAAGGTGAAGAAAGAATTTTTGAATAAATACGGTTATGATATTTATTTCATCAAGGAAGGTGAATGTAGATACTGACACATGATATAGAAAGAATAAAGAACCAATTAGGACATGTTCCTTAATAATGACTATGCAAAATAAATTGTCGAACGATTTAAAAATAGTCGATGATTGTAAAAAGGATAATATAGATAATAAAAAGGGGTTCGCGGATAATGTGAACCATTAAAATTGAGAAGTCAATAGCGTTAAATGTTTTAAAGGCCACTTGTGGTTGCCTAAATATGGAGATTGTGAGATATAGTTATGTTGGAATCTGTAAGTATAAGTATTATATTCTTGTCATTTCTGATTTAATGTATCCTTGTCTGAAGAAGCTGTACTAATGAAAAATTATGAAGGCAGACACCGCCTCATACATTAGTAAACGTCTAACTATTGCAAAGGTCATCATCTGAATTAGATTTGATTTGGGTCATCGTCGACAGACTGACCAAATCTGCTAATATCATTCCCGTTAATGATAAATGCAAAAGAGTTATGTAAACATAGTGTGCCTGTATCAAACATCTTTATCAAGATCCTCGCTTCGCAACGAATTTCTAAAGATTTGCTCAGAAATCATTAAGAACGAATCTTGATGAGAGTACTATGTACCACCCCAATCGAAGGGACGAGGTAAAGTAACGATACAAAATACTATAAGCGCTGTTTTATGCTTGAGTGATTGACCTTTGGTAATAAACCGTATAATCGCTTTCCTTTGGAGAGATTATCCTTGATAACTATCATATGACGATCGAGATCTAATCTTGTTAGGATCTATATATTAGAGCATCTGTAAGCAAGAGTTGAGATGAAGACATCCGACATACACCCACTGTGAGTTGGACATGTCTCTTAGGTTTAAGGTTTCCTATGATGGCGAACCTAACCTTACAAAATACCTGACCCGCGAGACCTGAAATGATTGTTGAAATTAGGATTTAAACATTGACTGCCGGTAGTGGGCAAAAGGTTATGTGAATATGAAATGTGGATCTTGAAGTGCCAGATGGGTAGCGAAGTTATGCTAAAATTTTTAACCTTGGAAAAATGAATTAATGATCTGACAAATCATGGGATATAAGTCCCCGTTGTATGGGACCATTGAGATGATGTAAAAGATTTGGTTTGAAAGGCATATAAGATTGATCTACCCTAGGACTTCAAGAGCTGCATGAATTAGGTATCGTATATCAAACTTGATAAAATGCCTATCAAGTGAAAATATGACTATTCCTTAATGAAGTTTAGATCGGCGAAAAGTTGCATTCATCAGAAACCCGTGAACATCATGGATAGAGAAAGTAAGTCAACATTAAGCATGATCTTATTCCCGTAGTTATGTTTGATGAAACTCGCGTATTGTAATGAATTGCACTTGTGAGAAAAGACCGAACGGGGAGGAAATACCCACATTGCTTAAACTCTATAAGAAGCGAGTAGTAAGATGATTTTTGAGGACAAAGATCCTGTTTAGGGGTAAATGCTGTGACAATCCGTCAATTTATGATTGATATTTTATTCTCAATAATTATTTGAAAACACGATTTTAATGTTACAATATGAACTCACTTATTTTTGGGAAGTAACTTGGATTTACGTCTTGAAGTAGCATCGACTATGTCTAAACCGGAAGATTGAACGTTACGTGCTTACGTTTACATACACCGTCTTTGGTGACAGTCCGACATTTCAGAAAATAAATTTATCCGTGAATATTATTTTGGAGTTTTAAATTTGTGTTGGTTCATAAACTCACAAATTTACGAGAAGAGATTAGGACTTACGATTTTAAATTAACGTCCTTTACGACTAAACCGGAAACCTTAGGATTACGTATTTACGTTTTCGAACTCCAGTTTTGATGAAACAACTTTTATTGGATTCATTTTGTGCCGTTGATTCATAATTTATAAAAACGTTTTTCGTAAAACGACCCGAGGGCACGCAAATCGAGGAAACTAGAATCGAGGAGTACCCGTAAATAAATGGTGATGAGACAAGTGGGACACTTGTCCCACCCCCACTCAAACCGGCCTAACTAGCTACACAACACACTTGATGTGTCAAGTTGTAAGCTAAGTTTACACTTGTCCATCAAGCTTACACATTAAGCTAACTTACCACCAAAACTAGCTAAACCACTCACACACAAACCATTAGCTCTTACTTCTCATGCAAACAACTTCACAATTTCCTCTCTACTCTCCCTTGTGCCGTCCCATTTCTCCCCTTAAACCACCACCACTGATCAAAAGTAACCATGAAACTCATGTTATTCATACACATGTTGAAGCCCTTTTGAAACCCTATTGATTGGTGGTGCTTATAACATCTAAGGAGGAGTTTCCATGGTGTCTTGGGGCTGATTTTCCACAAGGTGTTCATGAAGAATGGTGGTCTTGAAGATGGTCTTGGTTATCCACAAGTTTCTCCATCAAAATCCATGTTTTGATCACAACCTACATCAACTTGGTGGTATAAAGATTGTCCTCCTCATCCTCATGTTATTTTTAATTATGTAATCTTGTATTTATTTTACTTATGTATATGTAGATGATGATGAATGATGATTAAAAATATTGTGTGGGGATTTGGTGTTGATAAACATGCTTAAAAAGATGAAAAACTATAAGAAACAAGGTTAAAATCTTGCTTAATTTAGATGGCTGTATAAAACAGTAAAGAATCATATGGTAAACTGGTAAAATGACTTGAATAGATTGATATAAAGTAAGCTATGGGTCTTGTACACATGTGAAATTTGTCCATGTAATGGGATCATTGTAATAGTGAGATATGATCAAAACAAGTTTAGAGTACCAATGTGAGTTCACTGTTTTGGACGATTTTTAGAAAATACTTAGAGGTTGATTCAACAGTAGCTATAGAAGAGTTAAATGGAGCACATATAATGTAGTTTATGTGATAGAAATTTGAGCTTCTATCTCCATATAGAACTCTAGATATGGTATTTTTGGTGAAAATGAAAATAAAAATCAGATTTTGGAAATTAAAGAATAATACTATTATATAAGCACTCAAAATTATATTGTATAAAATGTAAAATTAAAACCCACTAACTCATGAATTTTATTTATATAAATATGTAAAAGGTTAAATAAGTGGATAAATTATAAAAATGGTAGTGGAATAATACTTATAAGTTATAAAAACTGTAAACTTGATTTTTACGACTTTTTCGGCTATTACCGTAAAATTAACGTTTTTCGCCAATTAAAACTTAGACGATCAAACCCGTCTAATGTAAAGTTTTTAAAATTCATATACTGATATATAAGTAACTAATACAAGTAAAAACCGATAAAACCCGAACTATAGGACATACGGACGTTAACGAGCTAACTAAGCATATTGGACTAATAATTGGACTAAATAAGATAAACACTTATAAAAAGTACTTATTGGGATTAATCCATTTAGGCCCAACTTGTAAAGTGTGGATACTGAAAATATAAGTATAACATGGATTAATACAAGTTAAAGAACTTATAATAAGTTTACTGGACTTAAAACACGTAAATAGGTAAAACTAGTAAACTAGTATAAAAGTTATCGACACATAACACAAAAATGAGTAAATGAGAATATGTAAACCCACTTGATCATCATATTTATAAAATCATCATATGTATACATAATTTTTATTTTTATAAAGTCATTGGACAAGAGTCTAAGACGAGTATTATTTGTCTAGGTTTCCGTGATTGAAGCACGTACCGTACGTCCGAATTACCGATAACCCGCCTTCCCACATCAACGTGAGTTCATAGCCTCACACTCTTTTAAATGTTTTTATGAAATGTTTATAAACCCGCGAGGGAGATAACATGTTAGTTTTTATAAAATAGGACACCATTTGTCCCGATTGTTTGTTTATTGATTTGAACCCGAATGATTGAATGACCCGATTGTATGACCCGATAAATGATTAAAGGACCCGATAGATGAAATTAAATGGATTATTAAAGTTAGGTTATGTCACTAAAAGTCACATTAGCATGAATTGTGAACTACCGGGATTTGGTAGACGCTTATGCATATAATAGTACTATTTGGGGACGATCACCCCAGTTCGCGCCTTGACGGTTGATCCCCGTCGTGCCTCATTGATTGGTAAGCGAATTTATGTATGAGAAGATTTCCATAGCGTGACCTTTGTGACGACACGCTAGTTTAGATGGGAAAATTGAGTATCGGGTTAGCTACCCGTTGTTTGTTTTAGTAAGGTAACAATGTCATGCGGCTTATAATAATCCAAACTAACGAAATACTACTAGACGCACCGAATTACGATGTATTGCCTGACTAGCAATACAGGGTCATACTATTGATATTATGTTCGTGTTTTGGTTTTCATAACCATATTCATATAACGGTTTTTATTTTCATACAACGTCATAAGATGTATTGTATGATATTTTTACGACATTGGCTCGTATAATGATTTTTAAGGCAAACGCCTATATTATGATTTAGATGAAGATTTGTAAAAAATGACTTTGGCTATTTTGTGGCCTATTAAAATGATTTGTACAAAATGATTTTCAGTATTAATTTTATACTGATATTATATTGATGGATTTTTTTTAAACTCTATGAATTCACTCGGCGTTATCGCTGACCTTTTCTTTTAACATGTTTTATCTCAGGTACTTGAAGGTAATTCTCGGGAAGACAACAAGAATTCATGGCCCGCACTTAAACAATAATTTCCATTCAAATTCTTTGTAAAACTTTGTATGAAATAATATGACTTGGGACCTATGTAACTTTGATATTTATGAATGGAAATGCTTTATTATTAAACGACGCGATTTTTATGCGTTGTCTATGATGTGAGTAATGTGCTATCCCGTAACACCAACTAGTCTTCCGCTGTATTGAGTTGTATAAATAATTGGGGGTGTTACAATGGAAACCTGCTACTTTTAGAAAGTTACTATTTCTAGAGACCTGCTATTTTAAGAAAGTTACTATTTATGAAAACCTGCTATTTTTGGAAAGTTACTATTTATGTAAATACCAAGTATAAACAATACACGAATCATGAAATCCGTTAATCAGGAAATCATGAACGTATAACATTAAGGAAAGCTACTAAAATTAGAAAACTACTAAAGAAGGGAAAACACGTTAAAACACGAACAAGTAACTCATACACGTCCTTTAACATATAGATCACGTGAAGTTGGAGTAGTTCAAGTTCATATATATATATATATATACATATATATATATATATATATATATATATATATATATATATATATATATATATATATATATATATATATATATATATATATATATATATATATATATATATATATATATATATATATATATATATATATATATATATATATATATATATATATATATATATATATATATATAATTTTGTCAATTAGAACATGACCACAAAAATCTTTATATATTTAATGCGTTTAGGAAAGAATATTCAATCACAATTAATTACTTAAGTGTGATTAATAATCTATTCATAATACATACATTAAATATGTGTACCATCTCATCTATATAATTTCGACACAAGAATTAAACCACCACAATAGCCGTTTTTCCTTCCTTTGATGAAACTCGTCTTCAATTTCAAGTCAGACTATTTAAGATAAACCAAATTTAAAATTGATTATCTTATTTGGACAACATATATAACATTCATGGTATGAGTAATTCACCAAATTCAATATTTGGTTAATAAATCAAAATGATTATTTGTAACTCATAATTCTCAGCATATTAATCGCATATCCGAGATATCTTTTCGGACCTATGACTTAAATTCCTTTATCTTGAGGGTTAGCATTTACACGCCTACCTCATGATAATTACTAGTGTATTTTAGAAGATTATGTATCTTGTAATTTTATCTTTCAATAGCAAAACTCCCACTTGCTTTTAGTAACTTAAAGTTAATACATAGCAAATAGATAAACACTCCAATTTATCTATTGGGACATTACAAAACACAATGGAAGTTCCTAACTCTTTATTTTCTAAACAACCCACTTCATAAGTAGTTTAGAAAAATCCAAACTTCATTTAAGATATAACGTGATTCATCACATTCCATATATAATGGTATCTTATTAATCTTCTTAGATCAAGTCATACTCAACTTTCTAACCTTGATATCTTTTGGAAGAAAGGAAGATAAAGTTATCTTGAATCAATCATCACCATCATATTGAGAGCTCGATTCTCCTAATGAACATACCATCACAATGTTGTATTTCATTAGGGTTAATATTATAAGTCAATCTAACAACATTTAAGATAAATATATATCTTTCGGCTTACCTATACCAACTAAACCATCTTAATGGTATAATAGATTTCCTAACCATTTTGCATGCTTTATAACTCAAGTACTTCTAATACAAAGTCACTTTATTTCCATGTCTTAAAAACATAAAAGGTTATAATTCCATTGTACGTTTTAAGTCATTTGAAAATGACTCCATGTATATGTCGTAGCGAAATAGAGACAATACATTAACGCCTTACTTTATATTATACATCTTTCAAGACTTTATGTTTGTGAGTTTATACAATAAATCATAAACATGTATAACTAAAGTAATCATGAAAACCACTAGGTTTCATTAGCCTTTTCAAGTTAATTTACTACTATGTCGATTTATGTAATTCCAAAAATACTTAAATATTTTTATTTTTGTAGTATAAGATTACTCTATGTATTTATGTCATTCTAGGAATTATCTATCTTAAGAAACTGCAAAATAATCCACGCCCGATCTCATGACATGTGGATATTTTACCCTTGTGTTTACAATTTAGTCCAAGCTCTCACGTGACTAAATCAAAACAACAAGAGTTTCTTAATGTGAATGATATATATACTTTTAAGTAGTATTTTAATCATATTGACACATGATCTAACATTCATCTAATATTTATTAGATTGTTAGTCTCTTATTTTGAAGTCAAGAGAATCATATCTTTATGAGTTGTTTCTTGCACACAATATTCATTTCTCCCACTTGTACATGGAACAACCTCATATATTAGATAAACATCACGTTTAACATTCGTCTATGCAAAATATGATTGTGTCATATATACTAGCTTTTACATGTAGATGTAGGTAGGGTTGAGCATTCGTCCGGGACCGGACCGGACCGAGGACCAAAACCCCGGACCGATACTTGACCGAAATGGTCCGGTCCGGTCCGGGTTGGTCCGGTCCGGTTCGGTCCTCGGTCCGGTCCGGTCCGGTCCTATTAGGCATAATCTACGAGTTGGTAAAACCGAACCGGACCGGACCAGACCGACCGGATCGAGGACCGAATTAGTACAAAACCCCAGACCGAGGACCGGACCAAAATTTTTCGGTCCGGTTCGGTTCGGTCTGGTCCGGTTTTCCGGTCTGGGTCGGTTTTGGGTCTGTCGTGCTCAGCCCTAGATGTAGGACCTCTTAATCAACAAGAATCAATACATAACTATCCTTGAAGATAATAGTGTCAACAATTCGAAAGTAATTATCTTAGAACATACTAAAGATAATATGGGTTATTACCAAGACGAAAAAACTTGTAACTCCCACTGAATTAGAGAATGTTTTAATAGACTCAAATTCAGAAATACAACATAGTAAATGTTTCATAATCGGTGAAACATATTAGTGTGTTGTTTACTTTCTTATACTTTTGAAAAACACATTCGTAACAATTACTTGTAGTGTTTAAGAGTGTACTCTACTTCGTAAATGATGACTTATCCATCAATTAACTTGAAAATTTTGGCATGTAATTTCTTCCTTAATAGGTCTACCAACCCCACAATGGTACATAGTGCCTATAAATGGTCAAAGCACAACTACTAGACAAATTATGCTAGTTTTCCTTTTAACCAATTAGCGCCAACCATTCTTAAAATGTAATAACTCAAAATAAGTACTTTTCTTAACTATGCTATGAGTTATGTATTTAGAATTAGACATTTCTAAAATCCTTATTACTCCTTCTTCACTCATGGAAAAAAGTTTAGGTTTATCTTTTCATTGTAAATTGACTCTATCCTAAACCATACGGTTTATAGATCAATAAATGAATAAACCACGTTTACGGTGTAACGTTGCATTAATGCATTTTAAAAGAATTTACAAAATTCGATTTTAGTATTTTTGATAATACCATTCAAGAATATAAAATTACCCAAGTAATAATAACCATAGTATTTTCCTTGAAAACTAGAATCCAAATTGACATAATTTCATCACATCAGTTGATCTGCTAGCAATGAAAGTATTCAAGATGGTAACTTGTCGAACAATGATTGACAAAACAATTTGCAATTTCTAGATTCTTTAGGGACTTACATTGCCAAAAAAACATTTTTCATTGTAAACATGTTTCATCCCCTCTTATGCCTTAAGTTTCTAGATCTCACTAATTAACTTAAGTAAGTCGACTAATCTAAAGAACGCAAAACCATTCATGTGCAATCTCATTCAGTCATGAAAGTTTTCTTTCCATTACAACATCGTCCAGAATTTCTATGAAGACAATTATAACTTCAAGTGTTCGTCAACTAGATGGCATATGACTTAAATTTAGGGTATACATTTGATGTCAAAATCATGTATGAAGAAGCATGCATACAACTCCATAGCATAAGTTTAATAAAACATTTAGTAAACTTTTTCACGAGACTAAATTTCTACATATATTGTAACACCCCCAAATTTATACAACTTAGTACAGCGGAAGACTCGTTGGTGTTACGGGATAGCACATTACTCACATCATAGACAACGCATAAAAATCACGTCGTTTAATAGTAAAAGTATTTCCATTCATAAATATCAAAGTTACATCGGTCCCAAGTCATATTAAGTCATACAAAGTTTTACAAAGTATTTGAATGGAAAATATTGTTTAAGTGCGGGCCATGAATTCTTGTCGTCTTCCCGAGAATTACCTTCAAGTACCTGAGATAAAACATGTTAAAAGAGAAGGTTAGCGATAACGCCGAGTGAATTCATAGAGTTTAATAAATTCTATCAATATAACTTTGGTATAAAATTAGTACCAAAAATCAATTCGTACAAATTATTGTGATAGGCCGTAAAATAGACAAAATCATTTTATACAAATCTTTGTAATAGGCCATAAAATAGCCAAAGTCATTTTATACAAATCCTTATCGAAAATCATAATATAGGCATTTGCCTTAAAAATCATTGTACGAGCCAATGTCGTAAAAACATCATACAATACGTCTTATGACGTTGTATAAAATCAAATAAAAACCGTTATATGAATATGGTTATGAAAACCAAAACACAAACATAATATCAATATTATGACCCCGTATTGCTAGTCAGGCAATACTTCGTAATTTGATGCGTCTAATAGTATTTCGTTAGTTTTGGATTATTACAAGCCGCATGACATTGTTACCTTACTAAACCAACAACGGGTAGCTAACCCGATACCAATTTTGCCCATCTAAAGTAGCGTGTCGTCACAAAGGTCACGCTATGGAAATATTCTCATACATAAATTCGCTTACCAATCAATGTGGCACGACGGGGATCAACCGTCAAGGCGCGAACTGGGGTGATCGTCCCCAAATAGTACTATTAAATGCATAAGCGTCTACCAAATCTCGGTAGTTCACAATTCATGCTAATGGGACTTTTAGTGACATAACCTAACTTTAATAATCCATTTAATTTCATCTATCGGGTCCTTTAATCATTTATCGGGTCATACAATCGGGTCATTCTATCATTCGGGTCCAAAATCAATAAATAAACAATCGGGACAAATGGTGTCCTATTTTATAAAAACTAACATGTTATCTCCCTCGCGGGTTTATAAAACATTTCATAAAAACATTTAAAAGAGTGCGAGGCTATGAACTCACGTTGATATGGGAAGGCGGGTTATCGGCAATTCGGATGTACGGTACGTGCTTCAATCACGGAAACCTAGACAAATAATACTCGTCTTAGACTCATGTCCAATGACTTTATAAAAATATCAATTATGTATACATATGATGATTATATATATATGATGATCAAGTGGGTTTACATATTCTCGTTTACTCATTTTAGTGTTCTATGTCGATAACTTTTATACTAGTTTACTAGTTTTACCCATTTACGTGTTTTATGCCCAATAAACTTATTATAAGTTCCTTAACTTGTTTTAATCCTTGTTATACTTATTTTATCAGTATGTATACTTTCCATGTTGGGCCCAAATGGGTTAAACCCAATAATTTCTTTTTACAAGTTTATATCTTATTTAGTCCAATTATTAGTCCAAGTATTAGTCCAATATGTTTACTTAGCTCGTTAATGTCCGTATGCCCTAAAGTTTGGGTTTTATCGGTTTTTACTTGTTATACATGTCTATATATCAGTATATAAGTTTTATAAAGTTTTCATTAGACGGGTCCAACCGTCTAAGTTTTATTTAGCAAAAACGTTAATTTTACGGTATTAGCCGAAAAAGTCGTAAAAATCATGTTTATAGTTTTTATAACTTATAAAACATTACAAGTTACCATTTTTATAAAATGTCCACTTATTTATCATTGTACATATTTATATAAATAATTTTTATAAGTTAGTGGGTTTTAATTTATATTTTATACTATTTAAATTTTGAGTGCTTATATAATAGTATTATTCTTTAATTTCCAAAAATCAGATTTTTATCTTCACTTTCACCAAAACTGCCATATCTTGAGTTCTATATGGAGATAGAAGCTCAAATGTTTATCACATAAACTACATGATATGTGCTACATTTAACTCCTCTATAGCTACTGTTGAATCATCTTCTAAATATTTTCTAAAAATCGTCCAAAACAGTGAACTCAGATTTGTATCTTAAACTTGTTTTGATCATATCTCACTCATTACAATGATTCCATTGCATGGCCAACTCTCACATGTATACAAGACCCATAGATTACTGTAAATACATTCTACTTCATCATTTTATCAGTCAATGACCTGTTTCTTTACTGTTTTATACAGCCAACATTTTAAGCAAGATTTTAACCTTGTTTCATATGGTTTTTCACATTTTTAATCATGTTTATCAACAACAAATCCCCACATAACATTTTTATCATCATATAATCATCATATACATATACAATAGGAAATAAAATACATGTTTACATAATCAAAATAACAAGAAGATGAGGAGGACAATCTTTATACCACAAAGTAGATGTAGGTTATGATTTGGACATGGTTTTTGATGGAGAAACTTGTGCTTAGCCAACACCATCTTCAAGACCATCAATCTTTATGATCACCTTGTGGAAAATCAGCCCCAAGACACCATGAATACTCCTCCTTGGATGTTATAAGTACCACCAATCAATAGGGTTTCAAAAGGGCTTCAACATATGCAAGTATAACATAGGATTTCATGATTGAATCAAGATCAAAGGGTGTTTTTGGGGTGGATATGGGACGACATATTTAGAGAGTAGAGAGGAAATTGAGATGGTTTTGCATGTTGTAAATGGAAGAAATGAACTAGCTAGTGGTTTTGGTAAGTTGTTAGTGGAAAGTTAGCTTAGTGTGTAAGCTTGTGTGACATGTGTATGTTACATGAGTGAAAGCTTGCCACCAAGTTGATTTGGTGGGCTATTGTGGCCGGTTTTGATGGGGGTGGGGCAAGTGTCCCACTTGTCTCATCCCCATTTATTTACGGGTACTCCTCGATTCTAGTTTTCTCAATTTGCGTGTCCTCGGGTCGTTTTACGAAAAACGTTTTTATAAATTATGAATTAACGTCACAAAACGAATCCAATAAAAATGTCTCATCAAAAACGGAGTTCGAAAACGTAAATACGTAATCCTAGGGTTTCCGGTTTAGTCGTAAAGGACGTTAAAATAAAATCGTAAGTTCTAATCTCTTCTCGTAATTTGTGAGTTTATGAACCAACACAAATTTAAAACTCCAAAATAATATTCACGGATAAATTTATTTCCTGAAATGTCGGACTGTCACCAAAGACGGTGTATGTAAACGTAAGCACGTAACGTTGAATCCTCCGGTTTAGACGTAGTCGACGCTACTTCAAGACGTAAATCCAAATTTCTTCCCAGAAATAAGTGAGTTCATATTGTAACATTAAAATAATGTTTTCAAATAAATATTGAGAATAAAATATCAACCATAAATTGACGGATTGTCATATCATTTACCCCTAAACAGGATCTTTGTCCTCAAAGATCATCTTACTACTCGCTTCTTATAGAGTTAAAGCCATGTGGGTATTTCCTCCACACTCGGTCTTTTCTCAAAAGTGCAATTCATTACAATACGCGAGTTCTATCAAACATAACTACGGGAATAAGATCCGGCTTAATGTTGACTTACTTTCTCTATCCATGATGTTCACGGGTTTTTGATGAATGCAACTTTTTGCCGATCTAAGCTCTACTAAGAATAATTCAGATTTTCATTTGATAGATATTCCATCAAGTTTGATTTACGAAACATAATTCACGCAGTCCTTGAAGTCCTAGGGTAGATCCAGCTTATATGCCTTTCAAACCAATCTTTTATATCATCTCAATGGTCCCATACAACGAGGACTTATATCCCATGATTTGTCAAATCATGAATTCATTTTTCTAAGTTTAAAAATTGTGGCATAACTTTGCTACCCATTTGGCACTTCAAGCTCTACATTTCATATTCACATAACCTCTTGCCCACTACCGGCAGTCAATAATCAGATCCTAATTTCAACAATCATTTCAGATCTCGCGGGTCGGGTATTTTGCAAGGTTAGGTTCGCCATCATAGGGAACCTTAAACCTAAAAGACATGTCCAACTCACAATGGGTGTATGTCGGGTGTCTTCATCTCAACTCCTGCTCACAGATGCTCTAATATTTAGATACTAACAAGATTCGATCTCAATTCTAACACGATGATTATCAATGATAATCTCTCCAAAGGAAAACGATTATACGGTTTATTGCCAAAGGTCAATCATTCAAACATAAAACAGCACTTATATTACTTTGTATCGTTACTTTACCTCGTCCCTTCGATTTGGGATGGTACATAGTACTCTCATCAAGGTTCGTTCTCAATGATTTCTGAGCAAATCTCTAGAAATTCGATGAGAAGCGAGGATCTTGATATAGATGTTTGATACAAGCACACTATGTTTACACAACTCTTTTGCATTTATCATTAACGGGAATGATGTTAGCAGATTTGGTCAGTCTGTCGACGATGACCCAAATCGTATCAAATTCAGATGATGACCTTTGCAATAGCTAGACGTTTACTAATGTATGAGGCGATGTCTGCCTTCATAGTTGCCACTAGTACAACTTCTTCAGAAAAAGATACTCTTAGTCAAAAATGACATACATATAATACTTATACTTACAAATTCCAACATAATTACATTTCACTATCTCCATATTTAGACAATCACAAGTGGTCTTTTTAAAACATTTAATGCCATCGGCTTCTCAATCTTAATGATTCATATTAGTCACGAATCCCTTTTTATTATCTATATTATCCTTTTTACAAACATTGTTTATTTCTATATCGTTCGGCAATTTATTTTGCACCTTCATTAATAAGGAACATGTCCTAACTGGTTCTTTATCTTTTCTACATAATGTGTCGGTATTTATATTCACTTCTCATGATGATATAACTATCATGTCCACAATTTACTCAGATATTCTTTCTATATTATGCGTCAGTAATTACGTTCACCTTCCTGATGAAATAAATATCACAACCGTATTTATTCAAAAATTATTTCTTCACATTTTCTGAGTTTTAGTTTCTTCTCAACTATCATTTTTATCCGTTTTTCTCAATCCGACGTCTAAAGCGTCGATAATTATTATAATTAATTAAATAATTATTAGTTAATTTTTATGAAGCGTAAACGTTAAAAGTTTAAATTTCCTAGTTCGACCAATTATATAAAATGTTCAAAATAAATCTGAATTTAATTAACACGATTTTTGTTGATTTATCGAAAATAATTAATAAGATTCGTAAATGTTCGAAAAACCTTTGTTTATAATTTGGTCAAAGTTTTCTTAGTTCGAAAAGCAAAATGTATTGTTTCAAATTTCAAGTCATGGTTTAAATGATCTCCTCAATCTTTCTTAAGTTGTCTTGAGGTATACACAAACATTTACCCCTAAACATAAGTTTAGTTAAATGTTTAGTGTATAAGGGAATAATCCCTTTAAAATCCTTTGTTAAAACATTTGCCAAAACATATTTCCATTTCTTTTTGGTAAAATCCAAAGTCTTAAAAGGGCTCTAAATTTTTGAAGAGTCTATATGCATGCATCTTACCATTATTAATCCAACGGTCATTTTATGTAAAGGATTAAGTCCTTAATCACATGTTAAATATTTAAGGTACATGTTTTCGTTGTTCGGCCAATTCAGGGCAAACTATAAATAATTATTAGCTCATTCTTATTCTTATAAACAAACAAATGGTCCTTAATGATCTCAAGCATGAATTTATCAATTCACAGCCTACACACGTGATTCACCAAATTTATGAATGCTACATGTGTGTTAATCAATCCAAACGACATCACGTGAAACTCATAATGTTCATTACAAGTACCGGATGTAGTGATTGGAATACATAATCTTTTCCGCAGATGCGAAGTTGATGATAATCAAATCTTTAAAACATACGCTATAACCTTGTAAATGATCGAACGAATCTTCCATTTCGAGTTATGGATATTGTTTTCGATTGTCAATTTACTCAGTTTATAGTAATCTATAAATATAAGGAATGATAACACCATAGCTCTTCAGGATGACAGGCCTGGTATAATAAAATCTTTCTCCGACAACTCTCTCAGTTGTACGGTAATTCCTTTAATTTAGATGGTGCTGACGTGCAGTGCACAAGCCACAGGTGCAGCACCGGGAATATAATCAATACCAAATTCAACTTGCCTTAATGGCGAAAGTCTAGGTAATTCACCAACAAATACCTCCTAAAGTTTCAGATAAGATAAACATCTTTTAATAAATACATATTAGGTTCCTTCTAGATTATAATATCTATAATTAGTTCACAACCATTCATGGTAATATTTTAAGTCTTTATACAGGATATGGTCATCCATCAAGAATTATTTAGATCACTTTTGATAATCAACACCTTATCATTTAGAGGAATTCTATTCGATTTCCCATCAATTAAGACAATGTCGTCATGTCATAATCAATCAATCCATTATACTGGCATTACCAACTTTCCAATTCTATTGCCGTCGATAAGATGTGAACTTCTCAAAAGTCTAATAATAACTCATAATCATTCACAATTTCAGGGATATCTGGAGACACAACTACTATTAAAAGAGTAAGGTCAACGCGTAATCTATGCGAGAGAATTTCAAATCAGATACATACAAAAACATTTAACGAATATGAATATATCCCATGTTTTCATAATTTGAGTACGCATTCGAAAGCTCCTCGTATCGTTACCCAGGTCATTCAAATGAAATCAAATCAAAAGAAATGATAAGAACGTCGATACATCCAGTCGGGTATCAACACTCGGTAATCAGATACTTTTCCTAAGAATCTCACTACGGGAGAATTGGACAAGAAAGAATTGTTGATTGTCAAATAAGACAATTTCCATAGATGAGTAAATTCGACTCAGAAGAATAGATGCTACAGGCACATATGTAGGTGTCCCTAACACTATGTCCCTATTTTTCACTTCTTGCAGATCTCGTAAAGTTTAATCTTTCACAATCTTCAAAGAAAATGTAGTGTTTATTCATTAGTTTTATGGTGACTACTAATCAGTCTTGCATAGTCCATTCCAAATTGTATGTAGGCGCGCAACTATATACAATTTCAAGATTAACGATGCAATACCCAATTCGTCAAATTTTTATCATCATGTTTATAATAAAAACATTTTCATGCTTAATTCTTAAATAAGAATCAAAAATAAATTTTCAAAGATTTTCTTTGTCATGAAAGCAATTAAGTTTCCAAAGCGTTTCATAAACAACTTCATTTTGATATCAATCACTTATAAATTTCACTTTGAATAATCCTTATTGTGTTGAAAATTCAATTTCCTCAAATGATACTGTTTAATCTTATAAAAACAATGAGTGATCTGCAAAAGATTGATGAAAAGCTTGTTCGCCAAGAATTAACTACGATATGATAGGAAATGAGCTTAGCCAAATAATCATGAGGTTCGTGTCCTCGATGGCACTCAGGAAGAATAATCCACAACGTAACTCAATTCGAGATGAGTACTTGTTCAATGGTTGCATCACTAATGCGAACACTAGGATGAAGCAATAAAGGATAGATAACATCGATACATGTAGAATCTAGCAATCAAAGGTAGTCTTTTCATTAATCACAAACAAGTCAAATTGTACCGTAACACATTACGTGTCACTTTGTCATACAATTTACAAAACTCATCCTACCAACTGATATCTCAGTCAAGTTAGGGATTTTTTTTAAAAGATACCACAGTGAATACTAATCTACAAGAGTCATTAGGTGTTCCACATGTCCCGGAAGATCCATCGGTCCCAATTCAGAAGAAGATTTCTTCAATTTATTTCTCGGACACTGGGCATCCTCGTTAGTGGACAATGGCCTAGGAACAACCCTTAACACGAACTAACAATCAATTAAAACCTTATAATTCAATCACATAACTTAACGACTTCCTCTTAATAATCTCATATTCCATTCGGGTTAAATTTTACTTTATTCAAGTTTCAACCAATCTTATACTCAATGCGATATCCTACCTCATTTTCCAATACTTTCAATCTTATTCTTAGGCCTTTAAAGGGCAATAAAAGCTCGATATGAATCAACACTTAATTTCCAATCCTATAGCTCTTACAACAACAATTATCAAATGAGTCACTAGCATGAGATGACTCACACATTCAATCAGACTTCTCGGAAAGGTATTAGTGGCATGAGGCTTTTGGGTAATGGTTCCAATAACAGCCTCAAGTGCAACATTCACCCTTTCGATTTCAATTTAAGAATTGGGTGACAACGAATCAGATGACATCTTTCTAGGTGGTAACGTTTTGTGAAACTCCACTCTATAAGGAAAGATCGTCATGACATCGATATCAGATTTAATCTCGCCAATTCTTTTTCAATAACACAATAAACTAATATCTACATTTCTACGAATATCAACCATTTGTTGGGATCATAAATATCCACAACTTGGTTTAGATCTAGGATAGCTAGAATTCCTACGAGAATAGCTTAGATTAACTTACTAGGGGATTTAGGGTTACTTGTGACAATCTACGTCGTATAAATACCTCGTATAAAATCAAATTAATCATCAAACAATCATGTAATAAAATTACATCATATATATATAATCTAAGTTATATATAGATATTAAAATAACACTTCTCAGTCTTGGCCTTGTCGGTAACTCGGGAATTCTTCGGCACCGTTATAGTCAAAAGATTTTTAGACATTTTTAGAAAAATGTTTATAGTTAAAAGATTTTGAAAAGTTTTATTCAAAACCTTAGTTTTAAAAATCTTTCGTTCTCTATAACGAGAGCTCTGATACAAAACTGTAACACCCCCAAATTTATACAACTTAGTACAGCGGAAGACTCGTTGGTGTTACGGGATAGCACATTACTCACATCATAGACAACGCATAAAAATCGCGTCGTTTAATAGTAAAAGCATTTCCATTCATAAATATCAAAGTTACATCGGTCCCAAGTCATATTAATTCATACAAAGTTTTACAAAGTATTTGAATGGAAAATATTGTTTAAGTGCGGGCCATGAATTCTTCTCGTCTTCCCGAGAATTACCTTCAAGTACCTGAGATAAAACATGTTAAAAGAAAAGGTCAGCGATAACGCCGAGTGAATTCATAGAGTTTAATAAATTCTATCAATATAACTTTGGTATAAAATTAGTACCAAAAATCAATTCGTACAAATTATTGTGATAGGCCGTAAAATAGCCAAAATCATTTTATACAAATCTTTGTAATAGGCCATAAAATAGCCAAAGTCATTTTATACAAATCCTTATCGAAAGTCATAATATAGGCATTTGCCTTAAAAATCATTGTACGAGCCAATGTCGTAAAAACATCATACAATACGTCTTATGACGTTGTATAAAATCAAATAAAAACCGTTATATGAATATGGTTATGAAAACCAAAAAAACAAACATAATATCAATAGTATGACCCCGTATTGCTAGTCAGGCAATACTTCGTAATTCGATGCGTCTAATAGTATTTCGTTAGTTTTGGATTATTACAAGCCGCATGACATTGTTACCTTACTAAACTAACAACGGGTAGCTAACCCGATACCAATTTTGCCCATCTAAAGTAGCGTGTCGTCACAAAGGTCACGCTATGGAAATCTTCTCATACATAAATTCGCTTACCAATCAATGTGGCACGACGGGGATCAACCGTCAAGGCGCGAACTGGGGTGATCGTCCCCAAATAGTACTATTAAATGCATAAGCGTCTACCAAATCCCGGTAGTTCACAATTCATGCTAATGGGACTTTTAGTGACATAACCTAACTTTAATAATCCATTTAATTTCATCTATCGGGTCCTTTAATCATTTATCGGGTCATACAATCGGGTCATTCAATCATTCGGGTCCAAAATCAATAAATAAACAATCGGGACAAATGGTGTACTATTTTATAAAAACTAACATGTTATCTCCCTCACGGGTTTATAAAACATTTCATAAAAACATTTAAAAGAGTGCGAGGCTATGAACTCACGTTGATATAGGAAGGCGGGTTATCGACAATTCGGATGTACGGTACGTGCTTCAATCACGGAAACCTAGACAAATAATACTCGTCTTAGACTCATGTCCAATGACTTTATAAAAATATCAATTATGTATACATATGATGATTATATATATATGATGATCAAGTGGGTTTACATATTCTCGTTTACTCATTTTAGTGTTCTATGTCGATAACTTTTATACTAGTTTACTAGTTTTACCCATTTACGTGTTTTATGCCCAATAAACTTATTATAAGTTCCTTAACTTGTTTTAATCCTTGTTATACTTATTTTATCAGTATGTATACTTTCCATGTTGGGCCCAAATGGGTTAAACCCAATAATTTCTTTTTACAAGTTTATATCTTATTTAGTCCAATTATTAGTCCAAGTATTAGTCCAATATGTTTACTTAGCTCGTTAATGTCCGTATGCCCTAAAGTTCGGGTTTTATCGGTTTTTACTTGTTATACATGTCTATATATCATTATATAAGTTTTATAAAGTTTTCATTAGACGGGTCCAACCGTCTAAGTTTTATTTAGCAAAAACGTTATTTTTACGGTATTAGCCGAAAAAGTCGTAAAAATCATGTTTATAGTTTTTATAACTTATAAAACATTACAAGTTACCATTTATATAAAATGTCCACTTATTTATCATTGTACATATTTATATAAATAAGTTTTATAAGTTAGTGGGTTTTAATTTATATTTTATACTATTTAAATTTTGAGTGCTTATATAATAGTATTATTCTTTAATTTCCAAAAATCTGATTTTTATCTTCACTTTCACCAAAACTGCCATATCTTGAGTTCTATATGGAGATAGAAGCTCCGATTTTTATCACATAAACTACATGATATGTGCTACATTTAACTCTTTTATAGCTACTGTTGAATTATATTCTAAATATTTTCTAAAAATCGTCCAAAACAGTGAACTCAGATTTGTATCTTAAACTTGTTTTGATCATATCTCACTCATTACAATGATTCTATTGCATGGCCAACTATAACATGTGTACAAGACCCATAGCTTACTGTAAATACATTCTACTTCATCATTTTATCAGTCCATGACCTGTTTCTTTACTGTTTTATACAGCCAACATTTTTAAGCAAGATTTTAACCTTGTTTCATATGGTTTTTCACCTTTTTAATCATGTTTGTCAACAACAAATCCCCACATAAAATTTTTATCATCATATAATCATCATATACATATACAATAGGAAATAAAATACATGTTTACATAATCAAAATAACAAGAAGATGAGGAGGACAATCTTTATACCACCAAGTTGATGTAGGTTATGATTTGGACATGGTTTTTGATGGAGAAACTTGTGCTTAGCCAACACCATCTTCAAGACCATCAATATTTATGATCACCTTGTGGAAAATCAGCCCCAAGACACCATGAATACTCCTCCTTGGATGTTATAAGTACCACCAATCAATAGGGTTTCAAAAGGGCTTCAACATATGCAAGTATAACATAGGATTTCATGGTTGAATCAAGATCAAAGAGTGTTTTTGGGGTGGATATGGGACGACATCTTTAGAGAGTAGAGAGGAAATTGAGATGGTTTTGCATGTTATAAATGGAAGAAATGAACTAGCTAGTGGTTTTGGTAAGTTGTTAGTGGAAAGTTAGCTTAGTGTGTAAGCTTGTGTGACATGTGTATGTTACATGAGTGAAAGCTTGCCACCAAGTTGATTTGGTGGGCTATTGTGGCCGGTTTTGATGGGGGTGGGGCAAGTGTCCCACTTGTCTCATCCCCATTTATTTACGGGTACTCCTCGATTCTAGTTTTCTCGATTTGCGTGCCCTCGGGTCGTTTTACGAAAAACGTTTTTATAAATTATGAATCTACGTCACAAAACGAATCCAATAAAAATTGTCTCATCAAAAACGGAGTTCGAAAACGTAAATACGTAATCCTAGGGTTTCCGGTTTAGTCGTAAAGGACGTTAAAATAAAATCGTAAGTTCTAATCTCTTCTCGTAATCTGTGAGTTTATGAACCAACACAAATTTAAAACTCCAAAATAATATTCACGGATAAATTTATTTCCTGAAATGTCGGACTGTCACCAAAGACGGTGTATGTAAACGTAAGCACGTAACGTTGAATCCTCCGGTTTAGACGTAGTCGACGCTACTTCAAGACGTAAATCCAAATTTCTTCCCAGAAATAAGTGAGTTCATATTGTAACATTAAAATAATGTTTTCAAATAAATATTGAGAATAAAATATCAACCATAAATTGACGGATTGTCACATATATTATGTTGAGGTATTGGTTAAACCAATTTAAAGAATTTACCCACAACTATTCACAACGTACTTTTCTAGAACTCGGCTAAAGACAAAGCAATAACCTTATTCATTGTGTTTCGGATGTGAATTTTTGGTATATCAACCTTAAGGTATAATGAAAATAATAATCGTAGGTAATTTCAATTTGACGCACAGGCGAGCCGGGAATTTGGTCAGCGACTAATGGCATAACACCTCCTTCCTTAACTGGGTACATGACCAGCAGTGCGTTATACCCACTTTATAGTTTGTCAAAAGAGTAGGTCGTTAAATTATTATTGCGAATACCAATCAACAAAATTCTATGTAATTTAGATCTCAAAACAAATTTTAATTTTAATATGATTTAGTCCATATTATTTTTCTTAAAAAAAACCCTTGTTTACAACAATTCAAACAATTTTAACATAAACAACAAAAAAACTAAATCATAAACACATAATAACAATTTATATGTGCAATAAATAAATCAGATAGCCACATGCATACGATTTATTCAATAATCATCAAATCTAGGTTTTTATATTCATATAAAATTCTTCCCTAATTCTAGATTTACTGAATCAAATAACACAAGTAGCAATTTTATAATCCGTGAAAACATGCACGTTCATCACGGATCCACCCTAACCAATTAACAATTAAATCTCTACGGATCGAAACATTAATTTACATAACATAACAAATAATCATGTAATTCATCAAAGTTCCACCCAAATCATTTAACAATTTAATTAAATCACTATGGATCGTAACCTTAAATACATGATATAACAACTAATCATGTAATTATCTAAAGATCAAAACATGCAATTTTAGGGTTTCATAAAAAAATAATATTTATTATAATCGACTGATGAGACTGCTTTTATACATGGTCTCATCGTCGAAAACGGCCTTAAAATGCATAAAATATCATAAAATACGCCAAATATATGCTCGTGTTTGTTACTTGTGTATTTTTAGGTACGGATATTGAGGAATTGGCAAAAGGACACAAGAATCAATCAAAAACGAACACGGGAAATGAAGTCGCACAAAGAACCGGGCCCAAGTTTGGATTTTGCAAAAAGACCCTTGAAGAATTGAAGATTGGCAAAAATGGCCCCTCATCTTTGAAGAACTTGTCACATTTGACCCTCAAATTATCAAATGTACAAGTAATATCCTTAATATTTGAAGATTGTACAAGATCAGTCCTTGGAATTTGAAGAATATACATTTTACATCCTTGGAAAAGCTTTTGGAAAAGTTTTGTGCCAGTTTTGACAACTTGGCAAAAGTTGATAAAGCTAAATCAAGCACTATTGGGGTTTTATTACAAAGTGGAAGAAAAAAGATAACCTGGGGACCAAATGTGCCAGACAACCAAACCTCCACAACCAACCAAATCATGACACCTCACACTACCCACCCACCAACCCATACCCATTACCCAACCCATTTACCCAGTCCAAAAACCGTCCAACCTATGAACCAGTTTATTAAAAGTGGTCAACTGGTCAACATGTTTCCCACCCAAACAAGTTTTTAAAACTTTCTTTTCCCAAAATAGATTAATCACTCCCTAAACACCCCCTTAAACCCTAGCTAATCCCCAGGAAGAACATAGACTAAATCAAAGGGGTTTTAAGTGAAACTTTCCAGATGGCTAATTAGAGTCACTCTCATCCCATCCCACCTCCCAAAACGTCCATCACTTTCATCCCTAGACAACCCCATGTGTACCCTACCCCACAAAGAAGAAGAAAACAAATCCTCCAGTCCATCCAACGACTCAAAAGCTACTCCTTGTCCTCCAAGTTCAAATTAACGTCCAAGATGAAGAAATGCAGCTGTCAAGTCACATGGGTGCCTTGTTGACCCAAATCAGTCAACAAAGAAGAGGGCATTTTGGAGATTTTTCAAATTAGGGTTTACATCTTTGTATTATTTTATTATTAGCCTAGAATGTTCCAACTAGTCTATAAAAAGGGTGTGAGCATGTTCACAATCCCTTGTTCCAGTTTTTGCACAACTTGTAATCCCTTTTTTATAAAATTGAAGTTTGGTATTTGTTAAAGTTCATTGTAATTCCTTTTAATATTTATAAAAAGTTTGTGTATTGTTGTTTGCAAAAGGCTGAGTTCCATAATTTGTTAAGATTTGTTGAGTTTTGAAAAATTCAAAAGGGTTTTAAAAGTTTGAAAATTTCATAAATCTGTTTTTTTGGAAGTGAAAGTGGACAAAGAAACTGATTTGTAAATTCTTAAAGGTTTTAAAACGTGTTGGTAAGATTTGGAAGTTTTGGAAAGATTTTAGAAAGAAGAAAGAGTAGAAAACAGAATATATTGGATATTGGTTGTTTTTTGTGTTTTTCTTCTTAAACAGGTACAAGTGTTGATTTGTTGAAGTTTTTCAGCCCCAACCCGAGTTGGATTGGAGGTGGATATTCATCCACAAGAACCCTTGGATGTAAGGGTTCTAAGGTATTTTCTTTTACCTTTGTAAAATTTCAGAAAGTGGTGGCTTATGTGATTTGAATGAGTGTTGGATAATTGTTGTTAAGAGCTGTTTGAATTGTGTTCTATTATGTTATTATGCATGATAGATGCTAGTGAACTAGTTTGAATAGGTTTTGTTAGGTTTCACTTTGTAAAAATTTGGTTTTCAAAAGATAAAGGACTGTTTGGCAATACGTTTTAGCAGGGGAGAACATTTGATTAGTGATTATTAAGAGTGTTAGGGTACTTGATTAAGGTAGATTAAGGATGCTAGTTAGTTGTTAGTAAGATTAGAACAAGTTTTAAGCCAATTTGTGTGCTAAAAAGTGAAAAAGGTATAGCAAAAATCTGCATATCAACTTTTGCCTAATTTTTCATAAAAATGGTGTTTGATTCTTGCAAACTGCTAAGTGTTAGGTTGTAGGGGTTATAGAACTTGATTGTGTACCATTGGGTGCCATTGTGTGCAAATTTTGGAACCTTGAAACCCACTAGAGTGCAAGTAATTAGCCATAAGCCCACAGACTTAGCATTTATGTCTCAGCAACTTGAAATTGCTTTGTGTGCATCATTTTTGTGAGATTTTTGATTGCTAAGTGTTGTTTTCAGCTTGTTATTGACTCCCTACACTCAGAAAGAGTGTAGGGGTGCCCCATTGTTCCATAAACAATCACCAAAAACAGCAAGCAAGCCAAGTCCTCTTGGTTTCCAAAAGTTTACAAGTGAACTCACTTGTTTTTCAGAAAACTAAGCAGACCTGGAAATGTTTTTGATCATAACTTGTTAAATCTTGGGTAAATTTGGAAGTTGGATTGTGTTTGGAAGCTATTAAGGGTCATTGATCAAGTGTTTAAAAGTTAAAAAAGCAAAAAAAAAATTAACGTTGCGCCGCAAGACCAACTAGTTGCGGCGCAACTAAAGGACCAACAGACCAAAGTTGCTTTCGTTTCACAAGCTGCGCCGCAAGACCCAACTAGTTGCGGCGCAACTGGAAGAGCTACAGGTCTTGGTGCTCTCGCAACACTAGTTGCGGCGCAAGTACTACCTGTTGCGGCGCAACAAAGTGAAAAAAAAAGGGGGTGCCAGGACTCGAACCCGTGACCACCCGTTCACCACACCAACACCTCAACCAACTGCGCCCTGGGGACTTTGACTAATCAGTTTGGTTTCAAACTTTACTTAACCCTTTTTCTTTTGTCTTATTTAAAATTAAGCCGTAGGGTTTAAGCTTATTTCTAGCTTATTTATAAGCTGTTTTTTGTTCCTTTTATTTTTCCTAGGTTTTTAATAGTACTTTTGATTTTTAAAAATTGGTTTTACATTTTTCCATTTATTAGTTTATTTTTTAGAATTTAATTATTAGACGTTTTTTATAAAATCCATAAAAAATACCAAAATAGTTTTTAATTTTTAGAAAAAATAGTTTTTAGGTTTTAATATATATTTTTGAGGTTTACAAACTATAAAATCTTGTTTATCAATCAATTCAACACACAACGCACTTGCCTCCTCGAGAGAACGATTCCCATCAAGGGTCATAACTTGTGGTTTTCCTAAATCACTCGTTAATACTTACCGCTTTTGTGTTGCTTTGTTTTTCCTAAAATAAAGTATATACAAAATCACTACACCAAAAATGGCGCCGCTGCCGGGGAGGCGTGTTGTGTTTTGATTGAACCATTGTTGTTTTTATATATTAGCCATAATATAATTGTATTAATAGCACTCTATTAATACGTATTATCGTTTTTTGGTTTTTGTGTGAATACTATTAGTATATTGTATACGTAGAACAATAAATACACAAGTACTCCAAATACGTGAGCAATCACAACCTTGATTCGGGATTTCATCACTCGATCATTGTATTCGAATCTCAAACCAAAGAAAAAGGCAAAAATAGATAAATACTTTCGTGAAACTTGATTTTGATAATACAAACTATAAGGTGGGTATAAGGCGGTTGTATTTCACAACCTAAAGGAAAAAGGCTCTTAAGTGCTTCGCGCCGCCTCGTTTCCTCCGCTTGCTTGTGCGTATTTGATTTTGAGAGTGAATCGAGGGTTTTGCCGCCCAAAGTATTATTACATATCATATATATTTTCTTGGTTTCATTTGATTAAACCCTCTTGAACGATTTGGTGTTCCACCATCGTTCTAAAGTCATCGAAGGCGTTCACTCCACGTGATCGTTTTCATTCCTTGAGGCCTTTTTAATCAAGAGATTTGATTAAGTGAGGAGATTTGTGGACTCATTGTCTACTTAATATATTCACCAATTCCAAAAGGTTAATACAATCAAAAACCACAAAAAAATTGAAAAACACAAAATACCAAAAAGAATCTTCTTTGCTCGCCTTCTCGTTGTACGTGACGTTTATGCAAACTCGCTCTAAAGCTAGACGTGCTCGTAAACGAAGAAACAAATCGACTACTCCTTCTAGTGAGGAGACTCCAATTGAGGAACCTATTATAGAACAAGAAGCTATCATGGCTAATCGTACTATGATGGAGTTGCTTCAAGCACCCACCGAGGGTTTTGGAGAGGCCATTGTGATTCCCGCCATTCTTGCGGAGAACTTTGAAATCAAAACGGGTTTAATGTCTATGTTGCAAGCAAACAAGTTTCGCGGTCATGAAAAAGACAACCCACATTATCACATTAGGCAATTTAATCGTCTCACCGCGACAAGCAAGTTTAAGGATGTACCACACGATGCCATTAAGATGATGTTGTTTCCTTACTCGTTAGATGGACCCGCCAAGATTTGGCTTGAGAAAGAACCGCCGAATTCAATTTTGACATGGGCCGATCTCGTGTCTAAATTTGTGAATCAATTTTTTCCACCATCTAAGACAACACATTTGAAAAACGAGATTTCACGTTTTACACAAAGACCAAATGAAAGTTTTTCAATGGCTTGGGAGAGATTTAAAGAAATGTTACATGAATGTCCACACCATGATTTTTCCGAATTGCATCAAATTGACACTTTTTATAATGGGCTTAATGAACATGAAAGAGATTATTTAAATGCCGCCGCGGGTGGTAATTTTTTGTGCAAAACGACCAATGAGGCTTTGAAAATCATAGAAAATAGGTCTAAGGTCTATAGCCCTCGTAACACACCGAGTGTTGCCAATTTGGGCTCGTCATCATCTCGTTCCATTAATGCCTTGCAAGATGAAGCAAATGAAGAAAACCGATTTTTCGATAGATTTGCAAACCTTATGTCCCATTGGAAGGCTCAAGAAGCTTCCAACACCGCTTCGGTTAAAGCGGTTTCTAAAAGTTTTTTGTCGTGTGGGGGAGCTCATGATTTATCCGAGTGCATTACCGCGGATGGTAACACTTCGAATGCTTTTGTAGCCACGGGAACTTATAACCAAATAGGTCAAGGTTCACGTTCAAATCAAGCTCAACCCAATCAAAATGCTAATAATTATCGCAACAACAACAACCAAGGTGGAAATTACCAAGGAAATCAAAGGAACTATAACAAAGGTAATTACCAAAGTGGAAATGGGCAAATTTCAAACCAAAACCAAAACCGTGATTTTCAAACTAATGCCCAAGGTTTTCAAAACGATCACACCAAAAATCTTCAAGGAGAATTTTTGAATTATGCTAAGGCTAATGATGCTAAGTTTGACAACATGCAACGTGAAATGGTTAGCTTAAGATCCGAGTTGAAAAACGAGCTTAAAAACGAACTTGCTAATGAACTTAAAACTCATGCTAATAAAATGGAAGGAAATGTCACACGACTCCAACAAAATCAACAAAAAATGGAGCAAGGACAACATGAGATTAAGCAAGAGTTGTTGAAAGCGGATGCTAGGCAATCTAAGTTTGAAGATCGTATGGCTAAAATGTTTGAAGCTATCATGTGTAAGCCCTCTTCTTCGGGTGGTCTTCCTAGTGATACCATCGTGAACCCGAAAGGAGAATTGAAGGTTATTACCACTCGTAGTGGTAAAACTTTCAAAGAACCAATCTCTCGTCCAAGTACTTCTATGGAGAAGGAAAAAGAGAAAGAACCCGAGGTCGTGGTTGAAAAGGAGCACATCTCAAGCCCACGAAGTACCGCTCAAACCACACCTACGGTTGAACCAATACCCATTATGGAACCCGAGATTCCAAGGCCGATGCCTATGCCTAATTTGCCCCAACCCACACCACCTTTACCCTACCCATCAAGACGAGACAAGGAAAAGGCACAAGAACGAAATAATTATCAATTTGAACTCTTTATGAAAATGTTTCGTGACTTGCATTTTAATATAAGTTTTGCCGACGCCTTAGTCATGATGCCTCGATTTGCCGCAAACTTCAAAAGTATGTTGAATAACAAAGAGAAATTGCAAAAATCGTCTAGTTGTTCTTCGGTTTTTCTAAGCCGCATACCTCAAAAAGTCGGTGATCCTGGAAAGTTTTTAATCCCATGTGCTATCCAAGACATGGAAGAATGCTACGCCTTGGCCGATCTTGGTGCTAGTATTAATTTGATGCCTCTCGAGATTTTTAAGTCGCTCAATCTTCCAAATCTCACTCCTTCAAGAATGTCAATCGAAATGGCCGATCATTCTACGATTCTAGCTTGTGGAGTTGCCGAGGACGTCTTTGTGAAAGTTGGGAAATTCTATTATCCCGTGGACTTCATTGTTGTTGATATTCCCATCGATCCTAAAGTTCCGTTAATTTTAGGTCGATCTTTTTTGGATACCTCGAGAGCACTTATCGATGTGCATGCAAGAAAAATCACTCTTCGTTTCAATGAGGAAGAACTCGTCATTAATGCAACCCAAAACTCCACTCTTTCTCATGTTTATTCGATCACATCTTTGTACAATGTCAATCCTATCAAAAACATGTGTCAAAAGATTTCCAATAGAGTTTTAGGAGTTGATAAAAATGAAGTTCCGTCCCCTCCGCCGATGGAGGTTAAGAGTGTTAAGCCGATAATTCCAATCTCGAGTGATTCTTCGGATGATGAATACGTTGATCCCGATGGGGAGGTTTTCTTTGTTGACAAAAGATTTGAAAACTTGCCACCACCTAAACCAAAACGCTTTCAAAATGTGAGAATTTTTAGTGTGACTAACATTGTTTTAGATACACCAAATATTTTTGACATAATTAAATCGGGTTTTCACAAGGAGAGTGTTAAAGATGAAAAAGGAAAAGATTTTGAATTTAATTTAAAAGATTTTTCTACAATTCTAACTCCGTCATCACCGCGTGTCTTGAGTACTACAAGCTCGTCTTCTCCTTTTGACGATGCTTTGTGTGGACCTAGTGTGGGGGAAGCCCCTTATGTTCCCTTGATATGAGCTTAAACTCATATCCTTTTATCAACAAATTACCCTAAAACACGAAGCAAAATACCCTTTTATATTGTAAAAAGCAGTGTTATGTGGTATGTTTGTGTTTGTGTGATCTTATGTAGGTAAAAGGATACAATTTCAAGCAAACAAGGAAAAACCAAGCTCAAAAGGATGAAAAAGACAAGGAAGGATCACAAGTGACAAGTTTTCAAAGCTCAAGGACCTATCTTGACAAGTCTTGAAAGTTGAGGGACTTAAAGTGCAAATACTACAAAGTCAAGATCCAAGTCAAACCTGGTCAAACTACAAAGTCAATCAAGTCAAAGGGTCAATTTGTTGAAGAATCAAAGTTGAAGGGCCAAAATTGTCAAAGAAATGAAGTTTCTAGCCTAAAAGAGAAATCTGCCAAGTTAAGGGACTTAAATTGCCAAGTTTGGAAAGTTATTCATGTTTAATCCAAGTGAAAGGGCTATTAACCAATCAGAGACAAGGAATCAGTTCACACGGATTGAGCATTTAAATCCCACTCAAGCCGCCACATTTAATAACCCAATCATAACAGTGCAATCCACGTGATACTTTTTCCACCAATAAGAAGCTGCCACGTGTATCTCTCCTTCAACTAAATATTTTTCCAGGAACGCGTTTTTGATAGAGTGCATTTCAGAAGAAGATCAAAACATCAAAGTTGCTCGTTTTGATGAGACGAATCCAATGGTGCAACTTAATTAGCATATAATTCATTGGATCAAAAATCCCCAATTCATGTTCATCACCTTCAAAATGGATATGCAGAATTCTTCCACGTGTCAAGCACTGATTGGCCTGAACACGTCACATCTCCAACAAACTCTCAAGTCTAGCCTATAAATACACAACTTGTTCTTCATTTTCAGTAGTAGTTAATTTTCAGAAAACACATAGTTCTCTCAATTTCACTTTTCTTTTTTTTCCCTCCTTTTCACCTAACAACTCAAGAGACTGACAACCTCTTGAGTTTGTTAGTTAGTTAGAACCCTTGTAACTACATTTGTAACAGAATTCATCAATAAAATTTCAAATTCTAGTTTTCCCGCCAATTCTTGTTCTTCAATTCCTGCTACCTTACTTGCTGTTATTGGATTCTATTGTTGCTGTTAGAAGTTTGTTATGATCATACATTGATCATAACTGGCTTTGTTGAAGAATTGTTGCTGTTTGATCAGAATTTCAGTCCTTTCCATTGTTCTTGAAGTTTTTCATGGCAGAATGATGATTGTAGCTGTTTTGGTGATTGATTTGAGTTGATAGCTAGTGATAGGTGGTGGTATCACTAGGGCAAGAGAGCTCAGCGCTCCTCTTCTACCCAAAGGATAACTACAATAGGTTTCATGCTTCTGTTTTTAAATTCCTCTAAACAGTTCTTGCCTGCTTCATTTTCTAGTGTAAAGCTGATGGCTGCCTGTTCTATTTGATTAGTAGTTGTTCATTAAGTGATCCTAGTGTATTGTAGCTTGTTCTTGTACTTTTGTGTTCAGTTGTGAAGTTTTAAGTTCATTTTCAGTCACTTTTTAGTCCTATAGCTTAATTGAGTTCTAGTTGGTTTAGTAGCTTGATTTCAGTCTCATTAGCCTTCATTTGGATCACTTAAACTAGTTTGCTAATGCTCTTTACTCAGCCTTAATCAGAACTAAATAATCCTTTGTAAAAGTTTGATCATAATCTGATAAGGTGTGTTTGGGACTAGTGGTTAATCAGTATTCAAGTATTGTTAATTGGATTTTAAGTGATCATTTGTAGTCATTAGAAGTTAACAAGTGTTTTTGAGTCATTTGCAAGTCCATAAGATAGTCAAACAGGCAATTGGTTGATAAAAAGTATGGGTCATACTTGTTTTCAGTTTTAGTTCATAAACTTGTCAGATTCATTTGCTTATTTCTCCTTCATTACTAGATCAAAATTGCTCAAACCAGTTTCTAGTTAAAGCTTACATCATAATCTTTCAGACTTTAAGAGGAAATCCTACAGTTTTCAGAAATAAGCAAGAAATCAGCTTATTAGTTAAGACCTGAGCAAATTGCATTCTCTGATATAAGTGGTTGACTGTTTTGCTAGATCTCACAATCCACTTCATAAAAGTCCTTATTTTCTTTCACAAATCAGTTTAGAAAGGGTTGAATATGAGATTTTGAGATTTTGAGCTTTTTCATAAATCTGGTCAACTTTTGGTCAACATAAGCTCATTTGAGCTTATTTTCAGATATCTTGCTTATTAGTGGATGAAATTTGTTCTAGTTTGATTTCCCCTGCTTTATATCAAGTGCTTATTCATTTTCTTTACAAAAATCAAGTTGTGGATGTCTGGATTATGCTATAGCTTATTTTGAGCTTATTGATAAGCTCTCTTTTGCTTATTTTGGACTTTTAGACATTTTCCTTAAACACACGTTTCTATTATTGGATTTGAAGTAGTTTGCAATTTGTTTCAGCTTAATTGGTTGAGAAATAAGCTCAAACGAGCTTATTCTTTCATTAAGCCCGTTTTTTGGTTATAAGTTTGGAAATTTGCACTTTAGTCCCTAGGAGTTTAATTAGTGTTTAAACCTAGCTAATCTTTCTAATTTTGTGGTAATTGCAAAAGTTAGTCCCTGGATTTGTTAGTTTGTTTAATTTCAGTTTTAGAAGTTTGTTAGTTTGTTAAATTTGGTTAGTTTGTTAGAATTTTTACAAGTTTAGTCCTTGTAGTTAACTGTTTTTCATTTTTAGTCCTTATAACTTTTAGAATTTACATTTCAAGCATTTATATTTCATAGAAATTACATTTTCAGTCCTTATACTTTTAAATTTTGCATTTTAATATTTTACTTAAATAAAATTTGGAATTTGCAATTTGTTTTACGTATAAATAGGTTTATATTTTTCATTTTTACTTAGTGTTGTTTGAATTAGCAATAGATTACCAAGCAAGCTTGAACAACCAAAAACAATTAAAAATTTGATAATTGATTGGACTTTCTATTAGTTAAGAACTGAGAAAACGAACTTGCATTATACACATTTCAAATGGCGCCGCTGCCGGTTCTTTGACTACACGAGAGACTATCGATTGACGGTTTTCATTGGCTTTTGGGATCCGTTCACTTTGTGAACGTTATTTTTACGTATCATAAATCAAAAACAAATAAAAAATCAAAAATATAAAAATATATAAAAAAACTAAAAAATTAACAAAACAATTCTTTTCCTAAAGAATTGACCAAAAAAAAATTAAAAAATCCAAAAAGCAATCTTTTTCCTAAGAGATTGCACTCAAAAATATATATTATTGGATTCTCTCGGTTTTTATGTACATATAGTATTTTCCTTTAAAAAACTCATAAATACAAAAATATTTTCCATATATTATTATAAGTAAATACGTATACGTATAAGAACAATCAATCTACATATCTTCCATAAGTATTGCCGAGGCAATACACCGTGTTGAGGGGCGCTCCGGTCCTTGACACGCGTATCGATCAAACAAAATAAAGCAAGAATAGATAAATACTCTCAATAAGTAATAATTCGAAGAATACGAACATTTAAGTGAATAGAAAGGCGATGTGCTATAAAATGCCATCTAAGGGTCAATAGGTACTTAAGTGCTTCGCGCCACCTAACCCCCCGTTCACTTGGGAGTATTCTAAGAAGGAAAGTTTCATTGAGGGTCTTGCACCCAAAGTAGTATTACATATATTGTTACTTTCTTGTGGATATTTAATATCGAAACTCGAAGAGGATAATCTTATTCTTTTCAAAGTCACACGAGAGCTTCTCTCTCATTCCTCGTATTGAGTTGCATGCTCACTCGCGGGCGTGCACAAATACCGATTGGTGTACAACCTCTTCCTCCGAAAAGGAAGAAGAAGAGTAAGAGTAAGACCACCACCGTCCACCAAGCCGATCACGAGAATCGTGCTTTGTCACCCCCACAAGGAGCCATGGCTGTTGATAACCGTACTTTGTTTGAACGTATGCAAACCAACATTCATGGATTTGTTAGTGCCATTAAGATTCCCGACTATCCCGCTAACACATTTGAGCTACATACATCTATGATCAATATGGTTGCTGCATCACCTTTCTATGGCAAACAAAATGAGGATCCCCATGCTCATCTTAAGAGATTCCTTTCACTTTGCAATACCATTAAACATAATGGGGTTCCACCGGATGTCATTAGATTGTTGTTAGTGTCATTTTCACTAGATGGGAGTGCTAAGCATTGGTTAGACACCCAACCACCCGATAGTATCACCACATGGGATGGTTTTACCACTAAGTTTTTGAACAAATTCTTTCCTCCACAAAAGACTATGGCTTTGAGAAATATGATTATGGGCTTTACACAAAAACCTAGTCAATCCTTTGGTGATGCTTGGGAAGAGTATAGTGAGTTGTTGAGGCGATGCCCTAATCATGGAATGGATGATCTAACCCAAATCAATACCTTCTACAATGGCCTTAAACCTCACCACCAAGATTCACTAAATGCTTCCGCGGGAGGGAGTATTCATTTCAAGACATACCAAGAGGCTTTGACCATTATTGAGACTAAGGCAATGGTTCAAACAAACGGTCCATTTGAAGAAAGAGTTCATGTGATCCAAAATACTTCTAAAACCCCTTGTGAAATCCAAATTCTTCAAGAGATTCTTCAACAAGTCAAACAAGGACAAGAAATGACTCAAGGCATGATTCAAGATTTTAAGAGCATGACATTGAACAAGTCCTCAAACAATGTGAATGCCATCACCATTTCTTGTGTTACTTGTGGAGGCCCTCACTCTTATGAACAATGTGACAAGGTGCAAGGGTATCAAGGGGAATGCTATGCTTATCAAGAGGAACACCGTGAACACTTCAAGCCTAACATCAATCCAAATAACCTTTCTTACAAATCCCAAAATTACCTTACTCCACCCGGCTTTCCACCCCAACCACCCACCCAAATTCAACAAAATCCTCCTCAAATTCTAGCAAGGAATCAAGGGCAAAGACAACCATACCAAGGCAATAATTACAAAGCACCCAATCAATTTCAACCTCAAGCTAATACCTTTTATCCACCACAACAAGGATTTAATCAACCACTTCCATTTATTCCCAATCAAGCATATGCTCCAATTCCAAATCAAGCTTACCCTCAAAACCAAACTCAAGGATATGGGATGCAAGAGACTCAAGAGTATGTTGACAAGAAAATGCGTGATATTGAGAAGAGAATGAATGACCAAGTGAAACGTACAATAGAGGAACAAATCAATAGGGTTTTAGTGGCGGTAACTCAAAGACCACAAGGGGCTTTACCTTCCAACACACAAACAAATCCTAGGGCTAATGTCAATGCTATTACAACAAGGAGTGGTACAACAACAAAGGATCCTTCACCTCCTAAACCTACTATTGTTCAACCCACTTGTGCTCCTACTTGTGATAAGCCTTCTACTTCTACTCCACCTCCTCAAAGTGCTCCTATTCACTCAAACACACCTTCTCAACCACCTCATACTTCTCCTTCACCTTCCACACTTCCCAATGAAGAGGCTAACAAAGACAAATCTTCCACTACAACACCTATTCCACCTACACCCAAACCCACTCTTCCATACCCTTCAAGGTTGAAAAAGGACAAGTTAAAGAACAAAGATGACATACAAGTGTCCAATTTCTTAAGGATGTTCAAGCAACTCAATATCAACATATCCTTTGCGGAAGCTCTTGCTTATATGCCAAAGTTTGCTAAGATGTTCAAGGATTTGCTCTCAAACAAAGAAAAATTGGTTGACTTGCCCAACACATCACTTAATGAAAATTGTTCCGCGGTGTTACTTAAAACCTTACCAACAAAACTTGGAGATCCGGGGCGCTTCTTGATACCTTGCAATTTTCCCGGTGTTGAAAATTGCATGGCTTTGGCGGATTTAGGGGCAAGCATAAATCTCATGCCTTTATCGGTTTGGAAACAACTCTCTCTTCCCGAGCTCACCCCCACTAGGATGACTCTTGAACTAGCCAACCGAACCATAGCTCACCCCGTAGGTATAGCGGAAGATGTGTTTGTAGGTGTGGATAAGTTTACTTTTCCGGCCGACTTTGTAGTGGTCGATTATGACATGGATCCTAGAGTGCCTTTGATTGTTGGTAGACCGTTTTTGAGAACGGGTCGTACCTTGATAGATGTGGCGGAAGGAGAATTAATTATGAGAGTAGAGGATGAGAAAGTGGTGTTTAAGTTAGGGAAAGTTTGTGATAGAAAAGAGGTTAAGGAGTCTAGACCTTGTGAGACGATTAACATTGTGGATGTGTTAGATGAAGTGTGTAATGAACACTTTCATGATGCTTGTAAGAATGCTAGTGATGAGATTCCACATGTTGAAACCGTGGCCTCAATTGCTCCCTCTTTAACACCTTTTGGAGAGAGTGATTTCCTCTTGGAGGAATTTGAGTCCAACTTTCTTGGTGATGATGATTCTCCCATTAATTGGGAAGAAGATATTCTTACAATCCAAAAGTTGCTCAATGAGGACCCTATTCCTTCCCCTATTCCACAAGAGATTACCATTGAGGAACCTTCCATAGTGAAACCTTCCATAGAGAGTCCACCTCCCATTGAACTTAAGGAACTTCCATCCCACTTAGAATATGCTTTCTTAGAAGGAAAAGACCAATTACCGGTGATTATTGCTAAGGAATTAAAAGAGGATGAGAAGGAGCAACTTATTGAAGTCCTTAAGAAACATAAGAAAGCTTTAGCATGGAAAATATCCGACATAAGGGGAATTGATCCACATTTTTGTACTCACAAAATCCTTATGGAGGATGATTATAAACCCGCCATTCAAAACCAAAGGAGAGTTAACCCAAAAATTCATGAGGTTATTAAGAAAGAAGTGATTAAACTCTTAGATGCGGGTATGATTTACCCCATTTCCGACTCTCCATGGGTTAGCCCGGTTCATTGTGTTCCAAAGAAGGGTGGAATCACCGTGGTGCCTAATGAAAACAATGAGCTTATTCCCACGAGACTTGTAACCGGTTGGAGAGTTTGCATTGATTATAGAAAACTTAATGAGGCAACTAGGAAAGACCATTTCCCGCTTCCCTTTATGGATCAAATGCTTGAACGCTTAGCGGGAAATGAGTACTATTGTTTTCTTGATGGCTTTTCGGGTTATTTCCAAATCCCAATTGACCCTAAGGATCAAGAAAAGACCACATTCACTTGTCCATACGGTACATTTGCTTACAAGAGGATGCCTTTTGGCCTATGTAATGCACCGGGGACGTTTCAAAGGTGCATGATGGCAATTTTCCATGATATGATAGAGCAAACCATGGAGGTTTTTATGGATGACTTTTCCGTATTTGGGAACTCCTTTAGCTCGTGTCTCACCAATCTTGAGAGAATGCTTAAGCGTTGTGAGGAGACACGTTTGGTGCTTAATTGGGAGAAATGTCACTTTATGGTAAAAGAGGGGATTGTTTTAGGACACAAGATATCCAATAAGGGATTAGAAGTTGATCGTGCCAAAATTGATGTGATTGCTAAGCTTCCCCCACCCACCTCGGTTAAAGGTGTGAGGAGTTTCTTAGGTCATGCGGGTTTTTATAGGCGCTTTATACAAGATTTCTCTAAGATAGCTAGACCGATGACTCATCTCTTGGAGAAAGAGGCTCCTTTCATTTTTGACCAAGCTTGTTTAGAATCTTTTGAGACACTTAAGGAAAAATTGACAAAGGCTCCCGTTTTGGTTTCTCCAAATTGGGAATTACCTTTTGAGCTTATGTGTGACGCTAGTGATTATGCGGTGGGGGCCGTCTTAGGACAAAGAGTTAATAAGCATTTCCAACCTATACACTATGCAAGTAAAACCATGACCGGTGCACAACTTCATTACACTACCACGGAAAAAGAGTTGCTTGCTATAGTATATGCTTTTGAGAAGTTTAGACCATACCTTGTGCTTTCTAAGACCATAGTGTATACGGATCATTCCGCTCTCAAGTATCTTATGACAAAACAAGATGCTAAGCCTAGGCTTTTGAGATGGGTTTTGTTGCTTCAAGAGTTTAAGATAGAGATTCGTGATAAAAAAGGGGCCGAGAATTTAGCGGCGGATCATTTGAGTAGACTTGAGCATCCTTTTCAAGGAGATTTCCCACATCAAGAAATCAATGAATCCTTTCCATTAGAGGAGCTCATGTCTATCTCTTCCCAAGAGGATGCCACACCTTGGTTTGCGGATATTGCAAACTATCTTGTGGGCAATGTGCTTATTGAGGGTCTTACTTACCAACAAAAGAAAAAGTTTCTTAAGGAAGTTAAGTATTACTTTTGGGATGATCCATATCTTTTTAGGCAATGTGCGGACCAAATCATTAGACGGTGTGTAGATGGGCCCGAGGCATTTAAAATCTTAGAGGCATGTCATAAAGGACCTACGGGTGGACATTTTGGGCCTAACTACACCGCCAAGAAAGTCTTTGATTCGGGTTACTATTGGCCTTCCATTTACAAGGATGCCCAAGAGATGGTGAAATTTTGTGATGTTTGTCAAAGACAAGGAAAAATTACACAACGTGATGAGATGCCACAAAATTTTATCCAAGAGTGTGAGATATTTGATGTATGGGGAATAGATTTCATGGGACCTTTTCCATCCTCTAAGGGAAACAAGTATATACTTGTGGCGGTGGATTATGTGTCCAAGTGGGTGGAGGCTAAAGCCTTACCTACTAATGATGCTAGAGTGGTTGTAAAGTTCTTGAAACAATTGTTTGCTAGATTTGGTGTACCTCGGGCCATCATAAGTGATCGTGGTACGCACTTTTGTAATGATCAATTCACGAGAGTTATGAAGAAATATGGAGTGAATCATAGACTTTCTACCGCGTATCATCCTCAAACAAATGGTCAAACCGAGGTCACAAATCGTGGTTTAAAGAGAATTTTAGAGAGAACGGTGGGAGAGCATAGAGCTTCTTGGTCGGATAAGCTTGATGATGCTTTGTGGGCGTTTAGGACGGCTTTTAAGACACCAATTGGTTGTACTCCTTATAGGCTTGTCTATGGAAAAGCGTGCCACCTTCCATTTGAGTTAGAACATAAGGCATCTTGGGCTCTCAAGTGGGCTAACTTTGATTTAAACCAAGCCGGTTCACATAGGAAAGATCAACTCAATGAGATGGATGAGTTGAGAGCCAATGCCTATGAGAATTCTTTGCTATATAAGGAAAAGACTAAGAAATTGCATGATGCTAAGATTAAGAATCGTGAGTTCAAAGTTGGAGAGCCGGTTCTCCTCTTTAACTCAAGATTGAAGCTTTTTGCGGGCAAGCTTAAGTCGAGATGGTCCGGTCCATTCACTATTGCTCAAGTGTTTCCATATGGAACTCTTGAGTTGTCCCAACCCGATGGTCCAAATTTTAAAGTGAATGGTCACCGTGTTAAGCATTACTTTGGGGAGGACATTTCCGTTGAAATGGTCCAAGAGGTCCCCATTTTCCCCATGAATTAATTCATTGAGGGACGAGTCGAGCTAGAGACTCATTAACTCAAGCATCGTATAACTAGGTTAGAGTGTTGTAGGTTAGAAATAAAGGCATAGATTTGGAGATAAGTGTAGGGGAGACCTTCTTTTGTCTTCATGCTTGTTTGTAGGGTTGCTCACTCATCTCATGCTTTGGAGCTTATGGAGGAGGCCCTTGTATCCGGTTCACTTCGTTACTTTAGTGATTTTTCATTGACACGTTGTGCTTAAACTTGATTTCACTAATAGTAGTCCTTTCCTTAACTTGGGTTAAGCAAAGTCTATTCATTGTCATAAGTGTAGGGGAAGTTTTTATACTTCCATGCTCTTAAACATTGAGGACAATGTTTAGCTTAAGTGTAGGGGGGTCTTCTATCGAAGTGACCTTACCTAGAACTTGTCATTGTCTTGCATGATAACATGGAAAATTGGATTTTCAACATTTTTCAAATTTTTGATCTACTTTGGCCGCCAAAAATATGCATTCATAATTTTTGCATCAATCATTTTCATTTGCATAACACATTTGCATTGTATATATTTCTTCTCTTATTTTGCATCAAAAATATATAAAAGAAAAAAAAAAAATATAATAAAACATGGTTTTAACAAGTTTAGATTTCTTTGACATATTAGGCCCGCCATGGATATTTTGACTCAACCCGAGTTTGCTTATTTTAGCATTCTCTAGCTAGTATCCTTAACCATGTAGTCCTTCATTGGTCTATTAGGCTAAGCTTCCACCAATTTCATTCTTTGAAATTTTAAATTTGTGGAGAATGGGAAATGATAGAGTTGAAGCAAGTGTAGAAGGGCTAGATAGACTTCATGGCAATTACTTGTGGCTAAACCCTTCTCTTCTTGACCTCTATTTTCTTCGCTTGTATATAATTGTTAATAAATAATCAAGTACGGTTTTAATTGTTTCGTAATCTCTTATGCATTTTTGGCTAATCATTCATGGTTAGTATGAGTACGTCTTAAGATTCTAAGTTAGCACGTTTTATGTGTACTAGACTTGTGTCATGCTCCATATTTAGCGGGTGTTTTTCCTTTTCTTCTTTGCAAATTTTTTGGAGAGGAATAAAGAAAAATAAGAGCGGCTTATGAAAAAAAAAATGAGTGGCTAGAAAAAAAAAAGAAAAAAAAAAAAAAAAAAAAAAAAAAAAATAATGCAAGACTCCCAAGAGGGGCAGTGTGGTGTTAATTATAGTGACTATTGAGTTCCAATATTACCTTGACGGGTTGCGGGGATTCAATAGATTGCTCCAATCCAATATTACCTTGACGGGTTGCGGGGTTGAAGATCCAAAATCTCAAAAAGATGAGGATGTAAATTATTGCGTGAGTTTTATTTTTCTTTCCTTAGCGAGTGTGTAGTTACTTATGAAAGCATGACATGAGGATTTTACACATAAGGCGAATGACTTATTATTCTTAATACGGACTTGTATTAATTGTGAGCGGTTTTTCAAGTAATGGATGAGAAGATTACTTAGGATTAAAACCGTCCTTCCTTATTTTTGGATTTTACATTTCTTATATTTCACACTTTAATAATGACAAATTTGCTCACAAGCAATTTGCTCAAATAATAACCGGTTCCACATTTAATTGTCATGAATAAGTTGATGCACTTTTTACTTGTGAATGCAATGATTCCATTTACTAGCTTGGTATGGGGAAAGTGAAACTTGAGGGTGATAAGTGTCCATGGTACTCAAGCCCTAATCCAAGTCATTGAATTCTTTATGAGTTATTTCCATCAAAACCATTTCAAGAAAAATCAAAAAGATATAGATAGAATTGTATTTTAATCCATTGCATTGATAAAAGTCAAAATCATGCATCATCTAGTTTAGAGTAGTGTAGATGCATCTCATATGGCCAAGGTGATTAATTATGAGGGAAATGTAAATTTTTAAGCCTTGAAAGATAATATTGCATGAGGACATGGCAATGCTCAAGTGTAGGGGAATTTGATATGAGCTTAAACTCATATCCTTTTATCAACAAATTACCCTAAAACACGAAGCAAAATACCCTTTTATATTGTAAAAAGCAGTGTTATGTGGTATGTTTGTGTTTGTGTGATCTTATGTAGGTAAAAGGATACAATTTCAAGCAAACAAGGAAAAACCAAGCTCAAAAGGATGAAAAAGACAAGGAAGGATCACAAGTGACAAGTTTTCAAAGCTCAAGGACCTATCTTGACAAGTCTTGAAAGTTGAGGGACTTAAAGTGCAAATACTACAAAGTCAAGATCCAAGTCAAACCTGGTCAAACTACAAAGTCAATCAAGTCAAAGGGTCAATTTGTTGAAGAATCAAAGTTGAAGGGCCAAAATTGTCAAAGAAATGAAGTTTCTAGCCTAAAAGAGAAATCTGCCAAGTTAAGGGACTTAAATTGCCAAGTTTGGAAAGTTATTCATGTTTAATCCAAGTGAAAGGGCTATTAACCAATCAGAGACAAGGAATCAGTTCACACGGATTGAGCATTTAAATCCCACTCAAGCCGCCACATTTAATAACCCAATCATAACAGTGCAATCCACGTGATACTTTTTCCACCAATAAGAAGCTGCCACGTGTATCTCTCCTTCAACTAAATATTTTTCCAGGAACGCGTTTTTGATAGAGTGCATTTCAGAAGAAGATCAAAACATCAAAGTTGCTCGTTTTGATGAGACGAATCCAATGGTGCAACTTAATTAGCATATAATTCATTGGATCAAAAATCCCCAATTCATGTTCATCACCTTCAAAATGGATATGCAGAATTCTTCCACGTGTCAAGCACTGATTGGCCTGAACACGTCACATCTCCAACAAACTCTCAAGTCTAGCCTATAAATACACAACTTGTTCTTCATTTTCAGTAGTAGTTAATTTTCAGAAAACACATAGTTCTCTCAATTTCACTTTTCTTTTTTTTCCCTCCTTTTCACCTAACAACTCAAGAGACTGACAACCTCTTGAGTTTGTTAGTTAGTTAGAACCCTTGTAACTACATTTGTAACAGAATTCATCAATAAAATTTCAAATTCTAGTTTTCCCGCCAATTCTTGTTCTTCAATTCCTGCTACCTTACTTGCTGTTATTGGATTCTATTGTTGCTGTTAGAAGTTTGTTATGATCATACATTGATCATAACTGGCTTTGTTGAAGAATTGTTGCTGTTTGATCAGAATTTCAGTCCTTTCCATTGTTCTTGAAGTTTTTCATGGCAGAATGATGATTGTAGCTGTTTTGGTGATTGATTTGAGTTGATAGCTAGTGATAGGTGGTGGTATCACTAGGGCAAGAGAGCTCAGCGCTCCTCTTCTACCCAAAGGATAACTACAATAGGTTTCATGCTTCTGTTTTTAAATTCCTCTAAACAGTTCTTGCCTGCTTCATTTTCTAGTGTAAAGCTGATGGCTGCCTGTTCTATTTGATTAGTAGTTGTTCATTAAGTGATCCTAGTGTATTGTAGCTTGTTCTTGTACTTTTGTGTTCAGTTGTGAAGTTTTAAGTTCATTTTCAGTCACTTTTTAGTCCTATAGCTTAATTGAGTTCTAGTTGGTTTAGTAGCTTGATTTCAGTCTCATTAGCCTTCATTTGGATCACTTAAACTAGTTTGCTAATGCTCTTTACTCAGCCTTAATCAGAACTAAATAATCCTTTGTAAAAGTTTGATCATAATCTGATAAGGTGTGTTTGGGACTAGTGGTTAATCAGTATTCAAGTATTGTTAATTGGATTTTAAGTGATCATTTGTAGTCATTAGAAGTTAACAAGTGTTTTTGAGTCATTTGCAAGTCCATAAGATAGTCAAACAGGCAATTGGTTGATAAAAAGTATGGGTCATACTTGTTTTCAGTTTTAGTTCATAAACTTGTCAGATTCATTTGCTTATTTCTCCTTCATTACTAGATCAAAATTGCTCAAACCAGTTTCTAGTTAAAGCTTACATCATAATCTTTCAGACTTTAAGAGGAAATCCTACAGTTTTCAGAAATAAGCAAGAAATCAGCTTATTAGTTAAGACCTGAGCAAATTGCATTCTCTGATATAAGTGGTTGACTGTTTTGCTAGATCTCACAATCCACTTCATAAAAGTCCTTATTTTCTTTCACAAATCAGTTTAGAAAGGGTTGAATATGAGATTTTGAGATTTTGAGCTTTTTCATAAATCTGGTCAACTTTTGGTCAACATAAGCTCATTTGAGCTTATTTTCAGATATCTTGCTTATTAGTGGATGAAATTTGTTCTAGTTTGATTTCCCCTGCTTTATATCAAGTGCTTATTCATTTTCTTTACAAAAATCAAGTTGTGGATGTCTGGATTATGCTATAGCTTATTTTGAGCTTATTGATAAGCTCTCTTTTGCTTATTTTGGACTTTTAGACATTTTCCTTAAACACACGTTTCTATTATTGGATTTGAAGTAGTTTGCAATTTGTTTCAGCTTAATTGGTTGAGAAATAAGCTCAAACGAGCTTATTCTTTCATTAAGCCCGTTTTTTGGTTATAAGTTTGGAAATTTGCACTTTAGTCCCTAGGAGTTTAATTAGTGTTTAAACCTAGCTAATCTTTCTAATTTTGTGGTAATTGCAAAAGTTAGTCCCTGGATTTGTTAGTTTGTTTAATTTCAGTTTTAGAAGTTTGTTAGTTTGTTAAATTTGGTTAGTTTGTTAGAATTTTTACAAGTTTAGTCCTTGTAGTTAACTGTTTTTCATTTTTAGTCCTTATAACTTTTAGAATTTACATTTCAAGCATTTATATTTCATAGAAATTACATTTTCAGTCCTTATACTTTTAAATTTTGCATTTTAATATTTTACTTAAATAAAATTTGGAATTTGCAATTTGTTTTACGTATAAATAGGTTTATATTTTTCATTTTTACTTAGTGTTGTTTGAATTAGCAATAGATTACCAAGCAAGCTTGAACAACCAAAAACAATTAAAAATTTGATAATTGATTGGACTTTCTATTAGTTAAGAACTGAGAAAACGAACTTGCATTATACACATTTCATCCCTCCCCTTTCTCCACCGAGGACGAGATATTTGATCCTGGAATTGATTATATAGGGAAATCTCGGTCTTCTACCGATGCAATAAATGGAAAATCTTTTCATTTGATTGGTGCGAGTCTACCTCGAGTAGCTCAATATTTTGCCTTACCCATTGTCCCACCCTTCTATTTCTTCTCTCCTATTTTCTTCTATCCCATTGGGATTTGTGTTGGAGTTGTGTTGTCTCGTCTTTCATCCGAAAACGAGGACGCTATCTTTGACCCCGGTATACGTTTATCGGATTTTTAAAGTACTCCACGTGCTTTTGGGCCTTGTTTATCATGTAAGCCCCACCAAAAATTGACCATACCATGATTATCCCTAAATGATCACATTTATGGGGATTCGAGTCGAGCTTTTGACTCGGTTATCAAAAACAAGGTGCCTCGTGGGGGAGACCCATGCTTATCCATGTAAATATTATTGCTTTCTAATTAGTTTAATGTGAGGGGATTTGTGCCCTTCCAACCTTTGTTCCGTGGTTGTTTGTGAATTGTGTCTTTTAGATCATCATCTTCACGATTGGAGCCTCTCGTGTTCGTTTCATGGGAGCACTCGATCGTTTGCTTTGGAGGCCTTTCCCAATATCCACATATGATATCCTTTTATGTTCTAACCTTAGGTTTTTAGCACACTTCATAAACGGCTATTACTTATTGGTTACACCCTTTCCATGCTAGATTAGGCATTCGACTACGTCTCTAGTATGGGGGTGTTTGCACCCCTAGACTCGAAACATTGAGGACAATGTTTAACTTTAGTATGGGGGGGTGAATAGATACTTGCCTTGCCAAACCTTCACGCTTTCCAAAGTTTATCGTTTTGTTATCGTTTTCTTGCAAAATAAGGCTAAAAATGGCCAAATTTTAAAATTTTTCTCATGTTTCATAAGTGTTTGAAGACACGAATGTAGATTTTCCGATGGCGAGAATAAGAGTAATTTTTGACTCGACCGTGCGTGTTGAGCACTTAGCTTTGATTCCTTAACTACACATTAGGCTAAGTCTCTTAAATGAGGACGAGAAATGATAGAGTTAATTATAAGTTACTATGCTAAACGTAGAGTACTCGTATTCTTTCAAAAACTCGTGTGTTCTCGTTGTTTGCTTATTCTCCCTTCGCATGTAAATATTTTTTGCTTAATAAATATTGATTTAGCGGTTTAGTTTGGATTGTTGGGTTTCTAGTCTTTTCTAGTAGCTTCCGTGTAATTAAATTGGGAAGACATTAAGATATCGCCAGCGTCACGGTTTTGAAGTATTGGCAACCCGAATAATCGAAAGCTTCACCTAATAATAAGATTTCAAGTGCTCACCTAAATCTAGCAAACAATTTGAAGCCCCACAAGGCCTAAAATCTATGCAAAATTGAAAGTGAATCAAGCCTTAATCTTCGAAGCTTTAAAGATCCAAAATTCGCTTTAGCGTGAGGATATACGTCTTTGGCTAATAAAACCACCGATGAGGCGGATAATAAAAGGCAAGGCAAGACCGAAGTCATAATAAAAGCTTCATGGCGAAGTTGAATAAAAGATGGAGGTAAACCAAAGATAATAAGGTCCTTCCGTTAGGGGGCGTATAAAAGTCTTGGTAATAAGTCTCATGTTCAAAACCGTTATAAAACCGTGTTTATCGATTCTTCTTGTCAACTTAATTTTTTGACATCGTTGTCTATTAGGAGGGGTTATTGATTTGATGGTCTTAGTTACACCGTTAGGACTCTATTTTTAGACCTAAATCTCTATTATCGCATAAGTCAACAATGTATCCTCGTGATCATTAAAGACATAATAAAATATAAGAGATACAACTTAGGAATAATGGGAGAATAAGTACGTGATTAGGGCATATGAGTAGTGTTAGCATTACTAACTTATAATGACAATGATCTCGTTGCACGCTTAGCATGGAATTAAGGTGAAAATCAAGGACGATGAAATTATTTCTAACGAAGCATTCACGTGTTCTTATTCTATGAACCTAAACGTCCCATTTTGCGATGAAAATCATACATTATGTCTAAAACGCAAGTAGTAGTAGTAATCATAGTGTAGCTAGTTATCATTTCAATAAAAGTCATAAAATTAAATTTTGGAGATGCTTTGATACTTTATTCTTAGCATTGCGTGAGGGCACGGCAATGGTTTAGTATGGGGGAGTGATGAGACTGCTTTTATACATGGTCTCATCGTCGAAAACGGCCTTAAAATGCATAAAATATCATAAAATACGCCAAATATATGCTCGTGTTTGTTACTTGTGTATTTTTAGGTACGGATATTGAGGAATTGGCAAAAGGACACAAGAATCAATCAAAAACGAACACGGGAAATGAAGTCGCACAAAGAACCGGGCCCAAGTTTGGATTTTGCAAAAAGACCCTTGAAGAATTGAAGATTGGCAAAAATGGCCCCTCATCTTTGAAGAACTTGTCACATTTGACCCTCAAATTATCAAATGTACAAGTAATATCCTTAATATTTGAAGATTGTACAAGATCAGTCCTTGGAATTTGAAGAATATACATTTTACATCCTTGGAAAAGCTTTTGGAAAAGTTTTGTGCCAGTTTTGACAACTTGGCAAAAGTTGATAAAGCTAAATCAAGCACTATTGGGGTTTTATTACAAAGTGGAAGAAAAAAGATAACCTGGGGACCAAATGTGCCAGACAACCAAACCTCCACAACCAACCAAATCATGACACCTCACACTACCCACCCACCAACCCATACCCATTACCCAACCCATTTACCCAGTCCAAAAACCGTCCAACCCATGAACCAGTTTATTAAAAGTGGTCAACTGGTCAACATGTTTCCCACCCAAACAAGTTTTTAAAACTTTCTTTTCCCAAAATAGATTAATCACTCCCTAAACACCCCCTTAAACCCTAGCTAATCCCCAGGAAGAACATGGACTAAATCAAAGGGGTTTTAAGTGAAACTTTCCAGATGGCTAATTAGAGTCACTCTCATCCCATCCCACCTCCCAAAACGTCCATCACTTTCATCCCTAGACAACCCCATGTGTACCCTACCCCACAAAGAAGAAGAAAACAAATCCTCCAGTCCATCCAACGACTCAAAAGCTACTCCTTGTCCTCCAAGTTCAAATTAACGTCCAAGATGAAGAAATGCAGCTGTCAAGTCACATGGGTGCCTTGTTGACCCAAATCAGTCAACAAAGAAGAGGGCATTTTGGAGATTTTTCAAATTAGGGTTTACATCTTTGTATTATTTTATTATTAGCCTAGAATGTTCCAACTAGTCTATAAAAAGGGTGTGAGCATGTTCACAATCCCTTGTTCCAGTTTTTGCACAACTTGTAATCCCTTTTTTATAAAATTGAAGTTTGGTATTTGTTAAAGTTCATTGTAATTCCTTTTAATATTTATAAAAAGTTTGTGTATTGTTGTTTGCAAAAGGCTGAGTTCCATAATTTGTTAAGATTTGTTGAGTTTTGAAAAATTCAAAAGGGTTTTAAAAGTTTGAAAATTTCATAAATCTGTTTTTTTGGAAGTGAAAGTGGACAAAGAAACTGATTTGTAAATTCTTAAAGGTTTTAAAACGTGTTGGTAAGATTTGGAAGTTTTGGAAAGATTTTAGAAAGAAGAAAGAGTAGAAAACAGAATATATTGGATATTGGTTGTTTTTTGTGTTTTTCTTCTTAAACAGGTACAAGTGTTGATTTGTTGAAGTTTTTCAGCCCCAACCCGAGTTGGATTGGAGGTGGATATTCATCCACAAGAACCCTTGGATGTAAGGGTTCTAAGGTATTTTCTTTTACCTTTGTAAAATTTCAGAAAGTGGTGGCTTATGTGATTTGAATGAGTGTTGGATAATTGTTGTTAAGAGCTGTTTGAATTGTGTTCTATTATGTTATTATGCATGATAGATGCTAGTGAACTAGTTTGAATAGGTTTTGTTAGGTTTCACTTTGTAAAAATTTGGTTTTCAAAAGATAAAGGACTGTTTGGCAATACGTTTTAGCAGGGGAGAACATTTGATTAGTGATTATTAAGAGTGTTAGGGTACTTGATTAAGGTAGATTAAGGATGCTAGTTAGTTGTTAGTAAGATTAGAACAAGTTTTAAGCCAATTTGTGTGCTAAAAAGTGAAAAAGGTATAGCAAAAATCTGCATATCAACTTTTGCCTAATTTTTCATAAAAATGGTGTTTGATTCTTGCAAACTGCTAAGTGTTAGGTTGTAGGGGTTATAGAACTTGATTGTGTACCATTGGGTGCCATTGTGTGCAAATTTTGGAACCTTGAAACCCACTAGAGTGCAAGTAATTAGCCATAAGCCCACAGACTTAGCATTTATGTCTCAGCAACTTGAAATTGCTTTGTGTGCATCATTTTTGTGAGATTTTTGATTGCTAAGTGTTGTTTTCAGCTTGTTATTGACTCCCTACACTCAGAAAGAGTGTAGGGGTGCCCCATTGTTCCATAAACAATCACCAAAAACAGCAAGCAAGCCAAGTCCTCTTGGTTTCCAAAAGTTTACAAGTGAACTCACTTGTTTTTCAGAAAACTAAGCAGACCTGGAAATGTTTTTGATCATAACTTGTTAAATCTTGGGTAAATTTGGAAGTTGGATTGTGTTTGGAAGCTATTAAGGGTCATTGATCAAGTGTTTAAAAGTTAAAAAAGCAAAAAAAAAATTAACGTTGCGCCGCAAGACCAACTAGTTGCGGCGCAACTAAAGGACCAACAGACCAAAGTTGCTTTCGTTTCACAAGCTGCGCCGCAAGACCCAACTAGTTGCGGCGCAACTGGAAGAGCTACAGGTCTTGGTGCTCTCGCAACACTAGTTGCGGCGCAAGTACTACCTGTTGCGGCGCAACAAAGTGAAAAAAAAAGGGGGTGCCAGGACTCGAACCCGTGACCACCCGTTCACCACACCAACACCTCAACCAACTGCGCCCTGGGGACTTTGACTAATCAGTTTGGTTTCAAACTTTACTTAACCCTTTTTCTTTTGTCTTATTTAAAATTAAGCCGTAGGGTTTAAGCTTATTTCTAGCTTATTTATAAGCTGTTTTTTGTTCCTTTTATTTTTCCTAGGTTTTTAATAGTACTTTTGATTTTTAAAAATTGGTTTTACATTTTTCCATTTATTAGTTTATTTTTTAGAATTTAATTATTAGACGTTTTTTATAAAATCCATAAAAAATACCAAAATAGTTTTTAATTTTTAGAAAAAATAGTTTTTAGGTTTTAATATATATTTTTGAGGTTTACAAACTATAAAATCTTGTTTATCAATCAATTCAACACACAACGCACTTGCCTCCTCGAGAGAACGATTCCCATCAAGGGTCATAACTTGTGGTTTTCCTAAATCACTCGTTAATACTTACCGCTTTTGTGTTGCTTTGTTTTTCCTAAAATAAAGTATATACAAAATCACTACACCATCGACTTAAAAAAACCAACCAAAAAAAACTTAATCTTTTTTTTATAATCGGATTTAAAAAAACGTTCAAAAGAAAACCCTAAATTTTCTTTTCATAGAAAAACATGTAGTTTTAACTCAAAAAAATTATTAGTTAAAAAACCTTTAGATCTCGATAATTATAACATGTTAAAACGGCTCTTGATGCCACTGAAGGTTTATGAAGTTCATAACAATTACATAATCATAAGCAAAGATCAAAGTACGTAATAGCGGAAACAATTTAACAAGATCATAAAAATAATAACATATTCATAATTAATCGAATTAGGTTACATACCTTTAGCTTGGACGATTCCAAAAGATAAAGAACGAATCACCAATTAGGGTTTATAACGAACACCACCAAGATATAGTCTAAAGTAAGACTACATTACGTTCTTGTACACATGTAATACAACGAGCTAACCGTAAGTCTAGTACGCGTAAACCGAGCTTCTATGCTTGTGGAAGATCTACCCAACAACCCTATATAGGGGCTAGGACTAGATTATTGCTAAACCAAAACCAAAGGATAAAAGGAACCCTAAAAAATGTGTTTTTCCATTGGTGTTGATCACAAGTAAGAATCCAAACAAACCAAACGAAAACCCTTATGGTTTCGTGTGACCCGATCGACCAAAAGAGAAGAGAAGGAAAAGTGTGTTTTTTGGTTCAAGAATTATGGAGGCCTCTATGTGTTTATATCGTGTCTCCAAACTTATAGCCCAAGACAAAACTAAATAAGGCAAGAAATCTTTTCTTCCTTTTTCTTGTTCTCCACCGCCGGCCCAAGCCCACAAGGGTTTTCCGGATCTTTCTTTAACTCCCGTTAATTATTACACATTAACCATTTGGTCCTTAACTCTTAAATTTAACGACGGTTAAAGTTATTGCTCGATTTAGTTTAATAAACATATAAATATATTTATTAAATAAATTAACTCTTTACGTATTATGTGCAATCCCGTAATCTCGAGTTCGATCCTAACTCAAAACTATTAAATTATAGTCCATAAACTTTCAGCAGATACCAACTTCTGCTTGAGTTCTTTAAAGCTCTTCTCTCGTTCATCAGTCCAGACGAATTTCTCCCCCTTGCGCATTAGTTTGGTCAAAGGCAGTGCTAGTCGTAAGAAATTATCCATAAACCTGCGGTGGAAACCAGCTAGACCCAGAAAGCTGCGAACCTCTGTGTCTGAAGTTGGTATCGGCCATTTGGTGATAGCCTCAACCTTCGCAAGGTCCATGGTTATGACTTCTGCGAATACAATGTGGCCCAGAAATGCCACTTTGCTCAACCAGAATTCACACTTGGAGAACTTGGTATACAACTGCTTCTGGCGAAGTATTTGCAACACTGTACGAAGATGCTCTTCGTGTTCCTCCTTGGATTTAGAGAAAATCAGAATATCATCAATGAAGACGGTAACAAGCTTATCCAGAAACTCATGAAAGACACGGTTCATCAGGCCCATGAAGACTGTTGGAGCATTGGTAAGTCCAAAAGGCATGACTACAAATTCGTAGTGTCCATAGCGTGTATGGAAAGCAGTCTTGTAGATATCCTGCTCTTTCACCCGTAGCTGATGGTAGCCAGATCTCAGATCGATCTTAGAGAAATGTTTGGCGCCTTGCAGTTGGTCAAACAAATCATCTATACGCGGCAAAGGATATCGGTTTTGGATTGTGATCTTATTCAGCTCACGGTAATCAATGCATAAACGCATGCTGCCATCCTTGTTCTTCACGAACAACATCGGTGCACCCCATGGAGATACACTAGGGCGGATGAAACCTCGCTCCAAAAGTTCCTACAGCTGCTCCTTTAACTCCTTGAGCTCAACGGGAGCCATGTGGTAAGGAGCCTTGGAGATTGGTTCAGCTCTTGGGACGAGCTCAATACCAAACTCTACTTCACGAGCAGGTGGTATGCCCGGAAGTTCTTCAGGAAAAACGTCAGGAAATTCTGACACGATAGGCTGATCCTGAATGGATGGAGTTTCAGACTCAATATCCTGAACAACAATTCTGAAACCCTCACAGCCATGTGACACTTAGGCACGTCGTTGTATACAGGCTTTCCTGGTATGAAACCATTATGAATGTACTCTGGTGCGTTGACATCACCAAAAATAACCTGATATGAATGGCAATCTATGGTGGCGTGGTGTTTGGATAACCAGTCCATGCCTAATATCATGTCAAACTCGCACATGTCTAATGGAAGTGCATCAACTTTGCGAATTCGGTCATCGAACTCTAGGGGAAGATCTTTGTGCCCATGTGTAGTGCGTACAGAGTCTCTCATTGGAGTGGATATGTTTAAGACATTATCAAGTGGCATAGGGGATATCCTAACACGATTAGCATAACCGGTGGATATGATTGAATGAGTCACACCCGTGTCAAACAAAACGCAAGCAGCTTGACCATACATAAACAAGATTCCAGTGATGGTATCTGATGACTTGTTTGCTTGGTCCCGCGTGGTGGTATACACACATCCAGTACTCGGAGGTGGTGTAACACCCCATTTGTTAAGATGGAGTGCTACAGTAAATTATGGTGTGTCATCAAAGCATGCAAGGAAATGTCTAAACATTATGACCATAAAAGGAAATAGCGGAATCAAACATCGGTATTCCAAGTAACTCCCACACAATCAAATATAAATATTGTAATGAAAGGACTAAACAATGTCTAAAATGAAGTAAAGTATGATAAATTAGAAAATAAATGCATAAAGTAATGAAGGCTGGATAACTTCCATCCTAATGCACATACTCTTGAAATTCTACTTGCGACCTTGGGTACCTGCCGTTTGGGAACATGGAAAAGTAGACGGCTGAGCATAACGCTCAGTGCACAGATATACAACAAAAGGGTGGAAAGACATAGGATATGAAAGCATATAAAGAACATAAAGCATGAATAGCAGCGGAAATGAATAAGTCCTGGGACCCCTAGGCGTATAACATGATCAACTGATTTTAGTTCTGAAAATATAGCTTATGTTTACTTGTAAAATATGTATTAGTTTACTGTACCCAAATAGCCAATATAGGTCATGAGGTCAACAATGTGCATGAATACATAGACGGGTGACCTCGTCATGCAATTAGAGGGACTGCCTCTAATTATACTGGTCTGGGTAGGAGGGATCATCTCCTTGTGAAGGATGCAAGGCACACACCACATTCACCATGAAATCCTGACTGAAACTGTAACTAGGATGCACCCATACGCCCCACATGATAATAATAATATAAGAATGGCCAAATAACTGAAAGGGACGTCCGAGCTATCACTCCGCCATGGTGAAGTCATAACACTAGTGCCTCTAGTGTTATGGTTATGGTACCTCCATAACTAGGTGAAACTGGTCATGCATGTATATGGCTAAGGTAACTAATAACATAAGCATTTAATTCTGTAACTACTGGGAAAACAATTGGCTGCATATGGGAAATCCTAATAAAGGAAGCGATTGTCCTTACTGAAGGATGAGAATCAGTACCATATGTCCAGTAGAAGCTAACGAAAACGATGAAGAAAATACTCCGCCTTGACGGATAATATTACATAAGAAATATGGACGTGCATGAGTTGTCTGAATTACATGTGTTTTATTGGTTCTTAGTGTTCTTAGCTTATTATACGTATTCTGTCATATTTTACTGTTTTAATGTGTATTCTGTAATTATTATGATGTTCTGTTAAGTATTATTCATGTATTAATGTATTATAATACTTGTATTGTAATACTAAGTAACTTTCTAAAAATAGCAGGTTTCCTAAAATAGTAAGTTTCCAAAAATAGAAAGTTTCCAAAAATAGTAAGTTTCCATAATTAGAAATAAGTTGGATTATTAAGTCAAGTAAAGCTTAATTAGTAATTACAAGTCACGATTTATAGCTTATTAATTAAATAACTAGTTAATTAATAAAACTATACGTTATATGGAATTTAATTAAAAATACATTTTTTAATTAAATTAAGCTAGATAAAATACCTTAGGTTATACATGTAATATTAATTTTAATATTTAACCTAAGTCATGAAATTAATTAAATTAAAAGTCTAGTGATTAATTTAATTAACATGTTTTCTGATTTTAATTATTTCCCGAACCCGAGTCCATGTTTTAAAAATTAACCCGAGCCCGTACCCCGTGTTTCTTAATAAGCCGAGCCAAACACCCCCCCCCCCTTTGACAGTGGCTAACTGGCCTAGCCGGTTGCCACTGTCCGTGTGGTCTTCCCACTGCCGAGCCACGGCTAAGTGCCGCCCGACTCGGTTCCCACCGCATGGGCGCCGGTTCCCACCGGCTGTTGCCGGTTCACACTGGTTATCACCGATTCCCACTGTTTTTAACCCGGTTCAAAACAAAGTCCCATCGAGCCTTGGAGGGGTCTCGGTTGACACTAACAATAGCTAAACAATATCTAAAACATAACCCCGACCATAGGTCGGGTCCCTTGGTGCTGCGTCCGAACAAACAAACCAAACCGAGCCCTTGTGGGTCTCGGTGGTATCGAATCAAACAAGCTGAGAGTCTTATGACTCTCGGTTGAGTCTCGGCTACACCCAAACCGAACCAAAACAACCCTAAACATCATGGTTTGATTATCTAACATGTTTTCTTGATTTGTTATTATGCTTCTCACATGAATTAATAAATGAAAATAAAAGAAAAGGGTTTTATGACTTTACCAAATGCGTGGAATGAAAGTATTAATGATCACGAACACGTAGACTCCAAACTAAATGATCAAAATCGTCTTGAACACCTTGTGGTGTTGTAGGTGGTCGGCGGCAAGAGAGAACCAAGGAGAAGGGTTTTGCAATTTTTGTTAAAACCTAAATTATGAAAAGTAAATCCCTGGTTGTTTAGTTTAACTTGGGTCATGGGCCAAAAGCCCATTTCTTCTCCTCTCTTGTTTAGCTGCGACACATAGGGAACCCACGGGGAAACCCGTAGTTTTCCCGAGTACAATTATTTACGTGTACGTTCATGTTTAATTATCGTGATGTTATATGTCGTGTACGTAACACATTTATAATATATACTTAATTACATGTTATTAAATATCGTGACACGTGAATTATATTACAAATGGAAAGTTTTAATTTTATCGTATTTTCATGAGTTACTGTTCATGTGTACTGTTCATGGTATTTTAATGCGGGAATTACAATTCTTCCCCTCTAAAAAAACAATTCGTCCTCGAATTGGAGAAACATAAACTGAAAGAGAACATACCCGAATCAGAACTAGAAATGAGGGTAAGAAGTCCGTATAGACTCCTCCGTCTCCCAAGTGGTTTCCCGCTCAGGATGATCCCTCCAGAGGATATTAACGAAAGGGACCGTCTTCCTCCGCATGACACGATCTTGTTTCTCAAGAAATCTCTCGGGTTCTTCTATGTATGAAGGTCCTCTCGAATCTGATCAAGCGGATACTAAACAATGTGAACAGGATGATAGTTGTATCCTCTGAGTAAGGACACATGGGACACGTTGTGAACGTGTGATAGCTGAGGCGGTAATGCTAAACGATATGACACTTCACCAACGCGTTCTATGATGTCGAACGGTCCGATGAAGCGAGGACTGAGCTTCCATCTAACTCCATAACGTTTAACTCCTCGTGCAGGTGATACCTTGAGGAAAACGTGATCACCAACCTTGAAAGATATATCCCTATGATGCTTATCAACATATCTCTTCTGTCGAGCACGAGCATCCTGAAGCTTCTCCTTGGCGATGGCGACCTTCTCATTTGTCACCTCGATCATCTCTGGCCCCTCAAATCAGTCGTTCACGCACTTGATCACAGCAGATTGAGGCGCGACACTTTCTGTCATACAACATTTCAAATGGCGCGCACTTGATGCTAGCCTGCCAGTTGTTTTTGTATGCAAACTCTACTAAACAAATATACTCATCCCAGTTTCGTGCCCACTCTAGAGAACACGCCCCTAACATATCCTCCAATGTCTGAATGGTGCGTTCTGACTGTTCGTCGGTCTGAGGATGAAAAGCAGTGCTAAGCTTAAGTCTGGTGCCTCAAGCTTCCTGCAAAATCTGCCAGAAACGTGATGTGAAACGAGGATCTCTGTCAGAGATGATTTCTGATGGAGTACCATGCAGTCTCACGATCTCCTTCTTTGCGGATTGGCAGAAAATGAGCAGATTTGCTCAATCTATCAACAATGACCCAGATGGCATCGTGTTTCTTCTGAGTAACTGGAAGACCAGTAACAAAATCCATAGAGATTTTATCCCACTTCCATTCTGGAATGTCCAATGGTTGTAGTATCCCACTGGCTCTTTGGTGTTCGATCTTTACCTGCTGGCAGATCATACACTTGGAAACGAAGGTGACAACATCCTGTTTCATACCACTCCACCAAAAATGTTGCTTTATGTCGTGGTACATCTTGGTAGAACCAGGATGTATGGAAAATGAAGAGCCGTGAGCTTCAGTCAACACAGCTTCCCTGAGTGTAGAATCACCAGGAACAACTAGTCCAGTGCCCTGCCATAAGATACCGTCATCATCAACACGAAACTCCATCTGCTGATCAAGGTTCTGAATGATAGCCCAAATCTCACCATCATCTTTCTGAGCTTCCTTGATCCTAGAATGCAAGTCTGGTTCCACTCTAAGATTTGCCCAGTAACCATGTCGCCCTTGTACACAAAACTCAATGTCGGTCATTTCCAGGTCACGGATGATCTCCTTTGCAACCTTGATGCCAGCAATCATACCTGACCTTCTGCTTAGAGCATCTGCCACCACATTCGCTTTACTAGGATGGTACTGAATGTTGGTGTCGTAATCCTTCAGTAGCTCTAACCATCTTCTTTGTCTCATGTTTAGTTCCTTCTGGGTGAAGATGTACTTGAGAATCTTGTGATTTGTGAAGATGTCACATGTTTCACCATATAAATAATTCCTCCAAATCTTCTATGCGAAAACAATTGCTGCAAGCTCCAAGTCTTGTGTAGGATAGTTTTCTTCATAAGGTTTAAGCTGTCGTGATGCTTATGCAATAATCTTTCCTTGTTGCATGAGAACACAGCCCAAACCATTTCCTGAAGCGTCACCATAGATCTGAAATCCACCTGTACCAGATGGAGAGTAAGAATAGGTGCAGTCACTAACTTCTGCTTAAGGTATTCAAATCCCTTCTCTCGTTCTCCAGTCCAAACGAATTTCTCACCCTTTCTCATCAACGGTAACTATAAAACTTCTGACCAGTCTTGAAAAGTTCTTAACAAACCTGCGGTAGTAGCCAACTAAACCCATAAAACTTCTGACCTCATTTCCAGATGTAGGTCTCGGCCATTTGGTGATAGCTTCAACCTTTGAAGGATCCATGGTGATCCCTTCTGCGGATACAATATGGCATAGAAATGCCACCTTGCTTAACCAGAATTCACACTTACAGAATTTGGCATACAGATGATTCTGGAAGACACGGTTCATCAAATCCATGAAGACTGCTAGAGCATTTGTGAGTCCAAATGGCATGACTACAAATTCGTAACGTGTACGGAAAGCAGTCTACGAGATGTCCTGCTCTATAACTCGTAACTGATGGTAGCCGGACCTCAGATCGATCTTTGAGAAATACTTGGCACCCTGAAGTTGACCGAAAAGGTCATCAATACGCGGCAAGGGATGACGATTCCTGATCGTGATCTTGTTCACCTCACGATAATCTATACACAAACGCATGCTGCCGTCTTTCTTCTTCACGAATAGTATTGGTGCACCCCATGGCGATGCACTAGGATGAATGAAACCTCGCTCCAGATGTTCTTGTAGCTAATCCTTCAACTCCTTAAGCTCAATGGGAGCCATGCGGTAAGGAGCTTTGGAAATTGGCTCTGCACCTGGAATGAGCTCAATTCCAACTCGACTTTACGAACAGGTGGTATGCCCGGAAGTTCATCTGGAAATACGTCAGGAAATTCTGACACAATAGGCTGATCTTGGATTGATGGAGACTCGGCAGTAATGTCATGAATATTAGCTATGAAGCCCTAACAGCCGTGTGCTAGTAATGCACGCGCCTCCATGGATGAAATAATTTGTACAGACCTCCCTGGCAGAAAACCATGGTGTATGTACTCTGGAGATTTAACATCACCGAAGATAACCCCATAGGTGTGGCAGTCTATAGTTACCTGGTGTTTGGATAACCAGCCCATGCCCAAAATCAAGTCAAAATCGCACATGTCCAAAGGAAGTGCGTCAACTCTGCGGATTCAATCATCAAATTCTAGGGGAAGATCTCTGTACACCTGGGTGATTCGTAGAGAGTCCCTAAGTGGCGTGGAAATGCTTAAGGCATTATCTAATGGCATAGGGGAAATCCTAACACCTACAGCAAAAGCAGTAGATACGACTGAATGTGTCACTCCAGTATCAAACAAAACATATGCTGCCTAACAATTCATAAAGAGATTCCCAGTGATGGTACCTGAAGCCTTGTTCGCTTGTTCCTTGGTAGTAGTGAACACGCGACCAGAAGTAGGAGGTGGCTTGGAGTTGGCATGTCCAGAGGGGCCTTTTATCTCACCCTGGCGACAGTCCATCTACTGATGGACTAATTAGCCACACTTGAAACAACCACCAGTACCTCGACAATAAACACTAGAATGTCTGCGCGAACAAGTAGCACAAATATGATGCATTAATCCTCCAGTAGGCGTCCTAACTAGCCGAGAGCCTGGTGAAGCAGATGGGTAATAGAAATGACTGTTTTCCTTAGATGACTGTTGTTGAGTGGCCAGAGGCTCCCGGTCCTCAGTCTTCTGTCTCTTCACTGAGCGGTCATAACCAAACTCCTCTCGTTCCTGAAGCATCTCAAGTTTACAGCCTGCATCAGCCACTTCTGCTACCGTGTTGAAGGTAGTACCCATCAAATTATTAGGGACCGATGTATGAAGAGCCCATCGAAAATGGTATGCTTGATCTTCAGCAGTACATAATGTTGTGCCAATAGAGCCGGCCAGACGAAGAAAGTGTTGCATGAACTCGCTGCTGTTCTCCCCAGCGCTCTGCCTAATTCCTTAGTACTCCCTCATCAGCTCATACTTCTCAGTCTTGGGGAAGGACGGTGGTGGTGAAGGATCGTTATGGTTTTGAGGATAAGGGTCAAATTGAACACCTTGAGCTTGAATTTGAAAATCACTTTCGTCCCTGACTTCATTGCGAAGTTGGGGAAGGATGGCTTGCGGAACTGTATTGACAGCTGCAGCCAATTCTTGAGCATTGCGTGGGTTCACCATCTGACAGTTTAAAACAAAATGCAACATAAATGATAAGTCTGAAATGAGATGAACATAAACATACATGAACAATGTATGAATCAATGAAAAAATTTAAAATGCATGAAATAATGAAAAATGCATGATGCAGTTTATAAAACTTTTATATGAGCGAGAGTGAACGCCTATGGTCCGTTCACCTAAAACAAAAGACATGGCGCGGGGACGCCTATGGGTTCGATCCGAAAATTAAAAGTTTCGATAAAAGCACATGCGACTAAATAGGGCCAGTCCTGTACCAACCATTACTTAGTCATAAACCTGCGACAATGATATGAATGCATGAAATAAAATGAAAATGAATGAATGCATGAACCAACTGTCAGTTCTAGGAAGACACTAGTGACTACCCGTAAGTCACAGGTCATGTTTTACAGAGCTACAGGTCGAAACCTTGGCTCTGATACCATAACTGTAACACCCCATTTGTAAGATGGAGTGCTACAGTAAATTATGGCGTGTCATCAAAGCATGCAAGGAAATGTCTAAACATTTATGACCATAAAAGGAAATACCGGAATCAAACATCCGTAGTCCAAGTAACTCCCACAAAAGAAAATATAAATACTGTAATGAAAGGACTAAACAGTGTCCAAAATGAAGTAAAGTATGATAAAGTAGGAAATAAATGCATAAAGTAATGAAGGCTCGATAGCTTCCATCCGAATGCACATACTCTTGAAATCCTACTTGCGACCTTGGGTACCTGCCGTTTGGGAACATGGAAAAGTAGACGGCTGAGCATAACGCTCAGTGCACGGATCTATAATAAAGCATGGAAAGACATAGGATATGAAAGCATATAAAGAACATAAAGCATGAATAGCAGCGAAAATGAATAAGTCCTGGGAAACCTAGGCGTATAACATGATTAACTGATTTTAGTTCTGAAAATATAGCTTATGTTTACTTGTAAAATCTGTATTAGTTTACTATACTACCAAAATAGCCAATATATGACATGCGGTCAACAACGTGCATGAATCCATAGAGGGGTGACCTCGTCATGCAATTAGAGGGGCTGCCTCTAATTATACTGATCTGGGTAGGAGGGATCGGCTCCTTGTGAAGGATGCAAGACACACACCACATTCACCATGAAATCCTGACTGAAACTGTAACTCAGATGCACCCATATGCCTCACATGATAATAATAATATAAGAATGGCCAAATAACTGAAAGGGACGCCACGAGCTATCACTCCGCCGTGGTGAAGTCATAACACTAGTGCCTCTAGTGTTATGGTTATGGTACCTTCATAAGTAGGTGAAACTGGTCATGCATGTATATGGCTAAGGTATCTAATAACATAAGCATTTAATTCTGTAACTACTGGGAAAACAGTTGGTTGCATACGGGAAATCCTATTAAAGGAAGAGATTGTCCTTACTGAAGGACGGTAATAAGTGTGAAAACACTTATCTTTTTACCACTTAATTATAATAATAACCAAGCCAAAACGTGTATTTTATGTCATAAATGTCGGAATTATGCATGGTTTGTGTTTTTGTTGTGATTTAGGATCAAAATGTGAAAAGGGAAGAAAACACGGGCTTTCACGGGCTTTTATCGAAGAAAAAGACAAAAGACGAAGTCGAAAGATCAAGAGTGCAAAAAGAACGGAAGTCCAAGGTTTATTCTGAAGACTTATCGAAGAAAAAGTCTAAAGACGGAAGTTTAATGAAGTCGAAGAACTCAAGTCTAATTAATGAAGAAATTATAAGACGAGTTCAATATATCCCGAGACAACGTCGAGAAAGTCGAAGAATTTAGAAGATGAAAAGACGAGAGAAGAAAGAAAGGAGCAACACATACTAACCTCCCTAATCACCTATAAATACCCTCCTAATGACACATTAGGAGGTGTTGACTATTTGACACATAGTTCTTCCACCTTTAATTTTCACGTCATTTACTTAATTGTCATTTAATTTCCTTGTCTTGCACCTTTAATTTCTTGCCTTTAATTCCATGTAAGTCTTTTAATTTTGTTATTTAATCTTATTTTTAATCAAGTTTTTATAAATCTCTCATTCTACCTTTCATGTTTTGCTTAATCTTTATATTAAGTGTAGGGAGGACTTCTATCGAAGTTAAGTGGCCTTTTTCCTTGTATTTGTCCTCACTTTAACCGGAAAATTGATTTTTCGACATTTTTCAAAATTTTTGATCTATTTTGGCCTTGTAGTTTTTCCTTTGTTATAGTTATTTTATTTCGTTGCTAGAATAAATTTTAATAAAGTGGTTTTAATTTTTAAACGTTGTGAATCTTTTGACTCAACCCGAGTTTACTTATCTAAGTTTACTCTAGCTAGTATCCTTAACGTGTTTAAGTCAAGTTTTGATAGGTTTTTATATAGGAAACTTTAAAACGCGAAAGTCTTAACTCTTACGGGTTAAGAACAAGAACTTTTCGCAGTTCCTATAATTGATCCTAGAAAGTCGTTTATCAAGGGAACTTTAAAATGCGAATTCTAAAACTTGAAAGAGTCTAAGAGTTTGCAAGATCCTATAGATGACTTGAAAACCCAAAACTTCGATTTAATAGGCTAAGCATCCACGAGTCTCATTCCATGAGATTTTAAATTGTGGAGAACGAGAGATGATAGAGTCAATTATAAGTTTGGTATTCTTTCATGAATTTATGTGAGTTAATTATGAGCTTTTTCTCCCATCGCTTGCTAATAAATTTAATTGCAATAAATAAGGTTGTACGATTTTAAAAGTTACTTAGCTTCTAGCACAAGATCATTTAAAAGTTGCTCGGTATTAACTAGAGTTCATAGCCAATGCATAACTTATTTAAGCGGGATGCGAAGATTGGCGAGTCCGAAAAGGTCCTAACAAGGCATGAGGGCTACATTTTGTTGCTAAAGATTCCAAGTGATGTGAAGAATCATTTATCAAAAATCAATATGAAGGATCGAGACACACGACGAAAAGCAAATACTCCCCTAAAGATCATGGAGAAGTCTATCCAAAAAGACCCTAACAAGGTATGAGGATAAATAGTTCCAAGTCCTAAAAGGAGGCGGATCGTTGTATATCAAAATCCCAAATAAAGATTGGAGAAAAATGAAGAAGTCGTGGTCCAAATATGAAGAATCTCTCAAAGAGTTCAAGTGAAGAAATTCCTATTATGAAGAGAAGACCATTATTTCATGAACGTCTCTCAAGATTTGAAGTATGAAGTCGCTGCCAAATATCGGTCCGAGAAAGGTCTCAAATCGTGAAGCGAGTTATGCCAAGATATGAACTTTATGAGATCCCGAGAAGCAGTTTTAAAAGATTTTGTCCTTTATCTAACTATTGATTAAATCGCCCTACTTTATTTTCAGCCTAAATAACTATCGAAATAAGTCAACAATGCATCCTCGTGATCATTCAAGACAATAATAAAATATAAGAGATACACCTCGGAATAAGGGAGTCTAAGTAAATAATTGGCCCACATGAGTTTGTGATAGTTTGCTAACTTATAATAACAATGATCTCGTTTTTAAGCTTGGTTTGGGGAACGTGAAACTTGAGGGTGATAATCATTCATGACATTCTAAAACCCTAAGGTAAGTTTTTGATCTTTTTATTTGTTTTCTTCCTTTGCATATTTTATAATTTTCTATCTCTTTAATAAAGGCCAATGTGGATTGATTATGATGAAAAATGTAAAACTTGCTTTGTAATTAATGCATTGCATGAGGACATTGCAATGGTCAAGTGTAGGGGATTTAATAAGTGTGAAAACACTTATCCTTTTACCACTTAATTATAATAATAACCAAGCCAAAACGTATATTTTATGTCGTAAATGTCGGAATTATGCGTGGTTTTGTGTTTTTGTTGTGATTTAGGATCAAAATGTGAAAAGGGAAGAAAACACGGGCTTTCACGGGCTTTTATCGAAGAAAAAGACAAAAGACGAAGTCGAAAGATCAAGAGTGTATTGCTTATTTGGTTCATAGCTTATTCGATTTTGCTTATCTACTTTTTCCTACTGTATTCTGATCCACCAATCGGAAAAGGGTTTATGTTATTCCGACGAAACATTCTGATTGGTCCATCGGAAAAGGGTTTTGGATTTCGACCATGATTTCGATCAGGTTTCCGACGAGGGTGCTAGTTTGGTATTCCGATAGGTGAGGTAAACCTTCATTCCGACTGGTGATTCTGATCATATTCCGATAGAAGCTTTCCAATTCTATTCCGATAGCTTCTGTTTCTCACATTCCGATAGGATCATTCCGACCTTATTCCGATAAGCGAGGTAAGCATACATTCTGATCGGATTCCGATGTGATTCCGATGGAGGGTATTCCGACGGTAGGTTTTGTTTTATTATTTTGCCTTAGTTTTATTTTTAAGTTTGCATTATTTTAAGTTCTCAAATTTTACTTTTCGTCAAACTTTAATTTTACGTCATTTAATTAATTTACTTTTAAAGTCTTAATTTCTCGTCATTTACTTTTAAAGTTTTAAATTTTGCACATTTACCTTTTAATTAGTTTTAGCTTTAATTACCTGTCATTTACTTTAACGTTTCACAATTTAATTTTACTACAACGACCAATCTATTTGTTTTTCACCAAAAGACGACTGAGTTGCACTAAGTAATCAATTCGATTAGACATAATAGAACAATTTCACATAGTTTTTCAGTTATTAAATGGCGCCGCTGCCAGCTCTTTTCGTAAAGATTAACGGTTTTCTGTGAGAGACGCGTTGAATTTTAGGATCAGGTCACTCGTGAGCGTTATTTTTTTTGTGTCAAAAATTTTCAAAAAATCATAAAAATTAAAAATTTTCAAACATACAAAAACATTAAAATACATATAAAAAGCAATTATTTTTCAAAGTTTTGCACCAAAAAGATTTTATTTTTATAAGTGAATATATATTCTCTATTTCTTTGTATATTTTTCTTTTTCTTTTGCAGGTGTATGCGTACTAGATCTTCATCTTATTCCGAGCCCGAGACTCGTGAAGATTTAGATATGGCTGGTGTGTACTGTTGAGTCTTAGGATCTAGACTCATCTGGGATATTATAATCATGATTGTAAATGCACATCGGAATAACAAAGAACACAATCACAATTAAGAACAAGGCTTTCACTAATAAATATTACTATTAATAATGCTACTAACTACTACTCCTGGTGCCCTATAGGCTTGACACCAGGAGGAACACACACACACCTATGGTTTACATTGTTTGTGAATGAGTGAATGACCATGTGTGCCTGACCATCTTTATATAATAGAGGTACTAGGGTTACATCACAACCCTTGCTTACTATCTAAGCTAATATATTACTACTAGGTCCTTCATCTTGTTTTGTTATATCAACTCAAGATCTCTAAGTCCCAACAATCTTCCCCTAGTTGATTTGACAAAACCAGTAAGCACAAGCTTCCCCTGAAGCTAATATAGATGAAGGCTAAGCTTCCCCTTGATCCATGCATTCTTCCCCTTTTTGTCACATCAACTCAAAAGGGATTGTCTTCCCCTTAAGAATTGCATGTCAAATCTAGTAGGTTCCATGGAGAGATCACTGATGAAGAAAATCAAGTATAACAAATTTGATGAAGAAGTGGAATCTCTCAAACTCTTGTCTTATGTCTTGCACTAACCACGTGACGTCGAGCTCGAACAAAATCCTCAAATAAATGAGACACTGAGCACAATAACGTAACCCCTTCAAGGATAACAAATGTACGCATAGAGCAAACTATCTTAAAAAGGCTCATAATCCTTTTAAGATATGAATAGATCGTACCCCTTCGCTAGATATGTCGAGTCTTTGTCACCATACAAACCAAGCAAGTTAGCTTAAAAGGTACTCCATTCCTTCTAAGATATGATAAGAACACAAAAACTGTGAAAATCAACTACAACATAAAATAAGTGATACGCAAATGTATTCTTCAATGAATCTCCACAACGAAATGATGATGGCTGAGAACTCCTCCTCCAGTAACAGTAATGACATCAGACTAGTCAATAAATCAAAGTAGTAGCAATCTTACTTGACTAGTAGGAACAAAAACCGACCGAAGAAAGTTAGTATACAACAAGCCAGAAGGAAGCATAATCAAGTCAGCAAGAACATACGCCTACCAGGAGGAACAAACCAGTAGGAACCGACCAATGGTACGGACCAGTAGAAACCGACTAGTATGAACCGATGATTCAACCAGGAGGAACCATCAAATATTACTAGGAGGAACCGCGAACAAAACCACCATGAACAATATATGACCCGTAGGAACCATAGGTCACCAGTAGGAACAACATAACCTACAAGTAGCATCTCAAACCCTTCTACTATTTTTTTTCTTTAACACATTCTGTCACCACACGCTGAAACTGTTGCTATGGCTATTGCAAATCTGTCGCTTAGCTGTCTCGGTCACAAACGTGGGCACTACTTAAATAATATGGACAAATACAAACCAGCCCATAAATAAACCGTGTATCCTTAAATCACGTAGGATACTAAGGCAACTTCCATTATTGCAACGTGAATATTAACACCGTATATTTCTTCCATAAATAATCGTTTGAATATATGACCCCACAACAAACCTTACTCCACACGTTTTGCTATCCATAAAAAAAAATATACCTCGTCCAAATGAAGAAACAAATATAATCCCATAAATCCACATTCCAAAAATATATTCCACAAAATTAGCAACTCAAGGAATGATTTGTATCTTTATCATAACTGATTTGTAAAATAGATATCCTAGAAATATGGAAATAAAGATGCGTCCACACGTCTTTGCTATATCACAAATCACGTTCAAATATATCCTATATTATATATCACGTCCAAACTATTTTGTAGCCCGTATCCCATAAATTACATCCAATAAAACTGGTATCCCATAAAATCCGGATCATTATTTCTTAAGGTAACACCATTAATTACGTCCAAAAATATGAGAGATACCAATCTTTTTCCAAAATATAAAAAGTCTGAAATCACGTGAAGATTAATTTTCTTGTTGCAGTACTATCATATCTCTTACCTTGCTTTTCTCATCAAGTACTATAATCAAGAAAAACGTACCTCCCTGAGAGATATACATATCTCCCTCACGTGACTATGGATTGTGAGTACAAACATGCAAGGAGACGTCCCTTTTCTTTGTGACAAAGACCCTTGGAACTGCTGTTAACCACATGCTTTCCCACGCTTCTTTCATCTGCCCTAGGACCACAACCGTATGTCCTTTGTTCTTTTGAAGATCACGAACCAGAAAACTTTTGTATCACACAAATGAAAATAGCAAGAACAATTAACGAATATAGGGTTTAACAACCCTAAACTCATATGATGATCCTACCATTCTACGTTTGTTTAAACCTGCTGTTTTCTTTGAAGAATCCAAGTCACGATCAAAGCACTCCCTATAATGCTCCAAAACATGAATCTAGGGTTTCCAGGTCAAAACCTAAAAATGAAAATTTCTTTAAAGAATATCACAACAGCCACAAACATCTATCATACTAGGGTTCATCGTTGATCAAGGATTAACTCACCAAAGCTAGTAATACCACCTTCAAAGTACCAGCAGCAACATGAAATATCAGCAGCAAAACAATACCAAATCATCTAGGGTTTGTTAGGAAAAACCCTAGATCAGCAACTTTATTGAAAAACAAAAATTAACACTAATAGAAAACCTTGTAGATCAACCAGATCAAGAGCCAACAAGCTCTGATACCACTTGTTGAGTCTTAGGATCTAGACTCATCTGGGATATCATAATCATGATTGTAAATGCACAGCGGAATAACAAAGAGCACAATCACAATTAAGAACAAGGCTCTGACTAATAAATATTACTATTAATAATGCTACTAACTACTACTCCTGGTGCCTGATAGGCTTGACACCAGGAGGAACGCACACACACCTATGGTTTACATTGTTTGTGAATGACCATGTGTGCCTGACCCTCTTTATATAATAGAGGTACTAGGGTTACATCACAACCCTAGCTTACTATCTAAGCTAATATATTACTACTAGGTCCTCCATCTTGTTTTGTCATATCAACTCAAGATCTCTAAGTCCCAACATGCACAACAACAATAATCCACCCCACCCCAACATGAATAATAACAACAATGTTCCCCCACCAGACCTTCGGACGATGGAGGAGCTATGTCAACCAACCATGAACGGACGAGGAGGACCGATTGCGCCGATGCAAATCACGGCTCCAGAGTTTTCGTTGAAGCATCACATGATCCAACAAGTTCAAAACACTTGTCCATTTCGCGGATTGCCGGATGATGATGCCAACAAACACCTCGACAAGTTCATTACCATTACTCAAAGCATGAAGTTGCCCGGTGTCACTATGGATTTTCTTCGCCTTCACCTATTTCCACACACCTTATCCTACCATGCCGAAAAATGGTTTGATCGTCTTCCGAAGAATTCAATTCATACTTGGGATGAGATGACTCAACGCTTTTTGTCGCGCTACTTTCCACCATCCATGGTCACGAGCCTTCGGAATCAAATTAGTGGATTTACACAAGAATATGATGAATCAATTTTTGATGCTTGGGAACGATATAATGTTTTGATCGATCATGTCCAAACCAAAACATGCTCCCCGTTACCTTAATTGATACTTTCTACAACGGTTTAACTTTTCGTGATCGTGATACGATTAATGCAGCCGTCGGTGGCACATTTATGAAAAGAAGACCCGAGGAGTGTAGAGAGCTTATAGAGAACATGACTACTCATCACAAAAATTGGGATTCATCCGCATCTTCAAGGAATAACCCGAGAGTCAATGTGTCTTCTACTTCTTCAAACCCTGATATCACCGAATTGACCTGCGCAATGGTCGAAATGAGTAAAAACATGCAACTCTTGGCTACAAATCAACAACAACAATTTAAAGCTGTAGCAACTTCTTGTGAGATTTGAGGGGGTCCTCATTCATAAACTGATTGTCCTTCTACTCATGACAATCTGGAAAACGTGTATGCGGCTTATGGTAACTATTCAACGGAGAGATACCAAGCCCGACCTCAAGGTGATCGTAACTTGCTAGGTTACCGTTCTAACAACTTTCTTTCACCCGGTTTTTCTCCTCAAAACCACAACCCCAATAACTACAATAGAAGAGATCCAAACCCACCTCGAGCTTCTAATCCTTATCACCCACCTGCTCAACAAACGCTACCCATTAATCATGATGTTGAAACTTTCATGAGGACCCAAGGAGAGCTAGTTAAGAATCTACAAATCCAAATCATCAACTTGAACGGAGATATCACTAATCAAGGTAATGATATTAGATCCGAGCTTCGACATGATATACAAACCTCTTTTAGCAATCAAACAAATGATTTGAAGAATATGCTGGCTAGTTTCCTCCCAAGTACTCAACCCTCTACTTCGTGCTCTCTTCCTTCAAATACTGTCACCAACCCAAGAGCGAATGTGAGTGCTATTACTACACGTAGTGGAGCTACCTTAGTAGGAACATCTATCCCTCCCGCAGTTACTCCATACACACCTCTTCCACCACCATTTATCCCTCCTAATCCCACGCCTAGTATTAGTTCTCCATTACCGTCTCCACCTCTTAATAAAGAAGTACCCAAGAAGAACCATTCGCCAACCCCACCTTCCACCTTTAAGCCTTCAACATCTCAACCTTTACCTGCTACACCTAAACCAACTAAACCCAATATCCCTTATTTTTCTTGCTTAGACAAGTGCCAATTGCTCACCAAGGATGATATTCAAGTGTCAAACTTTTTGAAGAAGATTTTGGGAGTGATCATCACCCTTAGCCTTGTTGAAGCTCTTGCCCAAATGTCGACATTTGTTAAGATGTTTAAGGAATTGCTTAATAAGAAGGAGAAGATGGTCGAGTTTGTTAAGGGTCGGGAATGATGCACAAGTATTTAAAATGGGGAAGATCACAACCAAACCCAATGGAAGAGAATCAGCGAATATGGTTAATGTGCTTGATGATTTTGTCGTCTACAACAATCCTCTTTTCGAGTCTTGCTATGATAATCCACTTTTTCAAAATGATGTGGATGATTCTCTCTCCAGTTTAGATCCTCCACCAATTCATGAGTCTCCACCAATTTATGATGACTATGATGATGATTCTAGTTTCGATGGGGATGATTATGATAATTTTGTTTCAGAGTATCCAGACATGCCAACTTATGATGATTTTGATGATGTTGATACTCTCTCGAGTGATTCTTCACATGATGACCTTGCACCTACTTTTGATGAAGATCCTCCACCAACAATGCTTGATCCTACTTTGGATGATTACTCATTTGAGGAAGACTTTGCTACTTTTCTCAATACCTACTTCCCAAATGAGAGTGATTCTCCTCCTTTGGACTTTGATTTTGGTCTTTATCCCCCTTCGGATATGAAGAAACCCTTTTCAAAGGAGAAGAAGCCGGAAGACACCGATATTCGCAGTACTTATGTCTTGACACCTCTTTATCCACCTTCTGAGGATGAGATTGTGATATTTATGAGCGGATCTTCTTCAAGGTCTACTGAGCCTGAGTGTTATTTTCCCCTAAAGGAAAAGGTGTTCGATCCTGGTATTGCAATTTTTAAGCCATCTCAGTATCCATCTGATGAAATAAAAGGAAAATTTTTTGGAACTTATGGAGATATGCTTGCACCTCATCCTACTTTCTACCACCGTGCTCAACAACTGCTTAAGGGAACCTTGCCTACTCTTCTTTGGCTTGCCTTGTTCGCCTTAAGCTTATGCTACTTGATGGATGTAAACCATGTATTTGATCCCGGTGGATGTGTTTCAAGTTTCTTCCTATGTAATCAAGGTCGAGTCAGGCTCACGACTCGGTTAACAAAAACAAGCGCTTCTCAGGAGGCAACCCAAGTATCTATCCTTTTTATTTTGTTTTTATAATAAGTGTAGGGGGAGACCCTAGTATGTGTTTGTTGTTTTCTTTCTTATCATGTGCGGGGATTCGAGCTATCAAAGACCCATTCTTGATGACTTTTTACGACCCGTAATTCCATGTACCCGTCTTCCCGGTTCTATCCTAAACTCTTTTGATTCACTATTTAATATTCTTCAATATTAAAATAGGAATCACTTTAGTTGTCCTTTCCTTAGCAAGATTTAAACAAAGTGCACAATGTCCTAAGTGTAGGGGAGGTTACTTCCACATGCTTAAACATTGAGGACAATGTTTATATTAAGTGTAGGGGGACTTCTATCGAAGTTAAGTGGCCTTTTTCCTTGTATTTGTCCTCATTTTAACCAGAAAATTGATTTTTCGACATTTTTCAAAATTTTTGATCTATTTTGGCCTTGTAGTTTTTCCTTTGTTATAGTTATTTTATTTCGTTGCTAGAATAAATTTTAATAAAGTGGTTTTAATTTTTAAACGTTGTGAATCTTTTGACTCAACCCGAGTTTACTTATCTAAGTTTACTCTAGCTAGTATCCTTAACGTGTTTAAGTCAAGTTTTGCTAGGCTTTTATATAGGGAACTTTAAAACGCGAAAGTCTTAACTCTTACGGGTTAAGAACAAGAACTTTTCGCAGTTCCTATAATTGATCCTAGAAAGTCGTTTATCAAGGGAACTTTAAAATGAGAATTCTAAAACTTGAAAGAGTCTAAGAGTTTGCAAGATCCTATAGATGACTTGAAAACCCAAAACTTCGATTTAATAGGCTAAGCATCCACGAGTCTCATTCCTTGAGATTTTAAACTGTGGAGAACGAGAGATGATAGAGTCAATTATAAGTTTGGTATTCTTTCATGAATTTATGTGAGTTAATTATGAGCTTTTTCTCCCATCGCTTGCTAATAAATTTAATTGCAATAAATAAGGTTGTACGATATGAAAAGTTACTTAGCTTCTAGCACAAGATCGTTTAAAAGTTGCTCGGTATTAATTACAGTTCATAGCCAAGGCATAACTTATTGAAGCGGGATGCGAATATAGGCGAGTCCAAAAAGGTCCTAACAAGGCATGAGGGCTACATTTTGTTGCTAAAGATCCCAAGTGATGTGAAGAATCATTTATCAAAAATCAATATGAAGGATCGAGACACACGACGAAAAGCAAATACTCCCCTAAAGATCATGGAGAAGTCTATCCAAAAAGGCCCTAACAAGGTATGAGGATAAATAGATCCAATTCCTAAAAGGAGGCGAATCGTTGTATATCAAAATCCCAAATAAAGATTAGAGAAAAATGAAGAAGTCGTGGTCCAAATATGAAGAATCTCTCAAAGAGTTCAAGTGAAGAAATTCCTATTATGAAGAGAAGACCATTATTTCATGAACGTCTCTCAAGATTTAAAGTATGAAGTCGCTGCCAAATATCGGTCCGAGAAAGGTCTCAAATCGTGAAGCGAGTTATGCCAAGATATAAACTTTATGAGATCCCGAGAAGCAGTTTTAAAAGATTTTGTCCTTTAGCTAACTATTGATTAAATCGTCCTACTTTATTTTCAGCCTAAATAACTATCGAAATAAGTCAACAATGCATCCTCGTGATCATTCAAGACAATAATAAAATATAAGAGATACACCTAGGAATAAGGGAGTCTAAGTAAATAATTGGCCCACATGAATTTGTGATAGTTTGCTAACTTATAATAACAATGATCTCGTTTTTAAGCTTGGTTTGGGGAACGTGAAACTTGAGGGTGATAATCATTCATGACATTCCAAAACCCTAAGGTAAGTTTTTGATCTTTTTATTTGTTTTCTTCCTTTGAATATTTTATAATTTTCTATCTCTTTAATAAAGGCCGATGTGGATTGATTATGATGAAAAATGTAAAACTTGCTTTGTAATTAATGCATTGCATGAGGACATTGCAATGATCAAGTGTAGGGGATTTAATAAGTGTGAAAACACTTATCCTTTTACCACTTAATTATAATAATAACCAAGCCAAAACGTGTATTTTATGTCGTAAATGTCGGAATTATGCGTGGTTTATGTTTTTGTTGTGATTTAGGATCAAAATGTGAAAAGGGAAGAAAACATGGGCTTTCACGGGCTTTTATCGAAGAAAAAGACAAAAGACGAAGTCGAAAGATCAAGAGTGCAGTGCTTATTTGGTTCATAGCTTATTCGATTTTGCTTTTCTACTTTTTCCTACTGTATTCCGATCCACCATCGAAAAAGGGTTTCTGTTATTCCGACACAACATTCCGATTGGTCCATCGGAAAAGGGTTTTGGATTCCGACCATGATTCCGATCAGGATTCCGACGAGGGTGCTTGTTTGGTATTCCGATAGGTGAGGTAAACCTTCATTCCGACTGGTGATTCCGACCATATTCCGATAGAAGCTTTCCGTTTGTATTCCGATAGCTTCTGTTTCTCACATTCTGATAGGATCATTCCGACCTTATTCCGATAAGCGAGGTAAGCATACATTCCGATCGGATTCCGATGGGATTCTGATGGAGGGTATTCTGACGGTAGGTTTTGTTTTGTTATTTTCCCTTATTTTTATTTTTAAGTTTGTATTATTTAAAGTTCTCAAATTTTACTTTTCGTCAAACTTTAATTTTACGCCATTTAATTAATTTACTTTTAAAGTCTTAATTTCTCGTCATTTACTTTTAAAGTTTTAAATTTTGCACATTTACCTTTTAATTAGTTTTATCTTTAATTACCCGTCATTTACTTTAACGTTTCACAATTTAATTTTACTACAACGACCAATCTATTTGTTTTCACCAAAAGACAACTGAGTCGCACTAATAACCAGTAATCAATTCGATTAGACATAATAGAACAATTTCACATAATTTTCCAGTTATTAGACGGGAATCCGTACCTTATGTCCAGTAGAAGCTAACAAAAACGATGAAAGAACTACTCCGCCTTGACGGATATACTACATAAGAAATATGGACATGCATGAGTGTTGTATTGGTTTTGAGTGTTCTTAGCTTATTATACGTATTTTGTCATGTTTTACTGTTTTACTGTGTATTCTGTAGTTATTCTGATGCTCTGTTAAGTATTATTCATGTATTAGTGTATTATAATACTTGTATTGTAATACTAAGGGTGTGTTTCTTTTTCTTTTTTTGCCTCTTAGTGGGTAAAATTGTGGGCCCAAATCCTTTTGAACCTCTACTTGCACACACACATAAAAATTACTCTCTTCCCACTAAGAGCCTAATTAAGAGGCTAATATAGTAGCATTTAAAAAAGTAAACAAGCCCTAAGTAACTTTCTAAAAATAGCAAGTTTTTCTAAAATAGTAAGTTTCCAAAAAATGAAAGTTTCTAATAATAGTAAGTTTCCATAATTAGAAATAAGAGAGATTATTAAGTCAAGTAAAGCTTAATTAGTAATTACAAGTCACAGTTTATAGCTTATTAATTAATAACTGGTTAATTAATTAAACTATACGTTATATGGAATTTAATTCAAAATACATGTTTTAATTAAATTAAGCTAGATAAAGTACCTTAGGTTATACATGTAATATTAATTTTAATATTTAACCTAAGTCATGAAATTAATTAAATTAAAAGTCTAGTGATTAATTTAATTAACATGTTTTCTGATTTTAATTATTTTCCGAACACAAGTCCATGTTTTAAAAATTAACCCGAGCCCGTACCCCGTCTTTCTTAGTAAGCCCAGCCAAACACTCCCTTTGACAGTGGCTAACTGGCCTAGTCGCTTGCCACTGTCTGTGTGGTCTTCCCACTGCCGAGCCACTGCTAAGTGCCGCCCAACTCAGTTCCCATCGGCTGGGCGCCGGTTCACGCCGGTTCCCACTGTTTTTAACCCAGTTCGAAGCAAAGTCCCACCGCGCCTTGGAGGGGTCTCGGTTGACACTAACTAGAGCTAAACAACATCTAAAATATAACCCCGACCCTAGGTCGGGTCCCTTGGTGTTGCGTCCAAACAAACAAACCAAACCGAGCCCCTTGTGGGTCTCGGTGGTGTCGAATCAAACAAGCCGAGAGTCTTATGACTCTCGGTTGAGTCTCAGCTACACCCAAACTGAACCAAAACAACCCTAAACATCATGGTTTGATTATCTAACATGCTTTCTTGATTTTTTATTATGCTTCTAACATGAATTAACAAAAGAAAATAAAAGAAAAGGGTTTTATGACTTTACCAAATGCATGGAATCAAAGTATTAATGATCACAAACACGTAGACTCCAAAAGAAATGATCAAAATCGTCTTGAGCACCTTGTGGTTTTTTAGGTGGCCTGCGGCAAGAGAGAACCAAGGAGAAGGGTTTTGCAATTTTTGTTAAAACCTAAATTATGAAAAGTAAATCCCTTGTTGTTTAGTTTAACTTGGGTCATGGGCAAAAAGCCCATTTCTTCTCTTCTCTGTTGTTTAGCCGCGACACATAGGGAGCCCACGGGGAAACCCATATTTTTCCCGAGTTCAATTAGTTACGTGTACGTTCATGTTTAATTATCATGATTTTATATGTCGTGTACGTAACACATTTATAATATATACTTAATTACATGTTATTAAATATCGTGACACGTGAATTATATTATAAATGGAATGTTTTAATTTTATCGTATTTTCATGAGTTAGTGTTCATGTGTACTGTTAATGGTATTCTAATGCGGGTTTTACAGGTGGCTTGGAATCAGCATGCCCAGAAGTGCCCTCAATCTCACCCTTTCGGCAGTCCTTCATTTGGTGGCCTGGTTGGCCACATTTGAAGCAAGTACCACTAGCACGACGGCACGGTCCTGGGTGTCTGTGACTGCAAGTGGTGCAAATAGGGTGAGTGTACCCTCCAACAGGTGCTCTAGCTGGCTCGGAGCCTGTTTTAGAAAGTATGTGTGAGACATGATTATTGGGGTACAAACATGACTACACAGAAAGTTTAGATTTTAATACCAGATGAAGCTACACGGTTGGGCTGTGAACCTCTACGGTCCTAATCCCGTCCGTTTCCAGTGTTCCTGGTAATAGATGCTGAAGTGTCAAAATTTATGAATCATAAAGCATCATAACATAAAAATGAATAGTTTTAGGGACCTGCTGTTGCTGGAGCTGTTGGCATTGTTACAGTAGTTGTCACTACCGCCACGCCTATCAGATACAGAACGGGCCTGAGTCTTACTGTTTCCCTTAGGCTGGTACTGCTGAGTGGCCGGTTGGGACCGGTCCCTAGTCTTTTGCCTGAAAGATGCAATTGTATAGAGAATGATATAAGGACAGTACTGAATTGAATGAAATGATTAACGTTAGATGACCGAGATATACGTCTTCTCAGATCTGTCTGCTTCACCAAACTCTTCTTTCTCCTGCAGCATTTCTATCTTGCAAGTTGCATCGGCCACCTGCGCCATAGTAGTAAATGTAGCACACACCAGATTGTTGGCGACAGAAGTATGAAGAGCCCAGCGAAAATGGTATGCATGCTCTTCTACTGTCCCGACTACTGCGCCTAGGAAACCAACAAGTCTAAGGAATCTCCGCATAAATTCCATACTATTCTCCCCAGCTCTCTGTCGAATGCTATGATACTCCCTCTTGAGCCGTCCCTGCTCAGATTTTAGAAAGAACTGACCCAGAACCAACCAACTCCCTAAATTGCGCCCAAGTCAAACCAGTAACCCAGTCAAAGCCTCCATTCGACTGCTTGAGTGCCTTCCACGATGCCAGCACGTCTCTCTTGAACTTTTAACAAGCTAACCTCGCCTTAAAGATAGGATCACACCCCATAGCATCGAAAATCTTCTCGATGTGTGCAATCCAGCTCTCAGCCTTAGATGGACTGTCATTCTGCTCAAAAGATTTAGGTCGCTGCGTATTGAACCTTTCCAGCCATGTGATCAGAGTAGCTGGAGGTGGAGGAGGAGGGTTGTTCTGATTCGGCTGCTGATGCTTATTAGCTTGAACTTCAGCACGAATCTCATTTCTGAGTTGTGGAAGTAATGCTTGAAGGGCAGCTTGGACAACTGCATTCAGTTGTTCTTGCTCACGCGTGTTAACAACCTGACATTTTAAAAGAGGGAAAAACATAAATGATTAATCTGACATAACATTAAATGAATTATAAAAGATGCATGAAATAGTTTATAAAGCATAGTTAATAAAAATTTTGTATGAGCAAGGGTGAACGCCTATGGGTCGGTTCACAAAACAAAATTTAAATAAAAGCACATGCGACTAAATATGGCCAGTCTTGTACCAACCATTACTTAGTCAAAATACCTGCAACAATGATACATGAAACAAATGCATGAAACAAACTGTCACTTTAGGAAGACACTTGTGACTACCCACTAGTCACAAGTCAAGTTTTTAGAGCCTACAGGTCAAAACCTTGGCTCTGATACCATAATTGTAACACCTCATTTTGATAAATTAAATATCGTAGGATACTTATAGCGTGTCATGAAAGAATGCAAGGTAAATGTCTTAAAAACATTAAATGACCATAAAGACAAATACCGGAATCAAACATCGGTAGTCCAACATAAGCTCACACACATGAATAGAGGTGGCAAAATCGGCGGGCGGGCGGGCACGGGCGGCGGGTTAAATGGGCAACGGGCTAAACGGGCGGCGGGCTAAACGGGCGCGGGCTAAACGGGCACGGGCAAAACGGGCGGGCTAAACGGGCGCAAGCTAAAAAAGGAAAAAAAACATATAAAAACCTACAAATAAAAAATAAAAATACTTGTTTGAAAGCCGGGATAAAAAATTTAATAAAAAATATTCGTCGAGTATACTAATTTGTATTTTACAAGTGCGCCCGTTAAGCCCATTTATTTTCTTACATATGCGCCCGTTTAGCCCATTCATTATAAAGAATGGGCAAACAGTGCCCCATCCTTTTTTGAAAATGGGCAAAAAGTGCCCATATGTATCAAAATGGGCAAGATTTGCCACCTCTACACATGAATATAAGTACGAAAAGGAAAGGACTAAACATGTCCAAAGAAATAAAGTAACGTAATGAATGGAAATGCATAAGGTAATGAAGGATGGATAGCTTACATCCATATGCACATACTCTCAAGGTCCTAAGTGTGTCCCTCTCGTACCTGCCGTTTGGGAACATGAAAAGGAAGCGGCTGAGCAAAACGCCCAGTGAACGAATATATAACATAGTATGAATGATATAAGCATAATAAAGACTAATACCAGCGGAAATGTATAAGTCTTGGAAAACCTGGTACATGTTTATAAAACTGGTTTTATAGTTTAAAAATACTTATGCTCTTATATGAAAACTGTATTTTAATTAGCCAAGAGCCCATATAGGTCATGAGGTATCAACATGCATGAATACTTAGAGGGGTGACCTCATCATACAATTAGATGGGTTGCCTCAAATAATATTGGTCTGGGTAGGAGGGATCAACTCTTTGTGAAGGATGCAAGGCACACACCACATTCACCATGGAAATCCTACAAAACATGTAACTAGGATGCATCCATATGCCCCACATGATAATATAAATAAATGGCCAAACTGAAAGGGACGCCACGAGCAATCACTCCGTCGTGGGGAAGTCATAACACTGGTGCCTCCAGTGTTATGGTTATGGTACCTCCATTACTAGGTGAAACTAGCATGCATGTATATAGCTCAGGCATTTAAAATGTTTACATATGCATTCAAAACATATAAAATAACTGGGGGAAACAAATGGGTACAAACTGGGAATCCTAATCAAACATACGAAGGAATGCCATACTGTTGGACGGAATATATGTACCTTATATCCAGTGAACGATGAAAGATGAAAAGATGGAAAGTCCTACTCTGACTTCATAAGTGCTACATAGACAAGGGACACGTATGAGTTGGCTGATTACTGATGGTGTGTTACTGGTTCTGTGTGTTGTTAACTTATTTTATATCTTCTTTTTATGTTTTACTGTTTTAAATGTTATCTTGTGTTTATTCATGTTTTTACATGTATTCTGATTACGTATTTCATGTGTTATTGTATTACTGTACTTGTAGTGTCATAAATAGTAAGTTTCTAAAATATAAAGTTTCCAAAAATAGTAAGTTTCCAAAAATAGAAAGTTTCCATAAATAGAAATAAGTTGGATTAGTAAGTCTAAAAATATTAGCCAGTGCTTATTAACCATAAGTTATAAGTCATAATAAATTATTAGCAAGGTCTATTAAATTATATACTTAGGCTAAGTGATCATTAATTAATATTGATAAAGCATGGTTTATTAATTAATAAAATGTCATGATCAATTTAATAAACTTTACCTTATACAATTTAATTAAGTCATGGTTTAATTTACTTAAGTATAATAAAATACTTAGGTTATACATGTATTATTAATTTTTAATTAACATAAGTCATGGTATTTAATTTAATTAAGCTTTAAATAAATACTTAGGTTATAACATGTTTTATTTCATTAAAATAAAATAACCTAAGTCAAAAGTTAATTTAATTATACATGAATTAAATTAATTAAAATAACTAATTAAACATATTAGTCTTTAGAAATCCTAAGCCCCGAACCCGAGAAACAAAACCCGACACCAACACACCACCACACAACCGCGGTTGGTGGTGATGGCCAGTGGCTGTGCAGCCGGCGGCTGCTGCCCTTGTTGCCGTTGCTGGTCTCGGTTCCCACTGGTGGACCAAGGTTCACACCGGCCGAAGCCGACGCTTCCCCTTGCCTCACATGTGTAGCCACTGCAACACCAAGGTTCCCCCTAGGGGCCTTGGTTTTCCTGCTGTCCGAACAAAACCCACACCGAGCCCCTATGGGGTCTCGGCTGATGGTGATACAAGGTCACCGAGACCATGGTTGGTCTTGGTTGGTACACCGAATCAAACCAAAAACCAAACAAACCCTTATTCCTTGATTTTAATTATTCCATACATGTTTAAGTAATGATTTAACAAGTTCATGATCATGATTCATTAATTAAAACAAAGATTAAAAGAAAAAGGTTATGATTATACCAATTGCGTGAATGGAATTAACAATAGAACACGAACACGTATACACCAAAACCAAAGATCAAATCACATAAAATAGTCCTTGATGGTGGTGGGTGTTGCGGCTACGAAGAATAAGGGGTAGGGTTTTATTTTATTTTTCTTGAAAAAAATGTATGTGTATAATTTCCCTGGAGATTAATGTTTCACTAGTTGGGTTTTCAAATAGGTTGGGGCCCCTTTCCTTCCTCTTGTTGCCGCCGGTACACAAAGCCTAAAAGGTAAAACCAAAACGTTTTTTTGTGTTTATTATTCGTGTATGTTCGTGTTTAATGTTCGTGATTTAATTATTATACGTAATAATTATCGCGCATTAATTATATACGTAATTCTTGTAATTTAATGTTCGTGCCACGTGTCGATTTTATAATTGGAAAGTTTTAAATTAATCTTGATTTCATGTAATATACTGTTCATGTTATTTATATGCGGGTTTTACAGCACTTGAATGCATTGCCTACGAAACATATTATTATTTTACCTTTGCAATTCATTAATTGTTTAGTTTTACTAAATATTCGCACCAATAAATTTATATATTAATCTTTGTTTTAACGCAACACATATTGTTATTATTCAATTTTTTTTATCTTTTTTTGCTTCTTTGCTGTTATTTCCTTTTATTTTCACGCTCATCTCATCATGACGGACCAAAAATCCCAACAAGTTTATAGTTACTCTCCTTATGGACAACATTTTAATTGGCATGTTTCAACTATGTCATCCCAATATCATGTGCCTTACTATTCTATTGACACAAATCTCAGCCCAATACAGTCATGTCCTAAGCTTCAGCAAGCCCTGTCCAGCCCACGCCCCAAGCCTTGGCTACGACAGACCAGTCCCATATGCCATCTATGCACAAATTTTCATATGCTCCTGTTCCATATTTATTATTTTTTAGTTTACAGGTTATCTTCACTAGGATAAATTACTTTCTTAAGGTCCTTTTTCATTTTTATTATTTTTATTTTTGGACGTTGACAGATATATTTCCAAACGTTGTTATGACCAAATTAGACGTTGACGTGGCTTTTTCCAACGTTGAAAAGAATATAGCCGTTGGGCGTTGATGGGTTATTTTTGACCGTTGACACTCATTGGGTCCTACCCAGTTTTTATTTTTACGAAAATTGGGGCCGTAATTTTGGGAGTTGATAACTTTTAATTAATGCACAAGATAACTTATTTTCTTTTCAATATTTTCATCATTATATTTTGAAAGTACTTGCCTCATTTTTGACCAATCACATGTGCCTATCCCTCCTATAAAGTTGGATCCTTCTTTTTAAACAGGGTACTCTCATATTCTTGTCTAACAACTTTTCTCCTATAATTCATCTTTTATAATCTTTCACAAACAGCTTTCTACATCAATGGCGCCTAAGTTTAAACCGAGTGACATGGTATTGGGATTCAGAAGTCAGCATAATATGATTGCTTATTTATACACCCAGATGGTGGCGTATTTGAATGCATCTCCACTTAGGTATGCACTTTCTCATGCTCCTCTCATCCCTATCACTCATATTAAACAGTGTTGGAACGCTGTTTGTTCCTCAACACTTAATAATGTGACTACATTAATAGCTATTGTCCATGGGCGTTCATGGGTGGTTACTGAAGCCTTGGTTCGCCAGGCTTTGCATCTTAATGATGCAGATGGTATAACTACTCTACCCATTGGTGAGATAGAACAAGGACTTCAAGATTTGGGGTATCCTTTCCCTGAAGAGGGTACTTTAAATAAATATAATAAACAAGAATTCCCCCCAGCTTGGAAGTACTTAATACATGTCATCCTTCAATGTTTGAGTCCCAAATGTACTGCACATAATGAAATTAACAGATCCATTGCTAGTGCAATTGTGTGTATTACAAATGGGCAAAAGTATATTTTTTCTAAACTGATTTTTGATGGCATGTGTAAAAACAAGGGTAATAAGATGACTTTGGCTTACCCAAGATTTTTACAAATGGTTTTTGATGAGCAAAGGTATTGCACCAGGGATTACGATGATTTTTATGCGACCCCTATGCAAAAGAAAGCTATTTTTAGTAAGATGAATTCACCCCCTCACAGAGACTTACCTCTTACCCAAGCCATGCTTACTGTTATTGCAACAGCACAACCTCAACCTGACCCACAACCATTGCCTGAACCATCACCTTCACCTCAACACATGGAACTTGACCAAGATCCCTTCAACGCTGACACATTCAATGTTGGCGTTGACACTTCAAATCCAGACGTTGACACCTTTCTACAACAGACCCAAACACCCCTTAACCTTCAAACTACCACCCAATCAACATCATCTTCTACACCCCCTGAATTTAGGTTGGTAAAACTCCCAAGGACTATTGGAGTGTTCTCCTCTAGTGGTCCTAGCCATGTTGCAGAGAGAACCACCACCACAAGTGTGGTTGGTGATATGGATGAGGCTGGGACTATTCGTACTCGCTTAGATGCAGGCCAAGCTAGTACTAACATCTTTAAGACCTCATCCATGCCCCATGACTCTACTTTGGGAGATCAAATACCCATTCTAGAGGAGGGCAGATTGGAACCATACACAATGTTGGAATTGATGGCTGTCTGCATTAGCTTGCAAAAGCAAAATGCAGACCTGGTACAAACAATCAGTACACAAGGCCTTGAACTCAAGCAATTGAGGGAGAGGATTGTTCTTTTTGAGGATGCTAAAAATAGGCGTGGTATGGAGGATTCTTCCAAAGGGGAGGATGAGCAGATACATGTGAGTGACAAAGGCTCACATGATGGAGAATCTTTGGGTGTGGCTGAAGCTCTTACTGAATTGAAGAAGAAACTAGGTTTTGATGTATCTTTGCTTACTCCTACAAATTTGACCTTATCATTTACAGCAATGATGGAGCAGTTCACAAGAAGCGCTGACAAGAGTAAGGTGAACATTAACAAGCAAATTTTGGACGCTGACACACTAAGCGCTGACAAGAGTAAGTTGGGAGCTGACACACAGGATTTGAACGTTGACAGACCTGCAGATATGGTTGATGTATTCCAGTCATCAGCTATCATCAAGGAAGTGTCTTCACAGGTACCATCATCATCTTTACCCATCATTGATCCATTAGATAAGGGTAAAGGAATCATGGTAGAAACAGAAGTTCCAAAGGATGCAGCACAAGTACAATTTGATTCAATATTGGCTGCACAACTTATGGAACAAGAAAAGAAGAAGGTTGGTGAGTCACCATTTGTAGTTACTTCTGAGGAGCAAGAAGGAAGTAATGATGAAAGTTCAGATTAAAGTGTTATGATAGTTGAAGAACCAGAAAGACTTGAATATGGTGATGAGTTGGCAAGGGAGAAACTTAGAGAGTTAAAGTTGCAGGTAGATTATGATATGCCAGAAGTTGCTCAGATGTATCATGATTGGGAGAATAAGATTATGGAGAATCCAGATATGACAATTTCAGATCAAATTTGGGGTTTGGAGATTCTTCTAAGAGTTCAAAGAGATTGCAAGGTAATTCTGAAGCATAAGGCTAGCAATGTTTTCTCACTACTGAAGAGAGATAGAAGGGAGATTTATTACATGTTGCTCAGATGTCATCAAACAGGATGGACTTTTCAGAAATTGCAGGGTTTATCCTTTGAAGGATTGGAGTATAAGGCTTATCCCATTTGGGCAACAATGCAAGAAATGGACACTATCAGACTTCTTTCAGATGAAAGGAGAGAAGAACTTGCAGAAGAGATGGAGATTTAAGAGGCAATGATTGTTCCAAGGCCTTTGAAGAAGGGAGTTCCACTTGAGTTCCCTAAAGATTTGAATAAAGTGAATCCCAGTGAAGCTGTTATTAGAAGGAGCATTAAGCTCTCACCCATGGAAGCTTCAGATATGGTACAAGTGTTACCTCTTGATGCCAGAAACCTTATCATTAGCTATGAAGAAGATGCAAGTGGGTTTTGGATGATTGGCAGATATGGGAAAGAGGTACACACATTTACTACTCTTATGTCTTTATTTGCAAGTATGGATAGGGAGGACTTGGCAGACCTTTAGAGGTTCTTGCTGGCCAAGTATGAGATTGAAGCACCTACTTCAGTCAATGGAATAAAGCTTTGGTCAACATTCAAAAGAATGTGTGCACCAGAAGAAGAAGATCCTGTTTGGAAGGATCTTGAGGATGATATCAGTGGACTTCAATGGCGTTTGTATTTAGCAGCTGGTGTGTATCATTTGAGTTCTACAAAGTTTTCTGAGTATCTACTTGTGAATGCTGAGTATCCCATGTCCAAAGAAGTTTTGGAAAAGATGAAGACAACACAACTGGAGATTGACTACTTAAGTGACGTGGCCAAAGATTTGATTAGATATGTTTATTATCAATTTGATAAGATTTGTAAGAATCCTCCTAGTTCTTAATTATTATTCAGAAACTTGATTCCTAGAGTAGATATCAAGTTTAGGGGAGGATTGTTGGGAATAAAATGTAGCCAGTACACTTGGACGCTGACAGGAGTAATCGGGACGTTGATAAGAAGAAAACAAGCGTTGACAGAACAAGAGTTGACAGGAAGATGTCAAGCATTGATAGGATGAAGTCAAGCACTGATAGAAGACTTAGTCTACACGTATTATGTTTCTAGTTTGTTTCTAGTAAAGATATGATTAACAATGTATTTTCTATGTTTATCTTAACCTAAAATAGCTGATACGTAGACTCTTGTACAAGGTTCCTTATGTCTATAAAAGGAGGCCTTTAGGTTTTGTTTCAATATAAGTTTTCATACGTTTAACACTTTCATTGTACGCAAGTTTGTTTTTATCAATCAAGTGAAAGTTTGGTTTACATTGTTTATGTGTTCTTGTTTGAATATTAATTCCGCATAATACTTAAATTGTTTTATACACAACAAAGTTTCTCTACGTGTTTAACTTGATTTAATCTCGTTTACACAAGCTAATCGATCTAAGTTTGGGATCAACATTCTTGTGAGATATGCGGCGGTCCTCATTTATATACTGATTGTCCTTCTACTCATGATAATCCGGAAAACGTGTATGCGGCTTATGGTAACTATTCAACGAAAAGCTATCAAGCCCGACCTCAAGGTGATCGTAACTTGCTAAGTTACCGTTATAACAACTTTCTTTCACCCGTTTTTTCTCCTCAAAACCACAACACCAACAATTATAATAGAAGCTATTCAAACCCACCCCGAGCTTCTAATCCATATCACCCACCCGCTCAACAAGCACCACCCATTAATCAAGATGTTGAAACTTTCAAGAGGACCCAAGGAGAGGTAGTTAAGAATCTTCAAAGCCAAATCATCAACTTGAAAGGAGATATCACTAAGCAAGGGAATGATATTAGAACCGAGCTTCGACATGATATGCAAACTTCTTTAAGAAATCAAACGAATGATTTGAAGAATATGATGGCTAGTTTCTTTCAAGATAATCAACCCTCTACTTCGGGCACTCTTCCTTCAAATACTGTCACCAACCCAAGAGCGAATGTGAGTGCTATTACTACACGTAGTGGAGCTACCTTAGTAGGAACATCTATCCCTCCCGCAGTTACTCCATCCACACCTCTTCCACCACCATTTATCCCTCCTACTCCCACGCCTAGTATTAGTTCTCCATTACCGTCTCCACCTCTTAATAAAGAAGTACCCAAGAAGAACCATTCGCCAACCCCACCTTCCACCTTTAAGCCTTCAACATCTCAACCTTTACCTGCTACACCTACACCAACTAAACCCAATATCCCTTATTTTTCTCGCTTAGACAAGTGCCAATTGCTCACCAAGGATGATATTCAAGTGTCAAACTTTTTGAAGAAGATTTTGGGAGTGACCATCACCCTTAGCCTTGTTGAAGCTCTTGCCCAAATGTCGACATTTGTTAAGATGTTTAAGGAATTGCTTAATAAGAAGGAGAAGATGGCCGAGTTTGTTAAGGGTCGATGCACAAGTATTTAAAATGGGGAAGATCACAACCAAACCCAATGGAAGAGAATTAGCGAATATGGTTAATGTGCTTGATGATTTTGTCGTCTACAACAATCCTCTTTTTGAGTCTTGCTATGATAATCCACTTTTTCAAAATGATGTGGATGATTATCTCTCCAGTTTAGATCCTCCACCAATTCATGAGTCTCCACCAATTTATGATGACTATGATGATGATTCTAGTTTCGATGGGGATGATTATGATAATTTTGTTTCAGAGTATCCAGACATTCCAACTTATGATGATTTTGATGATGTTGATACTCTCTCGAGTGATTCTTCACATGATGACCTTGCACCTACTTTTGATGAAGATCCTCCACCAACAATGCTTGATCCTACTTTGGATGATTACTCATTTGAGGAAGACTTTGCTACTTTTCTCATTACCTACTTCCCAAATGAGAGTGATTCTCCTCCTTTGGACTTTGATTTTGGTCTTTATCTCCCTTCGGATATGAAGAAATCCATTTCAAAGGAGAAGAAGCCGGAAGACACCGATATCCGCAATACTTATGTTTTGACACCTCTTTATCCACCTTCTGAGGATGAGATTGTGAGATTTATGAGCGGATCTTCTTCAAGGTCTACTGAGCCTGAGTGTTATTTTCCCCTAAAGGAAAAGGTGTTCGATCCAGGTATTGCAATTTTTAAGCCATCTTAGTATCCATCTGATGAAATAAAAGGAAAGATTTTTGGAACTTATGGAGATATGCTTGCACCTCATCCTACTTTCTACCACCATGCTCAACAACTGCTTAAGGGAACCTTGCCTACTCTTCTTTGGCTTGCCTTGTTCGCCTTAAGCTTATGCTACTTGATGGATGTAAACCATGTATTTGATCCCGATGGATGTGTTTCAAGTTTCTTCCTATGTAATCAAGGTCGAGTCAGGATCACGACTCGGTTAACAAAAACAAGCACTTCTCGGGAGGCAACCCGAGTATCTATCCTTTTTCTTTTGTTTTTATAATAAGTGTAGGGGAGACCCTAGTATGTGTTTGTTGTTTTCTTTCTTATCATGTGCGGGGATTCGAGCTATCAAAGACACATTCTTGATGACTTTTGACGACCCGTAATTCCATGTACCCATCTTCCCGGTTCTATCCTAAACTCTTTTGATTCACTATTTAATATTCTTCAATATTAAAATAGGAATCACTTTAGTTGTCCTTTCCTTAGCAAGATTTAAACAAAGTGCACAATGTCCTAAGTGCAGGGGAGGTTACTTCCACATGCTTAAACATTGAGGACAATGTTTATATTAAGTGTAGGGGGGACTTCTATCGAAGTTGTTGGGAATAAATTAAGGCCAGATTACTTGAGCGCTGACAAGAACAACTCAAGCGTTGACAAGAACAAAGTGAGCGCTGACAGCTCAAGCGTTGACAAGTTAGAGTCAAGCGTTGACAGATTGAAGACAAGCGCTGATGGAAGATATAAGGTACACGTTTATTATGTTTATTATATTCTAGAATACTTCTAGTAAGGATAGAAACGACAATGTATTTTCTATGTTTATCTTTACCTAGAATAGTTGATACGTAGCTTATTGTACAAGGCTTCTTAGTCTATAAAATAAGGCCTTTAGGTTAATGTTTAATATCAAGTTTTATATAAGTTTTCATTCGTAAACATCTTTCATTGTAAGCAAGTTCGACATTCATAATCAAAGTGAAAGTTTTGTTTACATCTTGTGTTCTTGTTTAAGTGTTAAATTCCGCATAACACTTAGATTCACAAAGCATATAACAAAGGTTTCTCTACGTGTTATACTTGATCTAATCTCGTATACACAAAGCTAATCGATCTAAGTTTGGGATCAACAAGTGGTATCAGACCTTGTTGAGGAACTTTTGATCTTTGAAGAACACCAGAATGATACACGAACACCAAAACCCTAATTTTCTCAAAACCCTAAAAACATCATGTCTGAAGCAATAACAACCTCCAATTCACCCTTACCAAACATCAGGATTCCCATGCTGGATGCAACCAACTTTGACTTATGGAAATTCAACTTTGAACAATATCTGGGGATCTTTGGTTACACACTCTGGGAGATTATTGAATATGGAAACTCATTCAATAAGGCTCAAAAGATTCAGGATGCCATTACTCAAAGATCAGCTGTTGAAGGATGTCCTGATGAAGATAAGAGAGAAAAACCTGGAGATGGTAGGGTTGTAGGTGCTGAAGATATTGCAAAGAAAAGGGTTGACATGAAAGCCCTAAATATTCTGAAAGTTTCTTTGGGACAAGAAAACCAGCACAAATATAGAGGCTATGAATCTGCTAAGGATCTTTGGGAAGCAATTGAAGTTGCATATGGTGGCAATGCAGACACTAAGGAAGAAAAGAAAAAGCAACTTCTACATGATTATGCTGTCTTCAAAGCTCAGCCCAATGAGAAACTGAGTAGTGTGAGAAGCAGATTGCTTGACATCACAAGCAAATTGTCCTTCATGGGGACACAAGTTGGTGATGTTGACACCAATGCTACCTTTCTTAAAAGTCTTGGTGAGGCATGGAAGATTGAGGCAAGATCTATACTTGCCAACAATACTTACAAGAGCTCCTCGTTTGATGACATCTACAACAAACTAAGAATGTTGGAAGATGAAACTCTTTCACAACATGGAAGCAAAGCTAGCACCAGCAACATGGCCTTCTTCTCTCATAGTGAAGGTCACTTCAATCAGAAGGACTCTTTTATGCATCCAGTTACTGGATCATCATTTGTCAGCGCTGGAACAAGTCCTGTCAACGTCTCCTTTTCAGACGCTGACACATTCATGAATGACTCCCCAAGAGTTAAACCTGCTGGTTTGGATTTGGATACTGTGTGTGCCTACATTGCTTCTTTGCCCAATGGTTCAGTGATTACATATGAGGACCTTGAGCAGATAAGTGATGAGCATTTGGAAGAGATGGACATCAAATGGAACATGGCTCTTGCTAGTATAAGAGCAAATAGGTGGAATAGAAGGTTCAAGAAGAAGATGACCTTCAATGCTAAAGACACAGCTGGATTTGATAAATCCAAAGTTGAGTGCTACAACTGTCATCGTATGGGGCACTTCATGAGGGAATGCAGATCTCCTAGAAGATCTGATGCTGGTAAACCCTCAAGTCAGGTTGTTAAAGCTCAAGATTCCAAAGCCATGGTTGCAGTTCAAGGAATTGATGGTACTGGATGGGATTGGAGCTATCTAGCTAAGAATGCTGAAGAGGACAAAGCTTTGGTTGCTGATATTCAAGAAAAAGAGCATGTTGAATATGATCTCATGGCACACTCCTCCTCTTCATCTAACAATGAGGTATATGATGATGCTTTTTGTAGCAAAGGTTGTAGGTTAAACACTGATAGACATAACAAAGAGGTGCTAAAACTAAAAGATGATATGAGCACTGAAAGGTGTAAATTGTCCAATTACCAACTAGCTCTTACTGAAACTGAGAAAACCGTTTCTGAATACAAGAAAATGGAATTTGATTTAAAAGATAAGATAAATATCATAAAACATGAGCTAGAGGGTAGTATGGATATTAGAAATATCATGACAAAGGTCAATAGAGACCTACAGGCTAAGCTAGATGAGGCCATTAAGAATAAAGATAATGTTGACCTCAAGATTCAAAGATTTGATAGAGCCACCCAAACCCTAGGAGACTGTGTAGCTAAACAAAGGGATCCTAAGGACATGACTGGGATTGGGATGAATGATTACTCTCTGGTTCCACCACCAGCTGGTGACTTCTATGGTGTCCTTAGAAAGGATTTAGTTTGGACTGGTATACCAGAATGCCAAGAAGAGGAATTCATTCCTCCACCAAGAGTTGTCACTCCAGTGGAAGAGTATCAACAAAAATTGACTGACCTAAATGAGTGGAAGAAAGTTAACCCTACTTTTTTTGTTAAGGGAGGTTTGCCATGTGAAAGTCCCAATGAATCACCACCCATTAAGGTTACTCACCCAGTTACAGGTAAAGCTGTTGACCTAGGCTCAAACACTGTTAGAAGACCTACCATTAAATATGCAGAGATGTATAGGAATAATAGGTCACCCAAGAGCCAAGTTAACAATCATGGAACAGGTTTCTTCTCTACTAGACCTAAGAGTGTGTCTAAGAAAGCCTGTTACACTTGTGGTAGCTTTTCACATTTGGCATACAAGTGTGTCAACGCTCCAAAAGCCAGCGCTGATAGGAACAATTTCAGCGCTGATAGGAAGAAAGTCAACGTTGTTAGGAAGTCAAACGTTGTCAGACCCAAACCTTGTGTGCAGCAAAGTCCACAAGTGATTAGACCTGCCCCATTCTTTTCTAGAAGGTCTAACACTCATGGACAAAGACCTTTTCAAAAGACAAACACCTGGTCAAATAGGCAATGGGTTCCTGTAGCAAACCCTAGGTTCAACGCTGACAAGGGTAATTTCAGCGTTGACAGGACAAAATCCAACGCTGACAGAAACGTGACCAGACCTAAATATTTGCAGCCACAAGGTAAGGGGTCTAAAGCTTCTTCAAGCTTAACATGGAGACCCAAGAAAGATCAAAACCCTAATAATAATGGAATTTCAATGACTTGCAATAGGTTTAATTACATTTCAAAGGTCATTACAAAACCAATTGGGGTTAACTGGGTATTTCATCCTAAAAAGGATGAGAATGGGGTTGTTGTGAGAACTAAGTCTGTTCTTATTGAACAACCAGATGAATCCAAGTCTTCTGAGACTTGGGTTCCCAAAGAAAACTAATTTGTTTTCTTTATGTGCAGGGCATTCAAAGACAGATCAATGGCTATGGATATTGGGATAGTGGATGCTCAAGGCACATGACAGGGAAGGAAGACTATCTGACGAACTTCACTCCTATTAAAGATGGTGATAAGGTATACTTTGGAGGTGGATATGGGACTATCACAGGCAAAGGAACCCTTCTCACCAATAATCTACGTTTTGAGAACGTCTTCCTGGTAAAAGAACTGGATTATAACCTGTTTAGTGTATCACAAGTTTGTGATAACAAAAATAAGGTTCTTTTCACTGATACTGAGTGTTTGGTGTTAAGCAAGGATTTTAAGATCCCTGATGAGAAGTATATTGAGTATAGAACACCTAGGCATAAGGACATATATAATGTGAATTTAAATGGGATTAAAGTGAATACAAATATGTCTTGTTTTTATGCTAAGGCCTCAGTAGATGAAAGTAATTTGTGGCACAGGAGACTAGGGCACATAAATTTTAAAAATATAAATAGACTTGTGAGGCTTGGTTTAGTTGATGGTTTGCCTGAGAAGGCCTTCCACAATGACCACTCTTGTGTTGCATGTCTTAAAGGCAAGCAGCACAAGGTCTTATTCAAGTCCAAGCAGGTGCATACTAGTTCCAGACCTCTTCATATGCTACACATGGACCTCTTTGGTCCAACAAATATAGAGAGTTTGAATGGCAAGTCATATTGTTTTGTTGTCACTGATGACTTTTCTAGGTTTACTTGGACATTCTTTCTAGCTATGAAGAGTGACACAGCTGATGTTCTTATTGATTTTATCACTCAAATTGAGAAAAGGTCTGGCAATGAGGTTAAGATGCTTAGGAGTGATAATGGTGGAGAATTTAGGAACAAGAAGCTTGATGATTTTTGTGCCAGGAAGGGAATTACTAGGCAATTCAGTATTGCTAGAACCCCACAACAAAATGGGGTTGCTGAAAGGAAAAATAGAACCCTAATTGAAGCAGCCAGAACAATGTTGGCTGATGCTCACTTTCCTATAGCCTTTTGGGCTAAGGCTGTTAATACAGCATGCTATGTGCAAAATAGAGCATTGGTCAACAAAATTCAGAACAAAACACCTTATGAATTACTTTGGGGAAGAAAACCTAATATTGGTTTTCTCAGACCTTTTGGTTGTCATGTAGTAGTTTTGGACACTAGTGATGCCTTAGGGAAATTTAGTGCAAAAGGTGATGAAGGTTACTTCATGGGGTATTCAGTGCAGAGCAAGGGTTATAGGGTTTATCTTAAAGAGGACAAACGTATTGTTGAAAGAGTACATGTTAGGTTCTTAGAGAATAAACCTAGTGATCCTGAGAGTGTTCCTAATTGGTTGTTTGATTTGGAACCCTTATCTAGAACTTTAAATTATATGCCTGTTACTAATCCAGACATTGTGAAGGTAACTTAAAATGTTGTGGAGGAACAAATTGTTGATGTTTCAGGTACACGGGTTAATGAGAGGGTTGGATCACAAGCAGAAAAGGCATCTCCTACATTTGAATATGTCACAATTCCCATTTGGACAGATGCTTTTGCTGCTGCTGCTGCTGCTGCTGCTGCTGCTGGACAAGATAATGGTGGTCTCCAAATACCACCAGATACAAACATGCATGGTTCTTCAGGCGCTGACAAAGGAAAATCTAGCGCTGACAAGACCAATTCAGACGTTGATGGCTCAGACGTTGACAACAACAGTTCAAGCGTTGTTAACCCAAGCGCTGACAAACAAGGTTCAGACGTTGACAACACCTTTGCACATCTTTTCTCTTCCACTTTTGAACAAGGAGAACCTTCCAATTCACATGAAGAAGGTCATCCTTATGTTGACATAAGAGAGTCTGATGAAGAAGACATTGGCAACATGGAGCATGAGGTTGAGGACACCAGACTTTTTGAAGGAGGGGTTCTCACTTCCACTATGAAGAATCACCCCACATCTCAGATCATTGGTGATATTATGACTCCAGTTCAGACCAGAAGATCTCACCAAGGTCTTGGTGGGTTTATTGCCAATATACACAAGAAGGTTGATACCCCTCTTGTGCAAGCATGTTTGTTTGCATGTTTTCTGTCACAAGAAGAACCCAAGAAGATATTTGATGCTCTCAAAGAACCAAGTTGGGTAGAAGCAATGCAGGATGAGCTTCACCAATTTGCAATTCAGGATGTTTGGGAGCTGGTTGATTGTCCTAGACATGTCAGACCTATAGGGACAAGATGGGTTCTCAGGAACAAAAGATATGAAAGAGGTATTGTGGTCAGAAACAAGGCAAGGTTAGTGGCTCAAGGTTATACACAAGAGGAGGGGATAGACTATGAGGAGGTCTTTGCACCAGTTGCAAGGATTGAAGCTATTAGGATTTTTCTAGCCTATGCATCTTGCATGGGCTTCACAGTCTATCAAATGGATGTCAAAAGTGCATTCTTGTATGGCATCATTGTTGAAGAAGTTTATGTCATGCAACCTCCTGGTTTTGAGGATCCAGAGCATCCAGATAAAGTGTATAGAGTCAAAAAGGCTATGTATGGCCTTCATCAAGCCCCTAGAGCATGGTATGGTACCTTGTCTACATATTTAGTAGACAATGGATTCAAGAGGGGCACCATAGATCAGACACTATTTACAAAGAAGAAAGGCAAAGATGTGTTGCTTGTGCAGGTCTATGTTGATGATATCATTTTTGGGTCTACTGATCCAAAGATGAGTGAGGATTTCTCCAAGCTTATGACAGACAAATTCAAGATGAGTGCTATGGGGGAGATGAACTTCTTTCTTGGTTTACAAGTTCAGCAGAAAGAAGATGGTATCTTCATCTCCCAGGACAAATATGTTGCTGAAATCTTGAAGAAGTTTGGCTTTTCTCCACATGAAAAGAGGGCTACTACTCCTATGGATAGAGAACACCCTTGGGGAAAGATTGGAGATGGGAAAGATGTTGATGTCAGGCATTATAGATCCATGATTGGATCCTTGATGTATCTTACTGCTTCCAGACCTGATATCATGTTTGCTGTGTGTGCTTGTGCACGCCATCAAGTGACTCCCAAAGAATGTCACCTTTATGCAGTAAAGAGGATCTTTAGGTACCTAAGATGTTTTCCCAGTCTTGGTTTGTGGTACCCAAAAGATTCACCATTGGAGTTGATTGCATATTCAGACAGTGATTATGGAGGTGATAAGTTTGATAGGAAATCCACAACTGGTGGATGTCAATTTCTTGGGAGCAGATTAATATCTTGGCAATGCAAGAAACAAACAGTGGTGGCTAATTCTACAACTGAAGCAGAGTATGTGGCTGCAGCAGCATGTTGTGATCAAGTGTTGTGGATTCAGAACCAGCTGTTGGATTATGGGTATATTTTTATGCATACTAAGATATTTGTTGACAATAATAGTACTTTATGCATCATTAAGAATCCTGTACATCATTCTAAAACTAAACACATAGAAATTAGACACCATTTTATAAGAGATTGCTTTGAGAAAGGTTTAATACAACCAGATAGGGTTGACATTGAGGAAAATGTGTCAGATTTATTAACTAAACCTTTTGATGCTGGAAGATTTCAATACTTGGTAACAAGTATTGGAATGGTTAATCTCACTTAATATGTGTTTTGGATTATTTTTATAAAAGTATGTACAGGATGATGCATTATTATTATTGGTCTTATTGATGATTTAGATTTTCCACTATATTTTTCTAACACTAACAAAGGTTGTTTGAACACTGATAAGTGTTTTTGCAACGTTGTCAGCAATATAATTGTCTAACGCTGACAAAGCTTCCTTCAACGCTGTTGTGTGTTATCGGGGCGTTGTCAGCAACAATGTTAGTTTTGTGGTTTTTCAATCTAAATGTGCAGATGGTGTTAGCAGTATACCATTGGATACAGAGTTGCTTATGGATCAAAGGAGAAGCATTTGGACAATTTTTATTTATGGATGATGGTTGGAATGTTTCATTCCTATCTTGACATAAATTTTTATGTTCATGCATGATGTTAGCAAACTTTTTGTATTATAGTTTAAGGGGAGGTTTTAGGAACCTTTAGGATTTTTGGGTATCCATATGATACTCTTATCACAATTCTAGATTGTGTCCACAGGTGAGTATGGGTTAGTTTTACTAAACCATGAGGCACTATAGCATGCATAGTATATCAACTTTGCATGCTGCCAAGACATTTTTGGCCTAGAATTGGTTGTGGTCTGTTGGGAGACTTGGGAATTATTTTGATATGGGATTTACATGGGAGTAACAAGGATTTTATAAGGTAACTTGGTTGTTAAGAATTTTGGTTAGCAAGGGACACTAGAGGACTGTTATGTCTATCTTGCTTATGCAAGTGTGCATAACTAGATAGTGCTTGCCGCCCTATGATAATTATCAGCTTTTGGTTATCTTCTCTAGGATAAATTACTTGTTAAGGTCATTTTTCACTTTTTAAAACAATTTTATTTTTGGACGCTGACAAGATTTTTCCAAGCGTTGTTGTGACCAAATTGGGACTGACATGGCTTTAGGCGAACGTTGACAAGATTATAGCCGTTGGGCGTTGATGGGTTATCTTTGACCGTTGACACTCAATGGGACCTACCCAGTTGTTACTTTTTGACATATTTTCAAGCCGTAATTTTAGGAATTGTTACTTTCATTAAATGCATGAGATAACTTATAACTTTTTCAATATTTTCATGATTAGTTTTTGAAAATCTTTGCCTATTTTTGGGCCAATCACATGCATTCTTTATCTCCTATAAATTTGGCTCCTATTTTTAAACAGGGTATCTATAATTCTTGTCTAACACTTTTCTCTTATCAACCTTCATCTTCTACACTTCAAATTAACAGCTTTCATCAATGGCATTAACTCAGCAGAATTGGATTTGGGGTTCAAGTCTCAACACAACATGATTGCTTATCTTGTTGCTGATAATGATTTGTTTCCTGAATACACACAAATGGTGGCGTATTTGAACGCATCCCCACTAAGGTATGCTCTTTCTCATGCACCACTCATTCCAGTCACACACATTAAGCAGTTTTGGAACACTGTTAGTTCCTCAACAGTTAATGGAGTGACCACATTAACTTCTATTGTTCATGGGAGGTCTTGGGTGGTTACTGAGGCCTTGGTACGCCAGGCCTTGCATCTTGATGATGCTGATGGTGTAGTCACCCTTCCCATAGGAGACATAGAATAAGGGCTTAGGGCTTTGGGATATCCTATTCCTGATGAAGGTACTCTTAATAAGTATCATAAGCAGGAATTTCCCCCAGCCTGGAAGTACCTCATTCACATTATCCTTCAATGTTTGAGTCCCAAATGTACTGCACATAATGAGATCAATAGATCCATTGCAAGTGCTATTGTGTGCATTGCAACAGGGCAAAAATATAACTATTCTAAAATGATTTTTGAAGGGATGTGTAAAAATAAGGGGACAAAAATGACTTTAGCTTATCCCCGTTTTCTGCAAATGATTTTTGATGCTCAAGGTTATTGTTCAAGGGATCACAATGATTTTTATAAGATCCCTGAACAAAAGAAAGCTATTTTTACAAAGATGGATTCACCACCTCATAGAGACTTACCTTTAACCCCAGCCATGCTTGCTGTTATTGCAGCAGCACAACCCCAACCAGACCCCCAACCTCAAATTGACCCTCAACCACAACTTGAACCCATTCCTGAACCTTTACCCTCACCTGAACAAATGCAAATTGACCAAGAATCCTTTGACGCTGACACATCAAATGTTGGCGTTGATGTGCCTATTTCCAACACTGACACACAACCATCACAATCCCAAACACCCCTTAACCAACCCACATCTACCCATTCTTCCACACCATCTTCCACACCACCTGAATATCAGTTGATAAAACGCCAAAGGACTACTGGAGTGTTCTCCTCTGGTGGTCCTAGCCATGAAGCAGAGAGAATCACCACCACAAGTGTGGCTGGTGACCTGGATGAGGCTGGGACTATTGGTTCTGGCTTCGAAGCTGGCCAAGGCAGTCCCACCATAATTAAGTCCTCATCCATGCCCAATGAACCTGACTTGGGAGGTCAAATCCCCATTTCAGAAGAGGGCAGTCTGGAACCAATGACTCTTTTAGAATTGACGGCAGTCTGCATTAGCTTGCAAAAGCAAAATGCAGACTTAGTACAAATTGTCAGCTCACAAGGCCTTGAACTCAAGCAATTGAGGGAGAGGATTGTTGTTTTAGAGAGTGATCATGCTAGGAGGGGTATGGAGGAGTCTTCCAAAGGGGAGGAAGATCAAAGAAATCAGAGTGATAAGAGCAGTCAAGATGGTCAATCAATGGATGTTGCTGAAGCTCTTACAACTTTGAAGGAACAAACAGGTTTTGATACGTCCTTAATCTCTCCAACCAATCTAAATTTATCATTTACAGCTATGTTGAGAGAGGTTACACAAGGCGCTGAGGGAAAATATTTGAGCGTTGACAAGACAAATTTGGACGCTGATAGAAGTATTTTGGGCGCTGATAGAGGAAATTTGGGCGTTGACAGACCTGCACATGAAGGTGATGTATTCTAGTCATCATCTATCATCAAAGAAGTTTCTACTCAGGTATTACCATCTACCTTACCAACCATTGCACCATCAGATAAGGGTAAGGGTAAATTGGTAGAAGAAATTGTTCCAATGGATGCAGCCCAAGTTGAATTTGATAGAAGATTGGCTGAACAAATGATGGAACAAGGTGAAAAGGAAAAGTCACCATTTGTTGTGACTTCTGAAGAAGAAAGTGATGGAGCTAGCTCAGACTCAAGTGTGATGATTATAGAACCAGAAAGGCTTGAGTATGGTGATGAGCTTGCTAGGGAAAAGTTGAGAGATTTAAAATTGCAGGTTGATTTTGACATGCCAGAGGTGGTTCAGATGTACAATTCTTGGGAAGAAAGCTGTATGGATAATCCAGACTTGACCATTTCAGATCAAATATGGGGTTTGGAGCTTCTTCTTAGAGTTCAGAAGGATTGTAAGGTGATTTTGAAGCACAAGGCAAGCAATATTCTCTCAGAATTGAAAAGGGATAGAAGAGAGCTCTACTTTATGTTGCTCAGATGTCATGGAGTTGGATGGACACATCAGAAGTTGAAGGCTTTGACATTTGATGAGTTGGAACATAGGGCTTATCCTATTTGGGTGAGAGTGCAGGAAGAAAACACTCTCAGACTCCTTTCAGATGAAAGAAAGGAGCAACTTGCAGAAGAGATGGAAATCAAGAAAGCTATGATAGTTCCCAGGCCATTGAAGAAGGGATTTAAACTTGAGTTTCCAAAAGATATGAATCCACTATATCCAAGTGAAGCAGTTATCAGAAAGAGCCTCAAGCTCTCCCCATTAGAAGCTTCAGATATGGTGCAAGTGTTACCGTTAGATTCCAGGAATCCAATTGTGAGTTATGATGAGGATGAATGTGGATTCTGGAAGATTGGCAGATTTGGCAAGGAGGTACACACTTTTACCGCTCTCATATCTTTATTTGCAAGTTGTGATAGAGAAGACTTGGTGGACCTTTGGAGGTTACTAGAGACCAAGTATGAGGCTGAAGCACCAACTTCAGCTAATGGAATAAAACTTTGGACCACATTCAAAAGAATGTGTGGGATAAATGAGGAAGATCCTGAAATATGGAAGGATCTTGAAGATGACCTCAGTGGTCTTCAATGGAGGTTATATTCAGCTGCTGGTGTATACCATTTGAGTTCTACAAAGTTTGCTGAGTATCTACTTGTGGATGCTCAGTATTTCATATCCAAGGCTGTTTTGGAAAAGATGAAGGACACCCAGCTGGAGATAGATTATTCAAGTGACGTGGCAAAGAATTTGATCAGATTTATTCATTACCAATATAAGAAGGTTTGTCAGACTCCTCCAAGTTGTTAATGCTTATTCAGAAACTTGATCATAAGAGTGGATATCAAGTTTAGGGGAGGATTGTTGGGAATAAATTAAGGCCGGATTACTTGAGCGCTGACAAGAACAACTCAAGCGTTGACAAGAACAAAGTGAGCGCTGACAGCTCAAGCGTTGACAAGTTAAAGTCAAGCGTTGACAGATTGAAGACAAGCACTGATGGAAGATATAAGCTACACGTTTATTATGTTTATTATATTCTAGAATACTTCTAGTAAGGATAGAAACGACAATGTATTTTCTATGTTTATCTTTACCTAGAATTGTTGATACGTAGCTTATTATACAAGGCTTCTTAGTCTATAAAAGAAGGCCTTTAGGTTAATGTTTAATATCAAGTTTTATATAAGTTTTCATTCGTAAACATCTTTCATTGTAAGCAAGTTCGACATTCATAATCAAAGTGAAAGTTTTGTTTACATCTTGTGTTCTTGTTTAAGTGTTAAATTCCGCATAACACTTAGATTCACAAAGCATATAACAAAGGTTTCTCTACGTGTTATACTTGATCTAATCTCGTATACACAAATCTAATCGATCTAAGTTTGGGATCAACAGAAGTTAAGTGGCCTTTTTCCTTGTATTTGTCCTCATTTTAACCGGAAAATTGATTTTTCGACATTTTTCAAAATTTTTGATCTATTTTGGCCTTGTAGTTTTTCCTTTGTTATAGTTATTTTATTTCATTGCTAGAATAAATTTTAATAAAGTGGTTTTAATTTTTAAACGTTGTGAATCTTTTGACTCAACCCGAGTTTACTTATCTAAGTTTACTCTAGCTAGTATCCTTAACCTGTTTAAGTCAAGTTTTGCTAGGCTTTTATATAGGGAACTTTAAAACACGAAAGTCTTAACTCTTACGGGTTAAAAACAAGAACTTTTCGCAGTTCCTATAATTGATCCTAGAAAGTCGTTTATCAAGGGAACTTTAAAATGAGAATTCTAAAACTTGAAAGAGTATAAGAGTTTGCAAGATCCTATAGATGACTTGAAAATCCAAAACTTCGATTTAATAGGCTAAGCATCCACGAGTCTCATTCCTTGAGATTTTAAATTGTGGAGAACGAGAGATGATAGAGTCAATTTTAAGTTTGGTATTCTTTCATGAATTTATGTGAGTTAATTATGAGCTTTTTCTCCCATCGCTTGCTAATAAATTTAATTGCAATAAATAAGGTTGTACGATATGAAAAGTTACTTAGCTTCTAGCACAAGATCGTTTAAAAGTTGCTCGGTATTAATTAGAGTTCATAGCCAAGGCATAACTTATTGAAACGGGATGCGAAGATTGGCGAGTTCGAAAAGGTCCTAACAAGGCATGAGGGCTACATTTTGTTGCTAAAGATCCCAAGTGATGTGAAGAATCATTTATCAAAAATCAATATGAAGGATCGAGACACACGACGAAAAGCAAATACTCCCCTAAAGATCATGGAGAAGTCTATCCAAAAAGGCCCTAACAAGGTATGAGGATAAATAGATCCAAATCCTAAAAGGAGGCGGATCGTTGTATATCAAAATCCCAAATAAAGATTAGAGAAAAATGAAGAAGTCGTGGTCCAAATATGAAGAATCTCTCAAAGAGTTCAAGTGAAGAAATTCCTATTATGAAGAGAAGACCATTATTTCATGAACGTCTCTCAAGATTTAAAGTATGAAGTCGCTGCCAAATATCGGTCCGAGAAAGGTCTCAAATCGTGAAGCGAGTTATGCCAAGATATGAACTTTATGAGATCCCGAGAAGCAGTTTTAAAAGATTTTGTCCTTTAGCTAACTATTGATTAAATCGTCCTACTTTATTTTCAGCCTAAATAACTATCGAAATAAGTCAACAATGCATCCTCGTGATCATTCAAGACAATAATAAAATATAAGAGATACACCTAGGAATAAGGGAGTCTAAGTAAATAATTGGCCCACATGAATTTGTGATAGTTTGCTAACTTATAATAACAATGATCTCGTTTTTAAGCTTGGTTTGGGGAACGTGAAACTTGAGGGTGATAATCATTCATGACATTCCAAAACCCTAAGGTAAGTTTTTGATCTTTTTATTTGTTTTCTTCCTTTGAATATTTTATAATTTTCTATCTCTTTAATAAAGGCCAATGTGGATTGATTATGATGAAAAATGTAAAACTTGCTTTGTAATTAATGCATTGCATGAGGACATTGCAATGGTCAAGTGTAGGGGATTTAATAAGTGTGAAAACACTTATCCTTTTACCACTTAATTATAATAATAACCAAGCCAAAACGTGTATTTATGTCGTAAATGTCGGAATTATGCGTGGTTTGTGTTTTTGTTGTGATTTACGATCAAAATGTGAAAAGGGAAGAAAACACGGACTTTCACGGGCTTTTATCGAAGAAAAAGACAAAAGACGAAGTCGAAAGATCAAGAGTGCAGTGCTTATTTGGTTCATAGCTTATTCGATTTTGCTTATCTACTTTTTCCTACTGTATTCCGATCTACCATCGAAAAAGGGTTTCTGTTATTCCGATTGGTCCATCGGAAAAGGGTTTTGGATTCCGACCATGATTCCGATCAGGATTCCGACGACGGTGCTTGTTTGGTATTCCGATAGGTGAGGTAAACCTTCATTCCGACTGGTGATTCCGACCATATTCCGATAGAAGCTTTCCGATTGTATTCCGATAGCTTCTGTTTCTCACATTCCGATAGGATCATTCCGACCTTATTCCGATAAGCGAGGTAAGCATACATTCCGATCGGATTCCGATGGGATTCCGATGGAGGGTATTCTGACGGTAGGTTTTGTTTTATTATTTTCCCTTAGTTTTATTTTTAAGTTTGCATTATTTTAAGTTCTCAAATTTTACTTTTCGTCAAACTTTAATTTTACGCCATTTAATTAATTTACTTTTAAAGTCTTAATTTCTCGTCATTTACTTTTAAAGTTTTAAATTTTGCACATTTACCTTTTAATTAGTTTTAGCTTTAATTACCCGTCATTTACTTTAACGTTTCACAATTTAATTTTACTACAACGACCAATCTATTTGTTTTCACCAAAAGACAACTGAGTCGCACTAATAACCAGTAATCAATTCGATTAGACATAATAGAACAATTTCACATAATTTTTCAGTTATTAGACGGGAATCCGTACCTTATGTCCAGTAGAAGCTAACAAAAACGATGAAAGAACTACTCCGCCTTGACAGATATACTACATAAGAAATATGGACGTGCATGAGTTGTCTGAGTTACATGTGTTTTATTGGTTTTGAGTGTTCTTAGCTTATTATACGTATTTTGTCATGTTTTACTGTTTTACTGTGTATTCTGTAGTTATTCTGATGCTCTGTTAAGTATTATTCATGTATTAGTGTATTATAATACTTGTATTGTAATACTAAGTAACTTTCTAAAAATAGCAAGTTTTTCTAAAATAGTAAGTTTCCAAAAAAATGAAAGTTTCTAATAATAGTAAGTTTCCATAATTAGAAATAAGCTAGATTATTAAGTCAAGTAAAGCTTAATTAGTAATTACAAGTCACAGTTTATAGCTTATTAATTAATAACTGGTTAATTAATTAAACTATACGTTATATGGAATTTAATTCAAAATACATGTTTTAATTAAATTAAGCTAGATAAAGTACCTTAGGTTATACATGTAATATTAATTTTAATATTTAACCTAAGTCATGAAATTAATTAAATTAAAAGTCTAGTGATTAATTTAATTAACATGTTTTCTGATTTTAATTATTTTCCGAACACAAGTCCATGTTTTAAAAATTAACCCGAGCCCGTACCCCGTCTTTCTTAATAAGCCCAGCCAAACACCCCCTTTGACAGTGGCTAACTGGCCTAGCCTCTTGCCACTGTCTGTGTGGTCTTCCCACTGCCGAGCCACGGCTAAGTGCCGCCCAACTCAGTTCCCATCGGCTGGGCACCGGTTCCCACCAGCTGTTGCCTGTTCACACCGGTTATCACCGGTTCCCACTGTTTTTAACCCGGTTCGAAGCAAAGTCCCACCGAGCCTTGGAGGGGTCTCGGTTGACACTAACTAGAGCTAAACAACATCTAAAAGATAACCCCGACCCTAGGTCGGGTCCCTTGGAGTTGCGTCCGAACAAACAAACCAAACCGAGCCCCTTGTGGGTTTCGGTGGTGTCGAATCAAACAAGCCGAGAGTCTTATGACTCTCGGTTGAGTCTCAGCTACACCCAAACCGAACCAAAACAACCCTAAACATCATGGTTTGATTATCTAACATGTTTTCTTGATTTGTTATTATGCTTCTCACATGAATTAACAAAAGAAAATAAAAGAAAAGGGTTTTATGACTTTACCAAATGCATGGAATGAAAGTATTAATGATCACAAACACGTAGACTCCAAAAGAAATGATCAAAATCGTCTTGAGCACCTTGTGGTTTTGTAGGTGGCCTGCGGCAAGAGAAAACCAAGGAGAAGGGTTTTGCAATTTTTGTTAAAACCTAAATTATGAAAAGTAAATCCCTGGTTGTTTAGTTTAACTTGGTTCATGGGCAAAAAGCCCATTTCTTCTCTTCTCTGTTGTTTAGCCGCGACACATAGGGAGCCCACGGGGAAACCCATAGTTTTCCCGAGTTCAATTAGTTACGTGTACGTTCATGTTTAATTATCATGATTTTATATGTCGTGTACGTAACACATTTATAATATATACTTAATTACATGTTATTAAATATCGTGACACGTGAATTATATTATAAATGGAAAGTTTTAATTTTATCGTATTTTCATGAGCTAGTCCTTCATTTGGTGGCCTGGTTGGCCACATTTGAAGCAAGTACCACTAGCACGACGACACGGCCCTGGGTGTCTGTGACTGCAAGTGGTGCAAATAGGGTGAGTGTACCCTCCAACAGGTGCTCTAGCTGGCTCGAAGCCTGTTTTAGAAAGTATGCGTGAGACATGATTATTGGGGTACAAACATGACTACACAGAAAGTTTAGATTTTAATTCCAGATGAAGCTACACGGTTGGGCTGTGAACCTATACGGTCCTAATCCCGTCCGTTTCCAGTGTTCCTGGTAATAGATGCTGAAGTGTCAGAATTTATGAATCATAAAGCATCATAACATAAAAATGAATAGTTTTAGGGACCTGCTGTTGCTGGAGCTGTTGGCATTGTTACAGTAGTTGTCACTACCGCCACGCCTATCAGATACAGAACGGTCCTGAGTCTGACTGTTTCCCTTAGGCTAGTACTGCTGAGTGGCCGGTTGGGACCGGTCCCTAGTCTTTTGCCTGAAAGATGCAATTGTATAGAGAATGATATAAGGACAGTACTGAATTGAATGAAATGATTAACGTTAGATGACCGAGATATACGTATTCTCAGATCTGTCTGCTTCACCAAACTCTTCTTTCTCCTGCAGCATTTCTAGCTTGCGAGCTGCATCTGCCACCTGCGCCACAGTAGTAAATGTAGCACACACCAGATTGTTGGCGACAGAAGTACGAAGAGCCCAGCGAAAATGGTATGCATGCTCTTCTACTGTCCCGACTACTGCGCCTAGGAAACCAACAAGTCTAAGGAATCTCCGCATAAATTCCATACTATTCTCCCCAGCTCTCTGTCGAATGCTATGATACTCCCTCTTGAGCCGTCCCTGCTCAGATTTCAGAAAGAACTGACCCAGAACCAACCAACTCCCTAAATTGCGCCCAAGTCAAACCAGTAACCCAGTCAAAGCCTCCATTCGACTGCTTGAGTGCCTTCCACCATGCCAGCACGTCTCCCTTGAACTTTTAACAAGCTAACCTCACCTTAAAGATAGGATCACACCCCATAGCATCGAAAATCTTCTCGATGTGTGCAATCCAGCTCTCAGCCTCAGCTGGACTGTTTCTGCTTAAAAGATTTAGGTCGCTGCGTATTGAACCTTTCCAGCCATGTGATCAGAGTAGCTAGAGGTGGAGGAGGAGGGTTGTTCTGATTCGGCTGCTGATGCTGATTAGCTTGAACTTCAGCACGAATCTCATTTCTGAGTTGTGGAAGCAATGCTTGAAGGGCAGCTTGGACAGCTGCATTCAGTTGTTCTTGCTCACGCGTGTTAACAATCTGACAGTTTAAAAGAGGGAAAAACATAAATGATTAATCTGACATAACATTAAATGAATTATAAAGGATGCATGAAATAGTTTATAAAGTATAGTTAATAAAAATTTTGTATGAGCAAGGGTGAACGCCTATGGGTCAGTTCACAAAACAAAATGACATGAGCAAAGGTGAACGCCTATGGGTCGGTTCACAAAAAAATTTTAAATAAAAGCACATGCGACTAAATATGGCCAGTCCTGTACCAACCATTACTTAGTCAAAATACCTCCAACAATGATACATGAAACAAATGCATGAAAACAAACTGTCACTTTAGGAAGAGACTGGTGACTACCCACTAGTCACAGGTCAAGTTTTTAGAGCCTACATGTCGAAACCTTGGCTCTGATACCATAATTGTAACACCTTATTTTGATAAATGGAATATCGCAGGATAATTATAGCGTGTCATGAAAGCATGCAAGGTAAATGTCTTAAAAACATTAAATGACCATAAAGACAAATACCGGAATCAAACATTGGTAGTCCAACATAAGCTCACACACATGAATAGAGGTGGCAAAATGGGCGGGCGGGCGGGCACGGGCGGCGGGTTAAATGGGCAACGGGCTAAACGGGCGGCGGGCTAAACGGGCGCGGGCTAAACGGGCACGGGCAAAACGGGCGGGCTAAACGGGCGCAAGCTAAAAAAGGAAAAAAACATATAAAAACCTACAAATAGAAAATAAAAATACTTGTTTGAAAGCCGGGATAAAAAATTTAATAAAAAATATTCGTTGAGATACTAATTTGTATTTTACAAGTGCGCCCGTTAAGCCCATTTATTTTCTTACATATGCGCCCGTTTAGCCCATTCATTATAAAGAATGGGCAAAAAGTGCCCCATCCTTTTTTGAAAATGGGCAAAAAGTGCCCATATGTATCAAAATGGGCAAGATTTGCCACCTCTACACATGAATGAAGGCTGGATAGCTTACATCCATATGCACATACTCTCAAGGTCCTAAGTGCGTCCCTCTCGTACCTGCCGTTTGGGAACATGAAAAGGAAGCGGCTGAGCAAAACGCCCAGTGAACGAATATATAACATAGTATGAATGATATAAGCATAATAAAGACTAATACCAGCGGAAATGTATAAGTCTTGGAAAACCTGGTACATGTTTATAAAACTGGTTTTATAGTTTAAAAATACTTATGCTCTTATATGAAAACTGTATTTTAATTAGCCAAGAGTCTATATAGGTCATGAGGTATCAACGTGCATGAATACTTAGAGGAGTGACCTCATCATGCAATTAGATGGGTTGCCTCAAATAATATTGCTCTGGGTAGGAGAGATCAACTCTTTGTGAAGGATGCAAGGCACACACCACATTCACCATGGAAATCCTACAAAACATGTAACTAGGATGCATCCATACGCCCCACATGATAATATAAATAAATGGCCAAACTGAAAGGGACGCCACGAGCAATCACTCCGTCGTGGGGAAGTCATAACACTGGTGCCTCTAGTGTTATGGTTATGGTACCTCCATAACTAGGTGAAACTGGCATGCATGTATATAGCTCAGGCATTTAAAATGTTTACATATGCATTCAAAACATATAAAATAACTGGGGGAAACAAATGGGTGCAAACGGGGAATCCTAATCAAACATACGAAGGAATGCCATATTGAAGGACGGAATATATGTACCTTATGTCCAGTGAACGATGAAAGATGAAAAGATGGAAATTCCTACTCTGACTTCATAAGTGCTACATAGACAAGGGACACGTATGAGTTGGCTGATTACTGAGGGTGTTACTGGTTCTGTGTGTTGTTAACTTATTTTATATCTTCTTTTTATGTTTTACTGTTTTAAATGTTATCTTGTGTTTATTCATGTTTTTACATGTATTCTGATTACGTATTTCATGTGTTATTGTATTACTATACTTGTAGTGTCATAAATAGTAAGTTTCTAAAATATAAAGTTTCCAAAAATAGTAAGTTTCCAAAAATAGAAAGTTTCCATAAATAGAAATAAGTTGGATTAGTAAGTCTAAAAATATTAGCCAGTGCTTATTAACCATAAGTTATAAGTCATAATAAATTATTAGCAAAGTCTATTAAATTCTATACTTAGGCTAAGTGATTATTAATTAATATTGATAAAGCATGGTTTATTAATTAATAAAATGTCATGATAAATTTAATAAACTTTACCTTATACAATTTAATTAAGTCATGGTTTAATTTACTTAAGTATAATAAAATACTTAGGTTATACATGTATTATTAATTTTTAATTAACATAAGTCATGGTATTTAATTTAATTAAGCTTTAAATAAATACTTAGGTTATAACATGTTTTATTTATTTAAAATAAAATAACCTAAGTTAAAAGTTAATTTAATTATACATGAATTAAATTAATTAAAATAACTAATTAAACATATTAGTCTTTAGAAATCCTAAGCCCCGAACCCGAGAAACAAAACCCGACACCAACACACCACCACACAACCGCGGTTGGTGGTGATGGCCAGTGGTTGTGCAGCCGGCGGCTGCTGCCCTTGTTGACCTTGCTGGTCTCGGTTCCCACTGGTGGACCAAGGTTCACACTGGCCAAAGCCGACGCTTCCCCCTGCCTCACATGTGTAGCCACTGCAACACCAAGGTTCCCCCTAGGGGCCTTGGTTTTCCTGCTGTCCGAACAAAACCCACACCGAGCCCCTATGGGGTCTCGGCTGATGGTGATACAAGGTCACCGAGACCATGGTTGGTCTTGGTTGGTACACCGAATCAAACCAAAAACCAAACAAACCCTTATTCCTTGATTTTAATTATTCCATACATGTTTAATTAATGATTTAACAACAAGTTCATGATCATGATTCATTAATTAAAACAAAGATTTAAAGAAAAAGGTTATGATTATACCAATTGCGTGAATGGAATTAACAGTAGAACACGAACACGTATACACCAAAACCAAAGATCAAATCACACAAAATAGTCCTTGATGGTGGTGGGTGTTGCGGCTACGAAGAATAAGGGGTAGGGTTTTATTTTATTTTTCTTGAAAAAAAATGTATGTGTATAATTTCCCTGGAGATTAATGTTTCACTAGTTGGGTTTTCAAATAGGTTGGGGCCCCTTTCCTTCCTCTTGTTGCCGCCGGTACACAAAGCCTAAAAGGTAAAACCAAAACGTTTTTTTGTGTTTATTATTCGTGTATGTTCGTGTTTAATGTTCGTGATTTAATTATTATACGTAATAATTATCGCGCATTAATTATATACGTAATTCTTGTAATTTAATCTTCGTGCCACGTGTCGATTTTATAATTGGAAAGTTTTAAATTAATCGTGATTTCATGTAATATACTGTTCATGTTATTTATATGCGGGTTTTACAGCACATGAATGCATTGCCTACGAAACATATTTTTAGTTTACCTTTGCAATTCATTAATTGTTTAGTTTTACTAAATATTCGCACCAACAAATTTATATATTAATCTTTGTTTTAACGCAACACATATTGTTATTATTCTATTTTTTTATCTTTTTTTGCTTCTTTGCTGTTATTTCCTTTTATTTTCACGCTCATCTCATCATGACGGACCAAAAAGCCCAACAAGTTTATAGTTACTCTCCTTATGGACAACATTTTAATTGGCATGTTTCAACTATGTCATCCCAATATCATGTGCCTTACTATTCTATTGACACAAATCTCAGCCCAATACAGTCATGTCCTAAGCTTCAGCAAGCCCTATCCAGCCCACGCCCCAAGCGTTGGCTACGACAGACCAGTCCCATATTCCATCTATGCACACATTTTCATATGCTCCTGTTCCATATTATCGTGCTCCTGCAATGCTTCATTCACAATATCCACAAGCGTTTCAAACTATGACAATTCAAGACCCAGCTTGGCATATGGACGCAGGTACTTCATCACGTTTAGCGGACAATAAAAGTATACTCACTTCCTTTAGTAATTCGAGCATTTATCCATCTGTATTTGTTGGAAATGGTCACTCTATTCCTGTCACTAATATCGGGTATAGCTTCTTGCATACATCACATAAGCCTCTTCGTTTGAATCATATTCTTTTCGCACCTCACATAATTTTAATTTTTGTTCGTAAATTTACCCGTGACAATGATGTTTCTGTTGAATTTGATGCTTATGGTTTTTCTGTGAAAGATTATCAAACTAGAAGGCTTCTTCTCTGTTATGACAGTGTTGGTGATCTTTAGCCAGTTACCCATCAACCATCAGCATCTACACCGTTTGCTTTGCTATCATTTAGTCATTCCGCATGGCATCGACGACTAGGACATCCTAGTGACGATGTTATACGAAAGTTAGAGTCAAGTCACGTAATTTCTTGTAATAAGTCAATTTCATCTAGTTTATGCGACACATGTCAGTTGGGTAGATATGTTGTTGATACAAAGTTAGATAGACCTTGACTAACCTAAATTGGGCCTAATTCGGGTATTCGGAACTCCGGCTCTTGCACAAAGTTAACTTCTGGTTGTGACCCTTCGCACTAAAAGACAACACGCTGTTAGGCTTACTGTGGGAATGTTTCCCACAATTAGACTCCGGTGTGAGAGTAAGTAATCAGTTTTAGGCATATTAATTGGTGAGAACTGTGATTATGGTTTTAGATCGTACCTTTGTGGAACCCTTGGGGGTTCCTTATATGGGCGTCAAAATCCCTATAAGGCCTTACCGAATCTTGAGCCTTAAGCAAGAGATAATTACCATATAGGTGCTAATCCTTATCTTTTAATTAAGGACAGTGAATATCCTCCTGCATTAGGTGAAACACAATCCTATTTAGATTGTGATTATGTCTAACCCTTGCCGCGTGCGGCATGGACATGGCATGTACAGCACCGCGTGCGACCATTATCGTACGATACCCATAAGCGCAAAGAAACATTGATCCAACCGATACGTGCTGGATTGGATACGGGTAGTACCCATGGACCGGGCCCAAGACCCGGTTGGGGACTATAGGTCATCATGTCCCCCCCCCAGTTTAGTTATTACAGCCGTAGGCGTGACTTCTAGACTAACAAATCCTCCACGGTTGCATCGTAAAAGAATATAGTAATCCTTGATGAATGGTCATAAGCCGTGGTATGGCCGGAACCATTTTAATAAAAATATTAAACGCAAACCACATGCATCAAAACAATGCATTACATAAGCGATTGTTCATCTGACATTCTGAAAAAGTGAGCCCAGTGGGCCTCACCCTCGAGCCATGCAATTCTGATCATGAAGTGATGTCGTGGGTCCCTCATGTCGATCCAACTTCACTCTACTCCTTGGCCGTTGGATCGAGTTAGTGGATAACAGGTGTCGACAATCGAGAAATACACGAATCCCGAAGCAATATTATATATAGTAGTACGTGTGACTGTACACACACAGTTCCAAAAGCTTAATCTCCCATTGTTGTTTCTTCTCCTTACTTCTACCTTCATTCTTGCATGGACAACCCGATTTATAGATGTGATAACCACGGTTTTGAGGTTATTCACTTAGTTTTATTTTGGGCATATTTCGTGAAATTATGTGTCTTTATGTGTTTATGTGTTATTTGGTGTGAACAGATTGTGGTTTGGACAACGTTTTCGGGTACGGGGTACCTTGTGAGTGAAACAATGTGTGATGTTTTCATGTTCATGAGCTCACATGTTAGTGACTATGAAATAAGATGGTGTTATTTATTGGTTTTATGTATACGTATATGTATTATAGAAAATCGTATTTTTACGATATAAGGTTTAGCATTTAGAGGTCTCGGATGAGGTAATTAGTCGTGGGAGTATTTTTTGTGATGGTTTTAAGTCATTTACGACTTAGTTAATTAGTTTATTTCATATTGCAAGAGTTTTTATAAAACTGTATATTTTACGTCTTTTACGGTATACGCGTAAATTTGACTAGTTTTACGGTTTTGAGATTTTGGAGACTTTAGGAGCTGAAATAAATTAAGGAAAATTAAGGTAATATTATTATTACAATTATTAATAATAAAAAGGAGAAAAAAACGTAATTGAAGGGGTTAGGGTCGGCTATGTGACGCACAAAAATAAGGGAAAAGGAGAAAAAGTAGGGGGATTTATATATGGCAACTTTGTTTGGGTTGGGATTGGTATTATAACTATATAAGGTGTTAATTAAGTTGAAAACAAAACATAATCCCTGGAGAAATCAAGAAGTCGACATTTTTTGTGTGAACGAGGTTGGTGTGGTTATCGTTTATGAGTATAGAGTACTCATAGGTAAATCGAGGAACGGTTATTTCATGTTCATGAGCTCACATTTAGTGACTATGAAATGAAATGGTGATATTTTGGTGTTTACGTATACGTATAAGTATTATAGTAATAGTATATTTTTTTAGGACTTACGGTTTAGCTTTTGGAGGTCTCGGATGAGGTAATTAGTCATATGAATATTTTTCGGGATGGTTTTAAGTCATTTAGGACTTAGTTATAAAGTTTATTTCAAAATTTGAGATTTTTTTAAAAGTGTATATTTTACGACTTTTACGGTAAAACGCGTAAAAATTGACTAGTTTTACGGTTTTGAGGTTTTGGAGGTTTTAGGATCTGAAATAAATTAAGGTAAATTAAGGTATTGTTAATAACATAATATTAAACAATAAAAAGAAAAAAAAAACGAAATTTAATGGATATGGAAAGGGTATAGACGGTTGGAAAAGAAAAAAAAGAAAAGAAAAGGGGAAAAAAGGGAAAAAGGGAACCGGGCTTTTGTATTTGGGCTAGGACTGGTTAGGATTAATTATATAAGGTTTTTATTTATCAAAACACTTCATAAAATCCCTGGAGATCAACAAGGAGTCGAAATTCATCAATGGTGGCCTATTAGGGTTCTTCAAAAATTAGGTCTTCTTCATCTTCTATTAATTCAAAGGTAAAACCCTCATAACCCTTTTTAATTAAATTGTTTTTAAAGTTCAACATAGTCCCACTTTTTAGCAAAGTCCCAATGGACTCATCTTAACCATCCATTTTATTTACATCTAACGGTCCAGATTAAATTAAAAAAATAAATAAATAATTTATTCCTCGTTCCCCCATCTCTTTTCTTTCACTCCCCGCTCCCCCCAATCTCATTTTATCTTCCATCTTCCACTCCCCCGCTCCCCCAATCTTAATCGCCACCACCGCCACCACCGCCACCAATCATCTACGCCACCACCACCCCCAATCATCTCCGCCGCCACCACCACCACCACCCCCAATCATATCCTCCACCCCCAATCACTCTCCAATCGACACGATCATGATTTAAACTCCATCTCCGATTGAAACCCTAACAATCGATCAGAGATGGATTCTATTCCTAAAAAAAGCGGATTGGCTCCTGGTAATCGAGTTTATATTGCTTTAAACTCCATTTCCGATTGAAACCCTAATACTTTTCATTTTTATTTTTAATTGTTTTATGCTTATTTTTGAGTTTATATTGCTTATTTTTATGCTTATTTCTGTTTTTGTGCTTTTTTAAAGATTTTTAGGCTTATTTTTGTTATTAATAGCTTTAATTTACTGGTTGTTAATTAGGCTTATTTTTATGATTTTAGGCTTATTTTTATGCTTATTTTTTGTTTCTATGCTTTTTTTTAATTTACTGGTTGTTTATTAGTTGATTTATGTTTAACTGTTTATTGATTAGTTGATGATGAAATGTTGTTTTACTTTCAATGTAGCTAGGTTTTAATGGTTAGGTGTATTTTGCGAGCGATTTTTGATTGATGATATGAAGTTGTTTAGGTTTATATCAGAAATTAGTAATAATGCTAGACGAAAGTAAACTGGACAGTGATTTTGATTGCGTATCTGTGATGTATTGGTTGGGGAACAGGTTGCTATGGTTTGAAATGGGTCATCTTCTAGCAACGGGTTGGCACGGGTTGAAATGGTCGGGCTAACGGTTGTCACACTCCTTTTAGTCCATTTTTAGTTTTAATTAATTGTAGTTGATGCGTTTAACTTGTTTGACGAATGAGTCATGTTTCGGTGCACGGAGATATGATCTCTAGAGATAACTTGTTGTTTACGAGGAGTGTTTAGGTGTTTTGTGTAGTGTTTATCGACTTGCTATCCGACCTAACAAAATTAGCTTAAGATGACATAATGTAGATTAGGTGTTTTTGTGAGATGTGTTACGGATTGTTGATAGTGTTGGTAGGTAGTTGATGCGTTTATATAAAGTGAAGTTGTTTGACGAATGATTTATGTTTCTATGTACGGAGATATGATCGTTCTTTGCGAAAGTAGTTTGTTGTTTTTTAGGAGTGTTTAGGTGTTACGAGTAGTGCTTAGCGAGTTGCTATATGAGTAGATAAGGTAGGGTTAAAAACTGTGTTTGTGATTTTCTAATATAGATTTTAGAATAAAGTACGACCTAACAAAATTAACGTAGAATGAGTTAATGTAGATTAGGTATTTTGAGAGATGTGTACAGATTGTCAATAGTGTTGGTAGGCAGTTGATGCATTTACAGAAAATGAAGTTTTTTGACGAATGGGTGATGCTTCTGCGTAAGGAGATATGATTGGTCATTTGCGAGAATGACTTGTTTATGAAGAGTGTTTAGGTGTTATGCGTGGTTTCTGTTAAGTGATTCATGTAAAGATGCTAGTGTTTATCGAGTTGTTAGATTATGGTTAGTCGGTTACTCTTTGTAGTTAGATGGGTTAAATGAGTGTTTGTTTGTTGGCTATAATAAGTTTGGGTTTTAAAAGCTTGTTTATGATTTTGTAATATAGATTTTAGAATAAATTACGACCTAACAAAATGAGCGTAGAATGACATAATGCAGGTTAGATATTTTCGTTGGTCTGTTACAGATTGATGATATTGTAGATTGGTAGTCGATGCAGTTATAGGAAACAGGAAATGGAGTTGTTTGTGGTATGGACTAATAAGTGATGTTACTGTGTAGGAGATATGTGTATGTATGGATTGATAAAGTGGTCGTTTGCGAGAATGATCTTATTTTTGTGTTTTGGGTGTTTGGAAGATATGAGGAGTGTTGAGGTGTTATGCGTAGTTTATGTAAAGAGATTTATGTAAAGTTGATCGACGTTTATTGAGCTAGTGGAAATCTGAGTAATTAGGATTACTGTGTGTGCTTACGTGAGTTGACAGAGTGTTAGTTTATATGAGGCGTTTTGAGTTCTTTTGATCAGATTTTGTTGAGAGATTAGGATGATAGCGTTTATTGAGATGCTGACAATTTGAGTATATTACGATTAGTCAGTGTAGTTAATGAGTTAAACCGGTGTTTGTTTGTTGGCTGCAATAAGTTAGTGTTCAGCTTTTTTATTGCTATGCCTCTCTATTGTGTAGCTTGCATCGCGTATGTTATGTAGCAACATATTAGAAGATCTGGTGCTTTCAACAGAATCTTTAATGTAATGATATCATCATCTAATGTATTTACGGCAACATATTTATATTTTAAGTGGGCTGAATAACTTTGTGCACAGTGTTCTTAGATATTTGAACAATGGTTTTTCTTGTTTTAAGATGCCTAAGGTTGTGGTTTATTGGTTAGCTAGATATAAGCTTCTGAATTTTCTGTTTATTGCTGTGATTTGTGATTAGACCTCGATATAGGGTGTTTGGGGTTGTTATTTAGTCTTTGTGAACAGGGGTGTTTGGATTGCTGGATAAAAAAAATAATGGTTTAAATAAATTAATTGCAAAAAGTTCCACCCCTGTGGAAACCCGAGACCTCTCGGATATCAACCCAACAAACCCAACCAACTGAGCCACTTAACTTTTTGTTATTAGTTTCTTTATTATGTTCAGTTTTTGAAGAAATTAATCACGAAGATAGAAATTTTCTTAGATAGCTGTGTATTTGTTTTCATGAAGAATCATGCATGATTCATGAAGAATCATGCATGATTCATGAAGAATCATGCATGATTCTTCATGAATCATGCATGATTCTTCATGAATCATGTTTGTTAAATCATGCATGATTTATGTTAAATCATGCATATGTTTTTTTGTATTTGTAACTTCTTAGTACTTAACTGATTTGTGTTCTTACTTTTTGCAGTTCAACGTGATACAAACAAGCGTCAGAAATCTATAGGTCATAAAGGATCTGCGTCACCTCCTGTCGCTGAAAAAAAACAAAGAACTAGTGCAATGCCAAAGTTAAAAGCTCCTTCATAAAAGTCTAGTGCTGCTATTAAAAAAGAACCATCTGCTATTAAGAAAGAAGCTACTGTTAAGAAGGAACCAGTTGGGAAGAGGAAGAGATCTACTGATTTTGTAGATAGAATAGTGTCGGATGTTGTGAGTGACTATAAAGAGGAGTCAGATGACGATGATCAAAATGACGATGCAGTTAAGAAAGAGCCTGGGGTAAAAAAAGGTCCCCGAAAAGTGAAGGTTGAAAAGCAGGAATCTGATGAGGACAATGTCAAAGATGAAGAGGAAGATGAAGAGGGTGTTAAGAAACCTGGGAAGAAGCATAAGAAGACTTCTGAAGGTGGAGAGGTTGTCTTGAGTGAAAGAGATAAGTATCTACTCAAGTTTCCAATTATAAAATCTAGGACAGTGCCTACTTCTTTCTTCGCAGCAATTCGAGATAGCAGGTTGGACATTGATAAGTTTTTGGGAAGTATTGGGTTTTCTTCATTTCGTTCCATTAAAATAGATACCTTACCTGGGCGTTTAGGGAGGTTTGCTGTTAGAGCATTTGATAAGGAGAGCTATCAGTTTAAGCTTTTAAACGGGTCTTCGATTCTTGTAACTCCTCAAAAGATTAAGGATATTTTAGGACTTCCCATTGGTGGAACTTCTTTATATGATCTACCTGAGAGAGCTTTGGATGACCCGTTTGTGTTGTTGTGGTTAAAACAGTTTGATAAACCATGGAAACTACTTCGTGCTTCTGATATTCAAGAGAAACTTAATGAAGCAACAGAAGTTGACTTTATGTATAAAGTCAATTTTCTTACTCTATTTTCTGTTGGGTTGTGTACAGCTTACACAATGAAAGCAATACATGATCTAACTATTGTTCGGCGTATTCGTGAGGACACGGATATTGCTGGAATTGATTGGTGTGAGTTCTTATACAAGTGTCTTGGAAATAGCACGGAACCGAATACTTTGGTTGGTTTTTACATTGGGCCATTGTGTTTTTTAATTGTAAGTGTGTGCATATATACATTTTTACGTTTTTTTTGTGTTTTTTTATTTTATGTTTATATTGTTTATAACTTTTAACAAGAAATAATTTTTATTTTCCTAACAGCTGCTGTATTTGGATTCAACAAAATTTGAACGTTATCCTGTTCTTCGGTCCAGACCTGCTATTCTGAATTGGAATACAACAAACATGCATCGCAGGCAGGATTTAGAGGTGCAAGATAATGTTATTGGGATGTTGGAGTGGCAGCCAGAATGGACTGCGTCCGAAGAGAAACAAAGTGAAGGTTTTTTTGATGTGGGTAAACAAAGTGAAGAAAAACAAAGTGGTTTTCCAGTAAACAGGTGTGTTGTCGTATCTTTTTACGATTTTTATTGTTTTTTCAATTATTTTTGTCAAGTGTTATAATAATTTGAGTTTGCATGATTCAACTGAATCATGCATGATTCAACTGAATCATGCATGATTCAACTGAATCATGCATGATTCAACTGAATCATGCATGATTCAACTGAATCATGAATTTTTCTACATGAATCAAGCATGATTTATATATTTCATTTTTGTAGGCCTTTTGCACAAAGATCAATGAAAAGCTTTCAAGCATTGCCAAAGACAAGGCCGAACTTGAATGCTTTTTAAGAGATGCGAACAATGAATTTCTAGATGATGAGAACATTCATCAATTGATTGAGAAATATGAGGGACTTTTTAAGGATACTGTTTCGTTTCAAGGTGAACCTACTCATATTGACGATTTCAATGCTTCGCCTGACGAGAATGTTGATTTAAACAAGCCAAAAGAGTCGGATGCAAAGGAGTTACCTACAAAGGACATTGAGCCCGGGAACGAAGCAGCAACAGACGAAGCAGCAGTCGATGATGTTGAAGAAACTTACACGCAGTGGCTTGAAAGAAACATTCATTGGGTTGGAGAGGTGATTGATCTGCTTTCAGATGCCTTTTATGACGTATATTTTTAACTTTTCCTCATGAGTTGTATAATGATATGGTCATATGTATGTTTATAATTAAATTTTTTGAACTTTTTGCAGGAAAATTTGTTTAATATGATTATGAATGAACCTACTAACGTTTCGCCTCCCAAGACGCCTCCATGAGTTTCTACTCGTTCATCTCCCAAGAAAAAAGTTAGGAAGCCATCTTCTGTGTTGTCATCTCCTTTTATGAATAAGAGAACTGAAGTTGGTCCTGATCTAAAGAGGCTTGAGTTTATACTGGGGAATAGTTTGTTCGCTATGCAAGGCGATAGATAGTATGTTCTCTATTTCAGTTTTTGCTTTCGATTTGTAGTTAAAGAATGACGTATCCTAATTTGTTTGTTATTTCTAATTGTAGTGAAACTGTTTTCCAAACTAATTCGGGTTATGAGCAAAAATCTGTACGAGTGAGCATGGAGACATTGACACCTGGATTATGGTTAGACCACAATGTTATTGATAGTTGGAGTGCATTGTTGAACCTGGAGGAGCGAGCTACATTGTTGAAGCTGGTGGAAGCTGGTAAAGTTAATGAGCGGTTAAGAAGGCTTTTTTTTACAACTGGCTGTATTGTAAGTTTCTATTCACATGTAGCGATGTTTTTTTTCATTCTGTAAATCATGCATGATTCATCTTGAATCATGCATGATTCATCTTGAATCATGCATGATTCATCTTGAATCATGCATGATTCATCTTGAATCATGCATGATTCATCTTGAATCATGCATGATTCATCTTGAATCCTCTCTAATTTTGTTTCGCTTGTCTGTAAACAGCCAGAATGAACTATTAAAAGTACTCTTGATCCAGATGGACAGTGGAAAGTCTTTTCAGATGCCATTTGAACTCAATTGCAGCATGATGAGGATGCACTTCGCCTCTCGGATGTTGATTTGGTGTTTTTTCCTATTTGTGCTTCTGGACACTTTTATGTTGTTGTTTTCAACTTGGAGAATCCGTCAATGTTTATCATTGATAACATTTATGCTGGACCATATTCCTATAGTTCAAGATACAAAGAAGCTTGTGATCCTTTGGTAAGTTTAAAATCATTTTTGTTTATTAATGTATTGAGTTCTATTAATGTATCGAGTTTTATTAATGTGTATTTGAGTTTTGTGATCCTTGTATCTTTTATTGACTTTTATATTGTTTCTCTTTTACAATTTTTTTTGTAGAAAAAGTTTTTTATCAGGCATCTAAAAGAGCATGGGCATGACAAACTATCGGCCATGATGAAAGTCAAAGCACGCATTCTACATTTGAATTGGAGTACAGAGAGTAACTATGAAGATTGCGGAATATTTGCTATGATCCATATGGAATCATACACTGGCACACCTGTTGGAGATTGGGATGTTGGGTGTGATGTAGAATCAAAGGAACAACGCTCACAGTTGTTATGTATGAGGTATAGGATTGCTACCAAGCTTTTGTTGCATGATTTTAACATTCGTAAACAGAAGATGTTTGAGTTGGTCTTCAAGTTTGAGACTGAGAATGAACACCAGAAAAGGGTTGATATTATTCAAGAGGCAATCAAAAACAGGAATGAGCGTGATCCACCGAAGACTATGCCTGGCCAAGAAGATCAGACAGAAGGGAACGATGTTAAAGATGCAGAAGTAAAGGAGGTTGGTAAGGATGTTAAAGCTGCAGAAAGGAAGGAGGTTGGGAAGGATGTTAAAGCTGCAAAATCGAAAGATTTTCATATGACATATGCTGGTGGTAAAAAAAGAAAGTGATGTTTGATTGTAGTTTGTTAAACTTTTGTTCGTAAAATGGATGGTAGTTTAATGGGAGGGTATTTTTATGTTATATTCTGATCTTATATGTTGGTAATCTTTTGTTCGTAAAACTGATGGTACTTTTATGTAATATTAGATGTTATCTTTTTTATGTTATCTTTTAACTGTTACATGGCTGTCTTTTTTATGTTATCTTTTTTACTGTTATGTAACTATTTGCATGGTTCATCTATCTCAGTTTTTTACTGTTATGTAACTGTTTGCATGGTTCATCTATGAATCATGCATGATTCACTATGAATCATGCATGATTCACTATGAATCATGCATGATTCACTATGAATCATGCATGATTCACTATGAATCATGCATGATTCACTATGAATCATGCATGATTCACTATGAATCATGCATGATTCATAGAACATTATATGAACATTATAAGTCTGTTTGTAGTGCATCAGCAGTAGTTACCTTGCTGACTCATATGCATGATTTTTGGATGACATATGATGTTTCATTACGAATCATGCATGTTTCATTACGAATCATGCATGTTTCATTACGAATCATGCATGATTCATTACGAATCATGCATGATTCATTACGAATATTATATGAACATTAAACAAAGTACTCCAATCTCAGAGTTATAATACAGTTAAATCAAATTAAAAAAGAAATCTAACAAATATTATAAGTGTACTACAAAACATTAAACTAAGTACTCCAATCTCAGAGTTTTAATACAGTTAAATCAAATTAAAAAACAAATCTAACGAATATTATAAGTGTACTACAAAACAATTGAAGGAGCACCCGCACCAATTGTTGTATTCCTTGCTTCCTTTTCAGCAGCAGTCGCAATAGTTGCATTGTTTGCTGCATTTGCAGCAGCAGCCACAGCACCCGCACTAGTTGTTCCTGTTTGTAGTGCATCAGCAATAGTTGTATTCCTTGCTTCCTTTTCAGCAGCAGCCGCAATAGTTGCATTCCTTGCTTCCTTTGCAGCAGCAGCCGCAGCAGCAATCTTTTTTACTTTAGCAATGTATTTTGGATTTTCTGGACATGTTGTTTTTGTATGTTTGTTAGTCTTCACTCCACATTGTCCACACTTCCGCTCTTGCTTTTTTTTAGCATTGATAGCTACTTCTCTTGCACTTTTTCTACGTTGTCCTTTCTTAGCACCTCTTATTGAAGCAACATGAGGATTGTTTACAGTATTCTTATTCGGCTTTTGAATAGCATAAATATCTTCAATCATGTCTGCCGTTTTCTGAGAAGGAGGCCTTGGCACTAGAACCTCAAATTCCTTCCTTATAGTTTTGAGCTTTTTCACAAATTGCGACAACTTTTCTTTATCTTTACTCAACAAAAACAAACACTCATCTACTACATAGTTAGCCTCATTTGTTAATATTTCCATTTCTTTTTTTTTCTCCATATCTGTTCGTGCTTCTTCTTAATGAAAGTGGTATCAAATCCCTCCTCCAACGCCTTAAAACGTACTTCTCCGGAATCATTTGGACATTACGGTTCTTCAAAACACAAAATACATGTCTACATAAAAATCCGTAACGCATGAAATGTCTACAGGTACACTCAACTGATCCATCTTCAAGAGAACGCAAAACCTTGTTTTGATGCAAAAAAAACGTATTAATACCTGATTCTTACTAAATCATGCATGATTCATGGAAGAATCATGCATGATTATTCAATGAATCATGCATGATTCTTCAATGAATCATGCATGATTCATCCATGAATCATGCATGATTCTTACTAAATCATGCATGATTCATGCATGAATCATGAATGATTCTTCAATGAATCATGCATGATTCACCCATGAATCATGCATGATTCATTGTTGATTATATATGAAACATGCATGATTGTTAAAAAAAATCCACTAACCTTGTAGTCTATTACTTTGTCTTCTTCCTGCACAACCATCTCTTTTCCTTCTTCTGTGAATAGTGTCCTTTAAGCACCCGCCTTTGTGTCTCTAACTACAACCATCTCAACTCCCTCGTCCTTTTTAAACTCTTCTATTTGACAAGACCAAATAGATTCATACATTTCTGTTTGAACAAGCAGAAATATTGTCCTTGTATAAACTTTAGCCGTGTGTTTTTCCATTTCTAACATTGTTTTATATCTTGGGGCAGCATCAAAAGTTCTGAAATCTAGATGTTCTTGTTTACTCCTTTGCCTTTCCATTGCTGATTCATAGCACATCATGAAGTTGACCAATGTTGACCCGTGATTTGTGAAACCTTTAAAAAACGCGTTTTCACTCTCTGATCTTGAAGTAGTTCTCATTAAGCCAAACAGAGGTGACGTAATAAAATAAGCTGGTAACCACATTTTTCGAAGCTCATACATCTTTGTCATCCACTTGTGTTTTTCCAACTTAAAGTCTTTAATAAGTATTGACCATCTTGCTTCAAATTCTTTTGGCTCTATAAACATATTACACACCAATTTGTTGAAACGTTCTTTGAAATTAGTTTTATCATAAATTTCTTCACATATCTGTAATTAAATCATAACAGATTATTTATAAGAATCATGAATGATTCAAAAAAGGTTATGAAAATGGCAATACCTTTGATGGGATTTTTTGCATGATATGCCACATGCATAATCTGTGTTTTGATTCTTTCAGAACTGCTTCAATTGCCCTTTTCATTGCCCCATCTTGATCCGTTACAATCATTGTCGGTTGTTTTTCGTGAGCAGTCATGAACGATGTTAGAAGCCACGTATAAGCTTCTGTGTCCTCGTTTAGTAGCAATCCTGATCCAACATTCACGCACTTTCTGTGATTAATGCCAGTGAATGGAACAAAGACCATATCGTACCTGAAAATAATGTACAATTAGAAAATAAAAAACAGATTATGCAAAAAAGACAGAGTCAACATGAATCATGCATGATTTATAATGAATCAAGCATGTTTCATTCTGAAACATGCATGATATATTTGATGAATCATGCATGATTCATTATAAATCATGCATGATTCATGTTGAATCATGCATGATTCAACAAAAATCTTGCATGATTCATTATAAATCATGCATATGATTCATTATAAAAACAGATTATGCAAAAAAGACAGAATCAACATGAATCATGCATGATTTATAATGAATCATGCATTATGAATCATGCATGATTCAGTTGAATCATGCATGATTCATAATGAATCATACATGATTCATCTGATGAATCATGCATGATTTATAATGAATCATGCATGATTTATAATGAATCCTAAAATAACTTACTTGTTTGTTTTGAAGGTAGCATCAAAAGATATAATATCTCCAAACTCTTCATAGTTGCGTTTATCTACTTCGTCCGCCCAAAACATTGCAACCAGATCGCTGTTTTCAACCTTATACTGAAACGTAAAGCCTGGAACAAACTTCTTCCTGTTTTCCATCTTATTTATAAGCATCTGTGCATCACTTTCTCCTATATATTCATTAACATCCCTTATCTGATTCTTAAAATCATCACTAGTTCCATGCACATACTCAGCACCCCCTTTGATACTAGAATACACAGTATGTGCCTTGGTTCCCCCAAGTCTCAGTTGTGTTGAAGCTCTCACAACAAACACTCTTTCTGCATGAGTCATTTTTCTTTGTTTCTTTGTTAGATGCTTATACTCTTTCGGAAGCATTTGATGGTTGTGCTTAGCAATAAATTTGGTTATTTCATACTTTCTCTTAACATAATCCAAATCAACCTTTATTTGTGCCTCACAACCTGTTACACGATATCTTGTATTCCTTGTTTGATTTCTACTGTTTGCAGGATCCAAGGTGTTAATATTTATGTCTTTTGGAACCCCTTGCCGGTTACACATGATGTACTTTGATTTAACATCACCACTCCTATTTCTTTTTTGCGTGGACTTTTTAACTTCAAATCCTGATTTTTCAGCATAAGCAGAATAAAACTCAATACATTCCTCCATTGTATCAAATCTTTTTCCCTGCTTAGGTAACAACTCGTCCAGAACAATTGGTTCCCAATATACAGATCCTCCGGGTGTCTCACTATGAATGTATAAACTTGGTCTTGGAGTGCTGGTAGAACCTGTTAGAGAATAACAATTGTTAGAGAACCTGGTCAAGAATTTTTATAATACTAAAAAGTATTCAGTATGAATCATGCATGATTCAGTATGAATCATGCATGATTCATGTTGAATCATGCATGATTCATTATGAATCATGCTTGATTTTACATGATTCATGCATGATTCATCATGAATCATGCATGATTCATCATAAATCATGCATGATTCATCATGAATCATGATGAATCATGTTTCTACATGAATCATGCATGATTTTACATGAATCATGCATGATTTTACATGAATCATGCATGATTCAAGATGAATCATGCTTGTTTCTACATGAATCATGCTTGTTTCCACATGAATCATGCTTGTTTCCACATGAATCATGCATGATTCATAATGAATCATGCTTGATTCCACATGAATCATGCTTGTTTCCACATGAATCATGCTTGATTCCACATGAATCATGCATGATTCGACATGAATCATGCATGATTCGACATGAATCATGCATGATTCATAATGAATCATGCATGATTCATAATGAATCATGCTTGATTCCACATGAATCATGCATGATTCCACATGAATCATGCATGTTCCACATGAATCATGCTTGTTCCACATGAATCATGCATGATTTTACATGAATCATGCATGATTCCACATGAATCATACATATTCAACATGAATCATGCATGATTTAACATGAATCATGCATGATTCGACATGAATAACACATGTTCAACGTGAATTATGCAGAATCAGCATGATTCAACATGATTTCGACAAGAAAGATTTATTACTACATTTGTATTCCAATCATGCATGATTCTGTTTTCAAAGAAATCAAACTAATCATTTACCTATATTTTCGACAAGATTAGCTTCTGGATCTGCATCTTCATCAAGTACGTGACGTTGTGGATCTAGATCTGCATTATTAGTTTGCGTAACTGGAACCACAACAACATCTTCTTTGATTTGAGTTTCCATGTCTGTTTTTTCGCTGTGGTAAGTCACCGGAAAAGAAGGTAGGTGGTTGTTTGGTGTTGGCCGCGTAGATGATGTGGCCGGAAAAGAAGGTAGGTGGAAGGTAGGTGGTTGTAGATGATGTCGCCGTTAAAGAAGGTTGTTTGCTGTTATAGGTAGGTGTAGGTGATGTCGCCGGAAAAGATGGAAGCTAGGTGGTTGTAGGTGATGTCGCCGGAAAAGAAAGTAGATGTGTTGAATGTGATGTCGCCGGAAAAAGAAAGGTAGGTGGTAGGGGTGGTTGGTGGTGGAAGGTAGGTTGTTGGGGGTGGTCGTCGGAAAAAGTTGTTGGGGTGGTTGTTGGAAGGTAGGTGGCTGGGTGGGAGACCCGACCTAATTTTTGTGATAAAAATGGTTGTGTGTGTAAATATTGTTATTTATATGGGGACTATTTTACCCCTCTAGTGTTGGAGCAGGGTATAATCTGGACCATTAGATGAAAAGAAGATGGATGGTTGAGATTGATCCATTGGAACTTTGCTAAATAAAGGGGTGTTGGGGAACCGGACTCTAGGGTTTATTATAAAAACAGTAAAATAATGTTATATTAATCATAACATGATGATTACATAAATTAGGGCTTGTAATTAGAGGGATTAGGGTTAATTAATGAGGTTGATTTTGTTAAACCCGTTTTTAAAAACTGGGCATAATTTTGGGTCATTGTTTTGATCATATAGGGAGTTCTATAAACTCTTATTTTACGATCCAAGTACCCCTGGAACGGTATTTGAAGTGGCTTTCCAATGCAAGAAACTAGAACTAAATTGGAGGTCGGAAAGTGGGTCAAAAACAGGTTACAACAGTCGGAGGTCAAAACAGTTTTGAATTCAGCCTGTTTTCTTTTTAAGTTTTGGGTTGTTTGGGGTACTTAGGGTTGCATTGGGATCTTCTCACGAACATGAGAGATGGTTTATATATTTTCGTAAGTATCTGCACTTGGGCTAAGGTTGTGGTTTAGGGTAAGACCCCTTAATGGTAACAAACTTTTAGTACGTTTAAAATCAGTAAATCTGGAGTGACAAAAGTATATATATATATATCAGGGCCTTAACAGTAGATTTAAGGTTAGGTAAAGTGGGAGATGTTAGCTAACATATGTAAGGGCATAAATATTCCCTTTACAGATATCATGGGTGTGTTTAGGTGGGTGTTTGGCTTATAGTTTAGATACCTAAAACTGGGACTGTTTTTGATAAAATGTTAACGGGATGTGTTATGAAGTAAAACGAGTTAAGGGCTTTATAGAGGGGTGTAATGAGATTCTTAGAGCATATATATGAGGTATATATATGGGAGAAGGTTAGATGTCCATCATAGGTTGGTGAGCCATTTTAGTGTTTGGTTCATGTTTTGATTATGTGTTTTTGGTTGTTAGCTTTTTGCTAGTGCGCAGATGTTTGGGGAAGCTTAATCAGGTGAGTTTCATAATCCCATGTTTACTATTGATTTTGAATTCCAGATGGGATGGAAGAGACACTGTATTGAGTTATTTTCTAAATTGATGCTGTGAATGTGTTTGTGATTTGAGATGGACTTGTGTGTACATTATGTGATTAACTGCTATGTGATTTTTGATTGTGTATGATTTGGATCGGGGGACACGTGTCGTCTCATTTATTGTGGTTTGACAAGGTAGTGGTCTTGAGGTTTGACAAGGTAGTGGCCTTGTGGTTTGACAAGGTAGTGGCCTTGGGATAGGTACATAGTGTGATCATCTATGGTACCATGTTGTTTCGCAAGTTAGGAGCCTTGGATTTTGGTTTGGAATGATTGATCTTGAATGCTAGTTGTTAATACATAATTGTAGCACATTGTCCATATGTTATTGTGTCGATGGTTGTTATTCACAGCTTGTAACTGATTTTAGCATTGGAGTCTAAACCTATGACTCTCACCAACTTTATGTTGACGTGTTTTAGTGTCTCTTTCAGGTGAGAATGTGGTTAAGCTTGAGGATAGAAGTGGCTAGACTTGGATGCCTTAGGATTGCATATAGAAGGAGATCCCCGTTCCTTCTTAGCTTTGTTTGTTCAGTTATCTAGTGATACTGTGGGCACCTATATGTTTGTTTGTTTGTGTTATTTTTTTATCTTGGGTAAGAGGTAGGACTGTTACCTACTTACCTAGACTCCTGCATTATTGAGATATTGTCATGACATTTGCGTCACCATTTTATGACATTTCTTATATCATTTAGTTATCTCTATAGACACGCTATTGTTGTGATGATATCCATACGTCGTGCCCCATATTCTGCCATGGTGGGGTGTGACAGAATGGTATCAGACACAATGGTTATAGAGAATTAGGTTGCCTAGTCGCGTAGCCTAGTCTATAGCTTAAGGGTCCCTACATATAGGCGTCATAGGAGTATGTGTGCATTTTATTATAATTGATGTGTTTGAATGTTATTTATTGTGATGTTTTGACTAGTATGAATTGAACCATAGTAAGTTCATACTTAGCCACATGTTATTTTCTTTTTGGGGTTGTGACTAGTGCGGGTTGAACCATAATTGTCCACACTAGTCATTGTCGTATTTTGCTTAAATTGTACATTATAGTACATAATTTGGTACATGGTAGTTCTATCTTTTGTTGGGTTATTTTATGTACCTGAGGTATAGTATTTTTCTTTTGATGTTTAAGTCATGTTCCCTAAGAATCGTGTGGTGGTTCGAGTTACTAGGAGTACATGGGTAGGAAGGATTTTAAGCTGTTTCCACTCTTATGGGCGACATGACTTATATCTAATTATGTTTTTGTTTTGGATTTAGTCTATGTTGTTTTATCTAGACTATGGATTTCGGTATTCCAAGAGTTTTACTATGTTATTTTAATAGATGGGGTTTTGGACCTATTTGGTTATGTGGTTATGAGCTTATGTGAGTAGATGGATTTATGTGTTATATGTTGTATTGATTCTTATAAGTGTCATCATAGGAGGGAGTGCATTGGGGAAAGGGTAATTGTATAAGTATGGTGGCCAACATAGTTATACAAGTACCACAACTTCAATGGGTTCTCAAGTATGATTGCATGAAAGAGGGTTAGTACATGCTTGTATATGATGAGATGTGGATTTTGGGTATATTTATAATATATGGGTATATGTAACGGCTGCCTACGTTATGGCTATTTTTTTTAGTGTGTTATATGTTTTGAGTTATAGTCGTGTTATGTGATTATGAGGTCACACGATATGGGTTGGTTTTGGTAATGGGTTTTGTGCCTTGTTGTGTCATGGTGAGATGGTGAGATGTGGATTACTCGTATGGAAAAACGAGTGTATGACGCGATTGGTTGATCTGATATGTATAGTAACGAGTATGTTTTGGGTGATTTAATAGGTATATATATGCGGATGTATATATACTACTATGTGTTAAGTTATGGTATATGGTCGTTCACTAGTTATTATAACTTGAACGTACCTTGTGTTTGCTCGTGTTTTATGGTGTTGGAGTTTAATGGAGTTCCAACGACGTTTTGAATCTTTGGAAGTGTGTCTGGTAGCGTATTCTTTGAGTTTCGTATTTCACGTGTACGTTTTAAATTGGTGTTTTGGTTTCAAGTCTACTGAAATAACTTGGGATTTCTTTTGAGATAATGAAATCTTTTGTGTTGGGTCTTGCATTTCTTTTGGTCGGTATATATTGAGTTAGATGGTTGGTTGTATTCGGTAAATAAGGGTAAGGTGTTGGAGTCGTGTTTGAAACAAGATGTAACATAAGATTTCTTTGTAACCAACACTTATATATTTCAAACTCTAAAGGACTTTCTTTAAAATAAAGCGAAGTAAAATTTCTTTCTACTTACATAGTTTATATAATTGGGTTTAACCGATTCACGTCATTTATAATTATTAATACAAGGTTAAATTGAGTTTATGAAGGTTACACATACAATTATATCTGTCATTTAAAAGGATTACATTAATCACTAAGTTTAATCTTTAGTTTTTTTTTAAAAAACAACTTGTATAAAACTGTTTTGGTCATAACTTGTTCGTTTTTTTAGAGTTTTTTTTAGTGATTCAAAAGCCAAAAATTATGTACTCGGAACGTACTTTTCAAATATTCAGAAATTATAGTCATGGGAGGTCAGTGGACTGGTCGGAATTGTTGTACAAGTGTCGGGTTCAAGGTTGAGTTTTGAATAGTAGTTTATTTTTATTTGGGGTGCACGAGATATCTAGTCTTTGGGTTGAGTTCTGAGATCGCCTAGAAGGTTGTTGGTATATTGTTTGAGTCACATAGATGTGGGAGGTAATAATAATAAAAAAAGATATATATTCTTTTGGAAAAGTCGATCTTTTGCACGGTTTAAATAATATGTCGCGGGGCGTAATATGTTTGGTTGTCATTGGGTGTTTCTTGGAATATTTTTTGTTGTCATGGGTCATTTTGAATTGATACACGTTTTGGGTTTGAGTTTTCTTTCGATTCTCATGGTTTTGACTTGTTTTAACTAGTGCACGTGAAATGTCGTTAGTTATCCGTTGGTTTGATTCATTGATCGTATCTGATGGATTCAGGATGTAGTTTTGGTTTCGTATTGTTCGGGAGCGTTGAGGTAGTCGTATGAAAGACTTGGTCGCGCCTACACGCTTAAGTAGGTGACCATGAGAGAACAGTCGGAATACCCTTAGTGGGGAGGAAAGAAGTTCGTAGACGAACTAGTGTGGTCATGAGGTCTCTTAGGAGTACCAAGGAGATGAATAGAGATTTGTGGGATACTATCACAAGTAACGCGCCATAGAGAGTGTTGGAAGGGGATACAATACCTCAAAGGTATTTATGATTGTTCGTAGGGCATGTAAGTTTTCCGAAAATTTCCTAAAATTTAGTAGGTTTGCCTATTACCGTGAGGTAGAACCATAAATAGAGCAAGTAGGAGAAGTGAGAGGAGTTGTAGTTAATGCCTTTCCAAGGCAAATCGTTGATGGAGTGATTTAAAAACAAGAGCTGTTAGCAATTGCAAGGAATGACGGATAGAAGTTGAGTTGCTTAGTAGTAGATTGGATGAAGAGAGAGGTTGAGTGGTCCGGTGAGAGGAAGTATCGATATTAAAAATGCGTGTAGAATTTTGCAAGTAGAACGAGGTAGGAATTTATTCGTATTGCCGCTAAGAGAGGGTACAAGGAGGACATAGTTGAAACTGCTAAGGATGTTGTATGAACGCTTTGGGTTTACGCTTATGCATTTGGTTTCGTCAAAGCACTAGCGGTTTTCATGGAGTCAATGAACCGATTGTGCATGAAAGTGTATAAACGAGTTGTCATCGGGAGCATCGACGACATCTTGATCTACTCAAAGTCTAAGAAGGAGAGTGAGGCGAAGTATGTGTTGGTTTTGGAGTGGAAGTATACGTGAGATTTTCAAAGTGTGAGTTTTAGTATTAAGTCTACCATGATGAGTAGTTAGAGATGATGCATATCATGGAACCAGCAAGGGGCGAAGTGAAGAAGGATGAGGAAGCATTTTAGAGGCTGAAGAGGTGGATTGGATAGTGAGCCGATCTTGGTATTATCGGAAGGACTGGATGAATTCGCGAAGCATGACGATACGTGGAGCAAGGACTTGGACGCGTACGAGGACGACAAAGAAAGGCGATCGCTTATACGTTGCAGGAACTGAAGATTTGGAAGAACTGGATAGACTTAGTTAGTGGAGCTGGACTGTTATATCTGCCTAGAATGCTAGAGGCATTTGGTGTACGAGACATGGAGAATGATCTATACGGATCATGAACGTCTCCAACACATATTCAATCATCTTGTTTGAACATTTGGCAAAGGTGAGGGGTGGAGTTAAGTGATGAAAGAAAAATATGCAAGGCCAAGTACCATCTGGGAAAGGCAAGCATGGTTGATGGGACATGGAATAAGAAGAATGAAGTGAAGCTGAGATGAACTTGAACTATATGGATGACGTATTAGGTTGGTTTGGATGAAGGATGTAGGTTGCACGAGTTGAGTTGTCTAAAGCAGAGAACGCGTCAACATGTATGTTGCGTGGCTTGGACAACCATATGGACTAAAGGGAGTTGATGGACATGATTGGATATGAGTATATCCAGCTAACTGGAAAAGGATAGGCAAGTGAGATATTTATACAACCTTAGGTGTTACACTGAGGGCATGGGTGATTGACTTAGAGGTAGTTCGAAAACTCGTTAGCGATAGCTGAGTTTTCATATAATGATAGTTATCGTACTAGAAGTCGATAAATGCCATTTGAGGCACTATATGAAAGGATAGGGTGAGTTGTCCCTAATGTGGACTAGAATTGGTAAAAGAGGCTATTAATGTGGTAATGGTGTTTGTGGACAGAATGAGAGCAACAACGGATGCTATGTAGAAAAGGAGGAAACCACTAGAGTTAGTGACAAAGTTGTGTATGAAGTTTCACCCATAGTAACGGGTGGTATGTTTCGGTAAAATGGAAGAGTTGACGTAGAGTTTTGGAGGTCCATTTATGATCTTTGTAAAGATCGGACCAGTAGCATATGAGCATAGAATTACCTGGGGAAAATAAGTTGTATACATGATACATTTCATGTATTGGGATTGGTAAAGGTTGTTTGAGAATGCATTTTGCCTGTACGGTTATTCGGGACTTGTGTTAATAAGAGTCTTTGTTTTATCAAAGAGTCATTTGTGAGATTTATTGACTGTCAGGTCAAGAGTTTGGCAATAAATTTAAATATTGTTGGTTAGTATATGTGGTAATTTGAGAATTGAACTAAAGTTCACATGGAAATGAGAGGAGTTCGTTTAGAACAAGTATCCTCGTGTGATTTGTTTTTTGTGTGTTTGATCCTAAGGAGTAAATCTCGGGACGAGATTTCTATTAGGAGGGAGTGATGTGACAACCGTGGTTTTGAGGTTCGTCACTTGGTCTTATTTTTAGGTTATTTTATGTGTGATTACTTGATTTGTGTGTTTACGTGTTTTTTTGTGTGAACGAGGTTGGTGTGGTTATCGTTTATGAGTATAGAGTACTCATAAGTAAATCGAGGAACGGTTATTTCATGTTCATGAGCTCACATTTAGTGACTATGAAATGAAATGGTGATATTTTGGTGTTTACGTATACGTATAAGTATTATAGTAATAGTATTTTTTTTTAGGATTTACGGTTTAGCTTTTGGAGGTCTCAGATGAGGTAATTAGTCATATGAATATTTCTCGGGATGGTTTTAAGTCATTTAGGACTTAGTTATAAAGTTCATTTCAAAATTTGAGATTTTTTTTAAAAGTGTATATTTTACGACTTTTACGGTAAAACGCGTAAAAATTGACTAGTTTTACGGTTTTGAGGTTTTGGAGGTTTTAGGAGCTGAAATAAATTAAGGTAAATTAAGGTATTGTTAATAACATAATATTAAACAATAAAAAGAAAAAAAAACGAAATTTAATGGATATGGAAAGGGTATAGACGGTTGGAAAAGAAAAAAAAGAAAAGAAAAGGGAAAAAAGGGAAAAAGGGAACCGAGCTTTTGTATTTGGGCTAGGACTGGTTAGGATTAATTATATAAGGTTTTTATTTATCAAAACACTTCATAAAATCCCTGTAGATCAACAAGGAGTCGAAATTCATCAATGGTGGCCTATTAGGGTTCTTCAAAAATTAGGTTTTCTTCATCTTCTATTAATTCAAAGGTAAAACCTTCATAACCCTTTTTAATTAAATTGTTTTTATGTTTTCTTTAATCATCTTATGATGGATTTAGGTTAGGGTTTATTATAAAAACAGTAAATTAATGTTATATTAATCATAACATGATGATTACATAAATTAGGGCTTGTAATTAGAGGGATTAGGGTTAATTAATGAGGTTGATTTTGTTAAACCCGTTTTTAAAAACTGGGCAGAATTTTGGGTCATTGTTTTGATCATATAGGGAGTTCTATAAACTCTTATTTTACGATCCAAGTACCCCTGGAAAGGTATTTGAAGTGGCTTTCCAATGCAAGAAACTAGAACTAAATTGGAGGTCGGGAAGTGGGTCAAAAACAGGTTATAACAGTCGGAGGTCAAAACAGTTTTGAATTCAGCCTGTTTTCTTTTTAAGTTTTGGGTTGTTTGGGGTACTTAGGGTTGCATTGGGATCTTCTCACGAACATGAGAGATGGTTTATATATTTTAGTAAGTATCTGCACTTGGGATAAGGTTTTGGTTTAGGGTAAGACCCCTTAATGGTAACAAACTTTTAGTACGTTTAAAATCAGTAAATCTGGAGTGACAAAAGTATATATATATATATATCGGGGCCTTAACAGTAGCTTTAAGGTTAGGTCAAGTGGGAGATGTTAGCTAACATATGTAAGGGCATAAATATTCCCTTTACAGAGATCATGGGTGTGTTTAGGTGGGTGTTTGGCTTATAGTTTGGATACCTAAAACTGGGACTGTTTTTGATAAAATGTTAACGGGATGTGTTATGAAGTAAAGCGAGTTAAGGGCTTTATAGAGGGGTGTAATGAGATTCTTAGAGCATATATATGAGGTATATATATGGGAGAAGGTTAGATGTCCATCATAGGTTGATGAGCCATTTTAGTGTTTGGTTCATGTTTTGATTATGTGTTTTTGGTTGTTAGCTTTTTGCTAATGCGCAGATGTTTGGGGAAGCTTAATCAGGTGAGTTTCATAGTCCCATGTTTACTATTGATTTTGACTTCCAGATGGGATGGAAGAGACACTGTGTTGAGTTATTTTATAAATTGATGCTGTGAATGTGTTTGTGATTTGAGATGGACTTGTGTGTACATTATGTGATTAACTGCTATGTGATTTTTGATTGTGTATGATTTGGATCGGGGGACACGTACCGTCTCAGTTATTGTGGTTTGACAAGGTAGTGGCCTTGAGGTTTGACAAGGTAGTGGCCTTGTGGTTTGACAAGGTAGTGGCCTTGGGATAGGTACATAGTGTGATCATATATGGTACCATGTTGTTTCGCAAGGTAGGAGCCTTGGATTTTGGTTTGGAATGATTGATCTTGAATGCTAGTTGTTAATACATAATTGTAGCACATTGTCCATATGTTATTGTGTCGATGGTTGTTATTCACAGCTTGTAACTGATTTTAGCATTGGAGTCTAAACCTATGACTCTCACCAACTTTATGTTGACGTGTTTTAGTGTCTATTTCAGGTGAGAATGTGGTTAAGCTTGAGGATAGAAGTGGCTAGACTTGGATGCCTTAGGATTGCATATAGAAGGAGATCCCCGTTCCTTCTTAGCTTTGTTTGTTCAGTTATCTAGTGATACTGTTGGCACCTATATGTTTGTTTGTTTGTGTTATTTGTTTGTCTTGGGTAAGAGGTAGGACTGTTACCTACTTACCTAAACTCCTGCATTATTGAGATATTGTCATGACATTTGCGTCACCATTTTATGACATTTCTTATATCATTTAGTTATCTCTATAGACACGCTATTGTTGTGATGATATCCATACGTCGTGCCCCATATTCCGCCATGGTGGGGTGTGACAATAATGGTGGTTTCCAAATACCACCAGATACAAACATGCATGGTCCTTCAGGCGCTGACAAAAGCAAATCTAGCGCTAACAAGACCAATTCAGGCGTTGATGGTTCAGACGTTGACAACCACACTTCAAGCGTTGTTAGCCCAAGCGCTGACAAACAAGACTCAGGCGTTGACAACAATACTGAACATCTTTTCTCTTCCAATTTTGAACAAGGTGAACCTTCCAATTTATATGAAGAGGTTCATCCTCATGTTGATGTAAGAGAGTCTGATGAAGAGGATATTAGCAATATGGAGAATGAGGTTGAGGACACCAGAATTTTTGAAGGAGGAGTTCTCACTTCCACAATGAAGAATCACCCCCCTTCCCAGATCATTGGTGATGTTATGACTCCAGTTCAGACTTGAAGATCTCATCAAGGTCTTGGTGGGTTTATTGCTAATATACACAAGAAGGTTGATACCCCTCTTGTGCAAGCATGTTTGTTTGCATGTTTTCTGTCACAAGAAGAACCCAAGAATATATTTGATGCTCTCAAAGAACCAAGTTGGGTGGACGCAATGCAGGATGAGCTTCACCAATTTGCAATTCAGGATGTTTGGGAGCTGGTTGATTGTCCCAGATATGTCAGACCTATAGGGACAAGATGGGTTCTCAGGAACAAAAGAGATGAAAGAGGCATTGTGGTCAGAAACAAGGCAAGGTTAGTGGCTCAAGGTTATACACAAGAGGAGGGGATAGACTATGAGGAAGTCTTTGCACCAGTTGCAAGGATTGAAGCTATAAGGATTTTTCTAGCCTATGCATCCCGCATGGGCTTCACTGTCTATCAAATGGATGTCAAGAGTGCCTTTCTCTATGGCACCATTGTTGAGGAAGTATATGTAATGCAACCTCCTAGTTTTGAGGATCCAGAGCATCCAGATAAAGTGTATAGAGTCAAAAAGGCTATGTATGGCCTTCATGAAGCCCCAAGAGCATGGTATGGTACTTTATCTACCTATTTGGTGGAAAATGGATTCAAGAGGGTCACCATAGATCAGACACTGTTTACCAAGAAGAAAGGCAAGGATGTGTTGTTTGTGCAGGTCTGTGTTGATGATATCATTTTTGGGTCTACTGATCCAAAGATGAGTGAGGATTTCTCCAAGCTTATGACAGACAAATTCAAGATGAGTGCTATGGGGGAGATGAACTTCTTTCTTGGTTTACAAGTTCAACAGAAAGAAGATGGTATCTTCATCTCCCAGGATAAATATGTTGCTGAGATCTTGAAGAAGTTTGGCTTTTCTACACATGAAAAGAGGGCTACTACTCCTATGGATAGAGAACACCCTTGGGGAAAGATTGGAGATGGGAAAGATGTTGATGTCAGGTACTATAGATCCATGATTAGATCCTTGATGTATCTTACTGCCTCCAGACCTGACATCATGTTTGCTGTGTGTGCTTGTGCACGCCATCAAGTGACTCCCAAAGAATGTCACCTTTATGTTGTGAAGAGGATCTTCAGGTACCTAAGATGTTATCCTGGTCTTGGTTTGTGGTACCCAAAGGATTCACCATTGGAGCTGATTGCATATTCAGATAGTGATTATGGAGGTGATAAATTTGATAGGAAATCCACAACTGGTGGATGTCAGTTTCTTGGGAGCAGGTTGATATCTTGGCAATGCAAGAAACAAACAGTGGTGGCTAATTCTACAACTGAAGCTGAGTATGTGGTTGCAGCTGCTTGTTGTGGCCAAGTGTTGTGGATTCAGAACCAGCTGTTGGACTATGGGTATAATTTCATGCATACTAAGATATTTGTTGACAATAATAGTACTTTATGCATCATTAAGAATCCTGTACATCATTCTGAAACTAAACACATAGAAATTAGACACCATTTTATAAGAGATTGCTTTGAGAAAGGTTTAATACAACCAGATAGGGTTGACACTGAGGAAAATGTGTCAGATTTATTAACTAAACCTTTTGATGCTGGGAGATTTCAATACTTGGTAACAAGTATTGGAATGGTTAATCTCACATAATATGTGTTTTGGAGTCTTTTTGTAAAAGTATGTACAGGATGATGCATTATTATTGGTCTTATTGATGATTTAGATTTTCCACTATATTTTTCTAACACTGACAAAGGTTGCTTGAACGCTGATAAGTGTTTTTGCAACGTTGTCAACAATATAATTGTCAAACGCTGACAAAGCTTCCCTCAACGCTGTCATGTGTTATCGGGGCGTTGTCAGCAACAATGTTAGTCTTGTGGTTTTCAATCTAAATGTGCAGATGGTATTAGCAGTATACCATTGGATACAGAGTTGCTTATGGATCAATGGAGAAGCATTTGGACAAGTTTTTATTTATGGATGATGGTTGGAATGTTTCATTCCTATCTTGAGATAAATTTTTATGTTCATACATGATTTTAGCAAACTTGTGTATCATAGTTTAAGGGGAGGTTTTAGGAACCTTTAGGATGTTTGGGTATCCATATGATACTCTTATCACAACTCTAGATTGTGTCCACAGGTGAGTATGAGTTAGTTTCTACTAAATCATGAGGCACTGTAGCATGCAAAGTTGATATATTGTGCATGCTGCCAAGACATTTTTGGCCTAGAATTGGTTGTGGTCTGTTGGGAGACTTGGGAATGATTTTGATATGGGATTTACCTGGGAGTAACAAGGATTTTATAAGGTAACTTGGTTGTTAAGATTTTTGGTTAGCAAAGGACACTAGAGGACTGTTATGTCTATCTTGCTTATGCAAGTGTGCATAACTGGACAGTGCTTGCCGCCCTATAATAATTATCAGCATTTGGTTATCTTCTCTAGGATAAATTACTTGTTAAGGTCATTTTTCATTTTTAAAACACTTTTATTTTTGGACACTGACAAGAATTTTCCAAGCGTTGTTGTGACCAAATTGGAGGCTGACATGGCTATAGGCAAACGTTGACAAGATTATAGCCGTTGGGCGTTGGTAGGTTATTTTTGACCGTTGACACTCAATGGGACCTACCCAGTTGTTACTTTTTGACATATTTTCAAGCCGTAATTTTAGGAGTTGTTACTTTCATTTAATGCATGCGATAACTTATAACTTTTTCAATATTTTCATGATTGATTTTTGAAAATCTTTGCCTATTTTTGGGCCAATCACATGCATTCTTTTTCTCCTATAAATTTGGCTTCTATTTTAAACAGGGTATCTATAATTCTTGTCTAACAATTTTCTCTTATCAACTTCATCTTCTTCACTTAAAATTAACAGCTTTCATCAATGGCACCAAAGTTTAAACCAACAGAATTGGAATTGGGGTTCAGATCTCAACACAACATGATTGCATATCTTGACGCTGATGATACTCTGTTTCCTCAATACACACAAATGGTGGCGTATTTGAACGCATCCCCATTAAGGTATGCTCTTTCTCATGCACCACTCATTCCAGTCACACACATTAAGCAGTTTTGGAACACTGTAAGTTCCTCAACAGTTAATGGAGTGACCACATTGACTTCTATTGTTCATGGGAGACCTTGGGTGGTTACTGAGGCTTTGGTACGCCAAGCCTTGCATCTTGATCATGTTGATGGTATAGCCACCCTTCCCATAAATGAAATAGAACAAGGGCTTAGGGCTTTGGGATATCCTTTTCCTGATGAAGGTACTCTTAATAAGTATCATAAGCAGGAATTTCCCCCAGCCTGGAAGTACCTCATACATGTCCTCCTTCAATGTTTGAGTCCCAAATGCACTACACACAATGAGATCAATAGATCAATTGCTAGTGCTATGGTGTGCATTACAACAGGGCAAAAATTTAACTATTCTAAAATGATTTTTGAGGGGATGTGTAAAAACAAAGGGAACAAAATGACTTTAGCTTATCCCCGTTTTCTGCAAATGGTTTTTGATGTCCAAGGTTACTGCTCAAGGGATCACAATGATTTTTATAAGATCCCTGAGCAAAAGAAAGCTATTTTTATGAAGATGAACTCACCACCCCATAGAGACCTACCTTTAACCCAAGCTATGCTTGCTGTTATTGCAGCAGCACAACCCCAACCAGACCCCCAACCACAAATTAACCCTCAACCACAACTTGAACCCATCCCTGAACCTTTACCTTCACCTGAACATATGCAAATTGACTCAGAATCCTTCAACGCTGACACACTAAATGTTGGCGTTGATGTGCCTATTTCCAACGCTGACACACAACCTTTACAATCCCAAACACCCCTTAACCAACCCATATCCACCCATTCTTCCACACCATCTTCCACACCCCCTGAATATAGGTTGATGAAACGCCAAAGGACTACTAGAGTGTTCTCCTCTGGTGGTCCTAGCCATGTAGCAGAGAGAACCACCACCACAAGTGTGGCTGGGGACCAGGATGAGGCTGGGACTATTGGTTCTGGCTTAGATGCTGGCCAAGGCAGTCCCACCATCATTAAGTCCTCATCCATGCCCAATGAATCTGACTTGGGAGGTCAAATCCCCATTTTAGAAGAGGTCAGACTGGAACCAATGACTCTTATGGAATTGACGGCAGTCTGCATAAGCTTGCAAAAGCAAAATGCAGACTTAGTACAAATTGTCAGCTCTCAAGGCCTTGAACTCAAGCAATTAAGGGAGAGGATTGTTGTTTTGGAAAGTGATCGTGCTAGGAGGGGTATGGAGGAATCTTCTAAAGGGGAGGAATATCCAATAAATCTGAGTGATAAGGGCAGTCATGATGGTAAATCAATGGATGTTGCTGAAGCCCTTACAACTTTGAAGAAACAAACAGGTTTTGATACGTCCTTAGTCTCTCCTACCAACTTAAATTTACCATTTACAGCTATGTTGAGAGAGGTTACACAAGGCGCTGAGGGAAGATATTTGGGCGTTGACAAGGCAGAGTTGGACGCTGACAGAAATATTTTGGGCGCTGATAGGACAAATTTGGGCGTTGACAGACCTGCACATGAAGGTGATGTATCCCAGTCATCATCTATCATCAAGGAGGTTTCCACTCAGTTATTACCATCTACCTTACCAACCATTGCACCAACAGATAAGGGTAAGGGTATAATGGTAGAAGAGATTGTTCCAAAGGATGCAGCTCAAGTTGAATTTGATAGAAGATTGGCTGCACAAATTATGGAACATGATGAAAAGGAAAAGTCACCATTTGTTGGGACTTCAGAAGAAGAAAGTGATGAAGCTAGCTCAGACTCAAGTGTGATGATTATAGAACCAGAAAGGCTTGAGTATGGTGATGAGTTTGCTAGGGAAAAGTTGAGAGAATTGAAATTGCAGGTTGACTTTGACATGCCAGAGGTGGTTCAAATGTATCATGCTTGGGAAGACAGATGCATGGAGAATCCAGACTTGACCATTTCAGATCAAATATGGGGTTTGGAGATTCTTCTTAGAGTTCTTAAAGATTTCAGAAAGATTGCCAGGTAATTTTGAAACACAAGGCAAGTAACATTCTCTCAGAGTTGAAAAGGGATAGAAGGGAGCTATACTTTATGCTGCTCAGATGTCATGGAGTTGGATGGACTTATCAGAAGTTAAGGGCTTTGACATTTAATGAGTTGGAAAGTAGGGCTTATCCTATTTGGGTGAGAGTGTAGGAAGCAAACACTCTCAGACTTCTTTCAGATGAAAGAAAGGAGGAACTTGCAGAAGAAATGGAACTCAAGAAAGCTATGATTGTTCCCAGGCCAGTGAAGAAGGGAATTTCATTTGAGTTTCCAAAAGATATGGATCCACTATATCCAAGTGAAGCAGTTATAAGAAAGAGCCTCAAGCTCTCCCCATTAGAAGCTTCAGATATGGTGCAAGTGTTACCATTAGATTCCAGGAACCCAATTGTGAGCTATGAAGAAGATGAATGTAGGTTCTGGAAGATTGGCAGATTTGGCAAGGAGGTACACACTTTTACCACTCTCATATCTTTGTTTGCAAGTTGTGATAGAGAAGACCTGGTGGACCTTTGGAGGTTGTTGGAGACCAAGTATGAGGCTGAAGAACCAACTTCAGCTAATGGAATAAAACTTTGGACCACATTCAAAAGAATGTGTGGACCAAAAGATGAGGATCCTGCAATATGGAAGGATCTTGAAGATGACCTTAGTGGTCTTCAATGGAGGTTATATTCAGCTGCTGGTGTTTACCATTTGAGTTCTACAAAGTTTGCTGAGTATCTACTTGTGGATGCTCAGTATTTCATATACAAGGCTATTTTGGAGAAGATGAAGGACACTCAGCTGGAAATAGATTATTCAAGTGACGTGGCAAAAGATTTGATCAGATTTATTCACTATCAATATGAGAAGGTTTGTAAGATTCCTGGGGTCCTTAATGCTTATTCAGAAACTTGATCATAAGAGTGGATATCAAGTTTAGGGGAGGATTGTTGGGAATAAATTAAGGCCAGATCACTTGAGCGCTGACAAGAACAAAACAAGCGTTGACAAGAACAAAACAAGCGTTGACAAGAACAAAACAAGCGTTGACAGCTCAAGCGTTGACAAGATAAAGTTAAGCGTTGACACATTGAAGACAAGCACTGATGGAAGATATATTCTACGCGTGTATTATATTCTAGAATACTTCTAGTTAAGATAGGAACAACAATGTATTTTCTATATTTATCTTTACCTAGAATAGCTGATACGTAGATTATTGTACAAGGCTTCTTATGTCTATAAAAGAAGACCTTTAGGTTAATGTTTGATAAGTTTCATATAAGTTTTCATTCGTAAACATCTTTCATTGTAAGCAAGTTTGATATTGATAATCAAAGTGAAAGTTTGTTTATATCATTGTGTGTTCTTGTTTAAGTGTTAGATTCCGCATAACACTTAGATTCATAAAGCATATACAAAGGTTTCTCTACGTGTATTACTTGATCTAATCTCGTATACACAAAGCTAATCGATCTAAGTTTGGGATCAACAATACCATTGGTTAAGGTTAGATGGAATTCGAAATGTGGACCAGAGTTCACTTGGGAACGGGAGGAGTTCATGAGGAACAAGTATCCTCAGTTATTTGCTAATGATGGGACTAATCCTAAGGAGTGAATCTCGGGATGAGATTTCTATTAGGAGGGAGTGATGTGACAACCACGTTTTTGAGGTTCGTCACTTAGTTTTATTTTGGGCATATTTCATGAAATTATGTGTCTTTATGTGTTATTTGGTGTGAATAGAGTGTGGTTTGGACATCGTTTTCGGATACGGGGTACCTTGTGAGTGAAACAATGTGTGATGTTTTCATATTCATGAGCTCACATGTTAGTGACTATGAAACAAGATTGTGTTATTTAGTGGTTTTATGTATACGTATATGTATTATAGAAAATCGTATTTTTACGATTTAAGATTTAGAATTTAGAGGAATCGGATGAGGTACTTAGTCACGGGAGTATTTTTCGGGATGGTTTTTAGTCATTTAGGACTTAGTTAATTAGTTTATTTCATATTTCAAGGGTTTTTATAAAACTGTATATTTTAAGTCTTTTACGGTATACGCGTAAATTTGACTAGTTTTACGGTTTTGAGGTTTTGGAGGCTTTAGGAGCTGAAATAAATTAAGGGAAATTAAGGTAATATTATTATTACAATTATTAATAATAAAAAGGAGAAAAAAACGAAATTGAAGGGGTTAGGGTTGGTTATGTGACACACAAAAATAAGGCAAAAAGAAAAAAAGTAGGGGGATTTATATATGGCAACTTGGTTTGGGTTGTGATTGGTATTATAACTATATAAGGTGTTAATTAAGTTGAAAACAAAACATAATCCCTGGAGAAATCAAGACGTCGACATTTTTTGGTTTTAGGTTTCTTCCTATTTTTTTGTCTTCCATTATTCTTAAGATAAAAACCTTCAATCCCTTTTCAATTATAGTGTTTTTAATTCTTTCTTAATCATCCCATGATAGATTTAGGTTAGGGTTTATATTAAAAAAATCAGTATATTAATGATATGTAATGATTAAAATAATTAGGGCTTGTAATTAGTAAAGTTATGGGTAATTAATTAGGTTAATTTAATTAAATTCGTAATTAAAAACTAGGCAGAATTTTAGGTCCATTGTTTTGATCATATCTAGAGTTCTATGAACATTCATGATGCGATCCAAGTACCCCTGAATAGGTAATTGAGTTGAGTTTCTGATTCAAGAAACGATAACTAAATTGGAGGTGGGGAAGTGGGTCAAAAATAAGTTACAGCAGTCGGAGGTCAAAATAGTTTTGAAATCAGTCGGGTTTAATTTAATGTTTTAAGGTGGTTAGGGTACTTAGGAGTACAATTGGACTTTCAAACGAATATGAGAGTTATTTTATATGTTATATAAGATATCTGAAAGAGGGCTAATCAATTGGGATAGTGGAAGACCCTCTGATCATAATAAACTTTTCATATGTTCAAAATCGGTAAAATCCGGATAGGCGAAAGTATGAGTTGTATATCGGGAACTTAAAATTTGCTTTGATGTTGGGGCAAGGGGTGATATTTTAGCTAACACATATAAGTTTATTTGATTTTCATTGCAAGTAATGTGGGTTAGGTTTGGTGGGCGTTTGGATCATAATACAGAGTATGAAAACCGGGACTGTTTTGGGAGAAAAGTAAACGGGATAGGTATCAAGTTTAACTAACACTAGTAAAAAAATGCGTTTCGGTCACACATACCGAATTTTGTGTAGTCACAAATAAATGTTTTGTGTGACTGAATTCGCCAGTGATAAATAAACAATCACACTTGAAGTCAGTTTGTATGACCATTACGTATTTTGTTTGTCACGCATATGAATATTTACGTGACTATGGCTAACAAATGTTTTTTGGATGAGTCGTTAGTCACTTAATAATTTGAGAGTGTTACCGAATCAAAGTCTAGTTCAAGTGGTTGTCACATTATACCTATACATGTGTGACAAATATTTGTCATACACACATCGAATGTGACCAAAAGTCATATATGGTCACATAGACTTATTTTACAAGTGACAAATTGATAAAAAAGGTTGTCACACACATTATTTTAAAGTGACTAGTATATTTTGTTAAATTTTAACCACACATGAATTTTGTATGTGTTGCAAGTGGAAAGTAGGTATTGAAACATTTGTCACTATATTTATTTAAATGTGACAAATATTTTACAATTACTTGAAGACTATGATCAAATATAATACATGATCATACTCAATAACCAAACAATTATGTGACTATATGTTTTCCAATAGTCACAACATTTGAGAAATGTGAAACTAAATTATATTAATGGTCACATTATAATGGGATTATATGTGACCAACACATTGAAAAAGTCACACAGTAAAATATTCATGTGACAAATGTTTAGAACCAAATGTAATCTCAATTTTCACTAATGTTGATATGAGTCACATTTTTTAGTGTTTGTATGACTAAAGTCACTACACCTAGTCACAACAAGTATTTTTCTATGTGACTAACTAAGCCCATAAAATAATAGTTTGTCTTAACAGGTATTTTTTATGTGACTAACTAAGCCCATCAAAAAACATTTGTCACACACATTTATAAGTGTGTGTCGAAGCTTCCTTGATACTCCTCCCTTCATGCATTGAGTTCAGACTATTTGTCATTATGGTTTGCAACTCTTCATTTGCCCCAATAAAAAACTATGGTTGTTATGGGTTGTATAAATACCCTGCCTATGGTTATATAATCTATAACATCACCAACTAACATATCATCTTCCCCAAATCAAAAACACCTTTTTACTTTCTATTAACAGATCAATCCATGGCAGATTCTCAAGGAAGTACTTCTGATGCAAATGCCACCCCTATGTTGGACGAGATTATGCAACTCATTGGTGGTGCAAATATTTCGTATGCCACGAGGGTATACTTTGAGCAACAGATTCTTGAAGAGAAGGCTTTTACTAATGATATCCGGGATTTGATTGAACCGGTTAAGGTAAGCCTAAAAAGGGTGCGTAATGCACTTTCTGAAATGAAGACCAAGCATCCAGCTGCTGATTGGGAAGAGTCTATTCAAGCTCTTACAAATTTAAAGAAGAGGTTGGAGACGAAGCTTTACCGTTTGAACATTATTGTTCAGGAACAAGTTGAAGGTGTCGATGAGTTGAAAGCTTGGTCCATTGAAATGGAAATGGTTCCACCAGCAGAAGAAAATGTTTGATGATTGTTGTGCATGGGCACATATCTTTTTGTTGTTTTAGCCCATCAATATAGAGTTTGGGTATGTCGTGTCTAAACTAGTTCTTTTGTTTAAGTTAAAGTACTTTGTACCCATGTTTTGTTTAACTACGTATCTAATATGTATATAATATCTAATGGTAATGGTAATGACATTTATGTTTAATTTGGTTTAATGTTTAATGCCTGCTATTGTGTTTATCTCAATTTTTTATTACATCAAATTAAATTGTTCTTTAACTTATAGTTATGCTTAATATCAGTATTTGTTGTAATTTTTGGGGGTTAAGATAGCAGAATGTGCTGTGTGTATGAAATTAAAGAAGGTACCTGAACTGATTTAAGTATGAATTTGAGCACAAACTTGACAAGTATGACAAAATTTTGTATTATAGATTATGCAAACTTCTTGCAGACACAAATTTATAATCATTATGTCAATAGCTAGTGCACTTCAGTAATGAGCAGATTTTTGCAATACATGCTAATCACAAAATTTGTGAATACAGACTGAATAAAAACCAACTATAACCTATTGTAACTAAACACTAGGTGTACAGGCAATAGGATGTTTAAATCATGTTGTCAATAAGCTTAAACATACAGTCCCAAACACCCCTTATGTTGAGCAGTATATCAAATTTACAAAGGAATAATGAAATTTAAGCAATTTCAGGGCATGCAACAAATATTAAATATAAAGGTGAGCAACAAAAGACTTAAATAAGCTGGATAATCAATAAAATAAGCATTCACAAGCCAAACCACTAGTGGAGTTGAAACTTATACAAACTGATGCAATAGCTATATATTTACATTATGCAGTTCAGTAATTGCAACTCAAATCACCAAATTGAACACTATGTAGTATGTCACTAGCTATATAAACAGATATGCAAATCAACTCACCAATCTGAACATTATTTTTGAACACAAAGTTTCACTAATATGACAGAATTCAATATGACAGTTTATGAAAACTTACATGTAATTAGTTATATCAGCAGGACACAATTGAAATCTAATTTTCATAAAAACATAATTAAAACCATTGAATGTTAATGAAATTTTACATTCAAATAAAAGAGATTACAAGTGTTTTTGCAGAAAGGAAAGATTAAATGTGTGATATGAACACAAACATAAATCCTTAAACAAGTACTAGAACCTATCCTCTAAAACAACAAGTTAAATACGATAAAAAGGCCGATTGTGCCAACTTGAGCATGACAGGCTTCACTTGGTTTTTCGTATGACAACTCCTTCACCGTTTGCTCGATAGTAGTCACTGTGTGAATCATCACCTACATGTGCATCTGGCAAAGTGTTATCATTGTTTTGGTGAATGACTGTACGAAATTCCTCATCGACTTTGTCATATGTATCTTTGTAATTCTTGCTAGGGGTCCTGAAGACAATAGACATATTTTTTGTACCTGGTCTTGGACATATGACACTTGTCCTGCTTGTGAGCCAAATATGAACGGATCATCCTTGTGGCCTAAGTTATTCAGGTCTACCTATGTATATCCAAGAAGCTTATCTTTTTTGACCGCATGTTTCTTGTGATTAACCCAATCGCACTTGAAAAGAGGTATTCTCCTGAAACGGTAATCTAGTACCCATATCTCTTGTAAAACCCCATAATAAAATTATTACCTGATTTATAATATATGCAAATTAAAACTGGTGTAGATGGCCGAACAGAATAGTTGTTGATGTTATTGATGGCTGGAGAATGAGGGATGGAAAAAAATTATGGGATGAGTTTAAAATTTTTGGGAGTTATTTTCAATGTTCACTAAATAACATTTTGGAGGCAAATTTTCAATTTTCAACAAAATAAAATTTTGGAGGCATGTTTTAAATTTCACTGAATAAAAGTTTGAAGTAAAAGGTGTTAAAATTTGACCCGAAAATGTAGGTTATTTATCCTAATAAAAAGTCCTAACTTTATATTTTTGTTCAAATAGGAATATCGGACATAAAAAAGTCCATTGGGTACAATGGACCATCATAAGTATTTGTGTATTTATTACTTATACCCTTATATAGATATGTTATTTATGATTTATTAAACATAAGTCGAGATGGGCTTATGTATCATAAGCTCACATTTTATGGTTTATATCTATTACAAAATTAATATAATGCATGAAGTATATTTAAGGAAATATTATTTTAAACGGGCCAATGCGGTGGAGTCTTATTATCAGGTAATCATATAACATAAACAAATATGTTAAAATTGAAAGTATCAATATTAAGACAAAAAAGGTCAACAACAGACAATTATTATGAAAGACTAAGTATATAAAACTTGATAAAAATTAATTAATGAAGATACATTAATTATGTTTTAAATAAGTAATATATAATATATGCAAACATTTTATACCCCTTTTAAAAGGTCGATGCTTAAAAGGTTTTATGACTTATTTCACCAAGACCACGTCTGAACGTAACATAAATGATGAGTAATTTGTTATCTTACTTAATTTAAAACCTAAACCTTAAAAAATTTAACCCTAAACCATATATATAACCCTTAAACCATAAACCTTAATTAAACCATAATTCATAATCCTACATATCATAATCCCTAATCCTTAAACATTAAACCCTAAACATTAAACCTCAATAAACACTAAACCTTAAACCAATGAACCCTAACACTAAATCATAAACCGGTACATATAAACCTTAAATCCTATTTAACCCTTAAACCACAAACCCTAGCTAACTAAACCATAAATCATAAACCTTAAAACATAAACCAATAAACCTTAAACCCTAATTAAGCCCTAAACCTTAAAGTAATGCACCCTAAACACTATATCATACACCTTAAACCTATAAACCTTAAATCCTATTTAACCCCTTAATTAAACCACAAACCCTAGCTAATTAAACCATAAATCATAAACCTTAAACCATAAACCAATAAACCTTAAACCCTAATTAAGCCCTAAACCTTAAAGTAATGTACCCTAATTAAACACTATATCATACACCTTAAACCTATAAACCTTAAATTCTATTTAACCCTTAAACCACAAACCCTAGCTAATTAAACCATAAATCATAAACCTTAAACCATAAACCAATAAACCTTAAACGCTAAGCCCTAAACCTTAGACCAATTCACTCTAAACACTATATCACACACCTTAAACCTATAAACCTTAAATCCTATTTAACCCTTAAACCACAAACCCTAGCTAAATAAACCATAAATCCTAAACCTTAAACCTTAAACCATAAACCAATGAACCTTAAATAAGCCCTAAACCTTAAACCAATGCACCCTATACACTAAATCATACACATTAAACCATTTAACCTTAAATACTATTTAACCCTTAAACCACAAACCCTAGCTAATTAAACCATAAACCAATGAACCTTAAACCCTAAAACCTAAGGCCTAAACATTAAACCAATACACCCTAAACACTATATCATACACCTTAAACCATTTAACCTTAAATCAACCCTTAAAACCACAAACCCTAGCTAATTAAACCATAAATCCTAAACCATAAACCAATGAACCTTAAACCCTAAACCCTATATATAACACCCCCAACAAATGCTATGCGCAGCGGAACTACAACATTTGGGTGCTACTTAGTTATCATCACACATAAGCTATATTAAACGACTCAAAGAGACGTAAAAGTTTAAACATAAATTTAAACATTATTAACATCATACAAGTCTACAGTTTTCCAAATCCCAAGATAATACTAAACAGAGTTTGTGTTAGGTCCCTACTGAATCTCAACCCAAAAGTACATTTTTTCTCACATGACAGAATAATAAAAGAATTTTAAGTTAAATAAGGGTGGAAAAACAAGTAGACCGCCAAGCCACAACAACTTCCATCCTCGCATGCTCCGCTGCTATCAACCTTGGTTACCTGAAACACATGCTTAAAACTGTCAACACAAAGGTTGAGCGAATCTATAGGTTTATCAAATCATAAGTTGAACATAAGTACTAAAAACCAATCATGATCATTCAATAGCATTGTCGCGCAAACAATCTATTATTCAAGGATATGACAATTGTGTTTAAGCTCATGACACTAATCCGTTAACACAATCACCCGCGTAATAATTACCGGCGTGATTCAGATGAAACCAGTGCCCCTACTAAAGGTATTAGTTGCAATTATACCTTATCTGTTATCACAAATTATCCGTCCGCAGGGGGTATCAACGTACTAGCCCTCGTCTCGGATAGGGTAGTCAACCCCATAGTACTATCACTTTGTATAAGCGGCTATTTCCCCCTTCACAAGGGCAAGACAATAGTTAATAGTTCATGAAATTAGGGCCTTTTGCAACTAGGTACTCAACACAATTTCCAGGCAACATTCGGGTCCAACAATCATTCATGACTTATGTTCATTTTCATTTAAATAGCATGTATCCCACTCGCGGGTAAAAACAGTTTAAAACAATAATAAGCGAGGCTATAGACTCACCTTAAGTAGTAGTGGTAGTATTAGTAACTACGGCGTAAACGAAATCGATCACCGACGAAGAGGATGCCCCGGGAAATCAAATACAACACCTAACGAATAAACACGTAATGAATCAACACATTCAAGTACCTTCAAGTACTGTATGTACAAAATTAAGAACACTCAAGGTTCATATAAACTCATGCCAAAAATCCATACAAGTGATATTTACTAGACACGAGCCATTTTTATACTTTATTAAAACTATTACTCATTTTACAATTCTACCGGTACATACCGAATGTACGGGCTGTTTTACCCCACTTAGACCACTCCTAAAAATCTGAGAAAATTTGTAAAAATCACTTATAATCTGTAGAAACCCCATACCAAATTTCATAAAAATTTTTCACTTCTAAGACCTTCTGCTCAACACATCTCTTTACCTTAAAATTTTGGACAAATTTGCACCTTCCAAGTGCAACTCGACTTTGGCTTATTTAGTCAACTCAAATTGAAACACCAACTCCTAAACTTGAAAATATACTCTTTTGTACAGGTTTAGGACCAAAGAACAACTTCCAAACATTTTTAGAACTCTAGTTACAATCCTAGACATTCGACCTATATTTTGACAAAAACCCGTACCTTGTGATTTTCATCACCCGGTACGCCTCAAACTTTAAAATATCATAACTTTTGACTCGGGATGACTTATAAGCTCAATTTTATACCAAAAGAAAGCTAAAAAGATCCTCTACAACTACATCCTATTCTTAGGACCTGGACAAAAATTTAAAACCACGAAAATACCCTCTAAACCTGCTGTCCAAAAATCACTCTTCCAAAATCACCTTTACACTTGTTTTCAATCAATTCCATCTACTCCTATACCCCTAATATCATCATTAAACTATCTTAATTAGATCATAACATCCTAGTCACTTGTATGAATCAACCTTTATCAAAACCCATTTCATAAAACCACACATGCAATGTAATTAAATAAATTAAAAATGATAATAACAAGGAAATAGAACCATACCCACAAGAAACAAGATCAAACACTCAAGAACACCCAAACCCCCAATAAATTCGTGGGTTTTGGGGCTGTAGAACATCAAAAACATAAACCACCATCTTGATTAATTGGTTATCTTCACTCCTAAACACAAGATTTAATCATACATTAAGAAAAATTAGATCAAAACCCACTTGTTCATAAAAATAATTTTTTTTGTAAAAATTAAAGATGATGCATGTTTGAAATTATTGGTGGGATTCACTTACATGATGATTATAAACATGGGTCTTTGATTGGTTTTTCAAGAAATCATGTTTTGTGGTGGTTTTTGGTGGTGTTATGGTGGCCGGCGGCTAAAGGAGTGAAAAGGGAAGAACCCTAATTTTTTGAATGAAAAATGAGGGTGTGTGTGCATACTCCTTCCTTTTGTAAAAATTGGAGGGACTAAATTTGACAAGCTAGCTTTATTTTGGCCTTACTAATAAACGACCATTTTAAAGAGCGGGATTATGACTAGTAGTCGATTTTAAAATTTTACGGGAGTCGGGTTTCGTCCCGGATTCATAAAAATACTTTTAAATGGTTCAAACGCACACAAAACAAATATACATATGGTTCCGACTCGACTTAACACGTAATAAAAATAAAAATCTCGAAAAACTCCAATATCGATCAATCGATAATAAAATGTAAGTTTTGGGCATCCGTCGGTATCGTAGTCGTTATCGGTTCTTCTTAAATCGTCAAACATTAAATTACGACCGTAAACGTCGGTTTCAACTTAGACCGTCAAATCTATATCAAACGAAATTTCTTAAAAATTTCAAAAATATCCGTAAAATAGGATTAAATAAATAACGTTGGGCTCGGGATATCACATCCACACGTGAGCCACAACTTAAGAGTGATGCTCATACTGAACAACTCTTGAGACAATAACTTAGCATCATACGGCACTTTCACTGGTATTACACTATAAGCCCTAAACCCTATAAACCTTAAATCATAATTAATCCTTAAACCACAAACCCTAGCTAATTAAACCATAAATCCTAAACAATAAACCAATGAACCTTAAACCCTAAACCCTATAAGCCCTAAACCCTATAAACCTTAAATCATAATTAATCCTTAAACCACAAACCCTAGCTAATAACACCATAAATCCTAATTAAACCTTAATAAACCACACTAGTTAATTAAACCATAAATCCTAAACCTTAAACCATAACCTTAAAGTCTAAACCATATAACCTAAACATAAAGCAGTATACCCTATATAAACACTAAATCATAAACTTTAAACAACATTAATTAACCCTAAAACATGAGCTGAAATTAAACTATAAACCCTAATTAAACATAAACCATTTCATTAACCCTAAACCATAAACCCTAAATCATAAATCCTAAACCTTAACCCTCAACCCTATACCTTAAACCATAAACCCTAAACCCCAACCCTATACCATAAACCCTAACCTATTAATAAACTATAATTTTGTCACCCTAACCTTATTAAACCGACCATTCAAAATTGACCTTATTCATATATAAGTTATTTAAGTATAATTTTATGTTTAAAATTAATTAAAGTAATACTTTTATGTTATATTTAAAATTATAACATTTTTAAAGTTAGTTAATTTTGACAAAAATGCTTTTAATAAAATACAACGTATATGTTTTTTATTTACTTACTATTATTTATTTATTATTAACTTTTAATAATTAAATGTTAATTACTATAATTTTATTATTAAGTAATTTTAAATAATATTTACATTTTCATTAAACACAAATAATATCCAGCAACCATCTAGCTTGTAACCGCCACCATCTTCAGAATCACACAGGAAGAATAAACCCTAAATCTTCATCCAATACACAATAAAAAAATAAAACCCTCATACACAATAGTCGCCAATCTACACAATCGTTAACGACATGAAGAATTAAGAAAAAAGGTAATGCAACAATCAGTATTGTTCAATTTAAATATTATGGTTCATACGAATAGTGTAAGTTTGTTATGGTATTAGAGTTTACACTAATTTTTAATGCATGTATGTGGACCTATTTCATTTTTCATTAACGTGATTCGATTTATAGGACTAGCCCTTCTTAATCTATGTCGTTTTTAATTAACGTGTTTATATGGTCTATGTTTCAATCTTGGTTATGGTTTTTGTTAATGGGTCCAGATATGGTCCCATGGTATATTATAGTTACAGGTTTTTTGGTATTATATTGTTTTAGGTCTTTTGTAATTAGTTGGATATGGTCCCCTATACAAACATATGCATAACCAAATAAATCCAAATGTTGTTAGGGCAACCACAACCATGCTACACATACTGCCAAACACTACCTTCGTCGACATATAACTAACATTAATATGTACATGTTTGCAGAAGTTAGCAATATAAGTCCGATTCATAGTTTGACCACAAGTTCTTCAAGTACTCCATGTATTCGCCCTCCACTGTTTCAAACTCCTATTGTAGGCATACATAATGTAAGAAGGTTCGGTCAAGGAATGCTGCAGAGGGGAGCAACAACAAAGGCAAAAGGAATGTTGGAAGGTTGGATGATGTCAGTTCTCCCTGTGCAATATGAACAAATTTTTTATGTTTTGTTGGTCTGTTATTGTTGGGCACCTGTTGCATTTTCAACCTATAGGTCGCAACAATTTAATAGATTTGTATGCATTACTATCATTATGAAACAATTATCAGTTATCTATAATCAACAATACGAGTTTGTTAATTACGTAATATAAGAAGGCCATGTACAATTCACTATATGTTATATCCATTTTCTTATAATATATGAATTCAAGTTTTTATGCAGTGTAAACTAAAGGTTTTTGGTTGAATGTTAAAATGGGAATAATAGTATAACATTTTGTTCAAACTTTATTTTTACCAGGAAACTCAAAGGGAAAAGTTGAATGTTTAATTTGGAGGCAAATTGGAGTTCAAAATATTTGGTTGTTTAATTTTTTTATTTGGAGCCAAATTATTCATGAAAATTTTGAATGTCCATGCTAAGTTAATGCATATGCATTTACCATAATATTCTAATTCCATCTCCATCTCAAATCCTGATTTTTCTCCAAAATCACAAAATATACCATAATTTTCTAACTCCATCTCCATCTCAATTACTGCTATCACTAGTTTCATACCATTTCCACTTTTTGTTCTTGTACACATGTCAATAATCATGAACACTTAAAACAATGATCAAGATTATATTGTTAATGATGATGATTATTTGGCTAATAATGATGATGTAAACCACGATAATGAAGGAGGTTATGAATCAGAGAATTATGGTGATCAATCGGATGCGGATGAAGACATCAGTAAACAGAAGGTTGTTAATAAGAGGGGTATAACTAGGTTAGCCAAGTTTCGGATAAAATATGGAAAACCAGATGTCATGAAGATAAATGTGAACTTTGATGCACTGAATAGAATATCAGGGCCAAACGATCATTGTTTATAAGTTTTTTAGGAGACACGATTCGGGAGCAGATAGGATTGAAGATTCTATCGTGGAAAGATGTGAAGGAGGAAGCAAGATAAAAACTTTGGACTGAAACCACGGTACAAATACAAAACTTTTTACCCAACTATTAGTCGTATTCCTACATTTACTTTAACATTATGTTAATATGTGCAGCAATACTTTGAATTTGATGTGTCCTACAAAAATTTGGTTATGAATACGCTAGGTGAACTGCTAAGAAATTTCAGAAGAAAATTGACAGCAAAGCATATAGTTCCCAACCTAGATAATCCTGAAAAACTAATGTAGTTCCAAAGATTTACAAAGCAATCGTCAAAGCCGAACACTGGGTTGCTTTTATAAACCACACGGCGACAGAAGAATTTAAGGTTGTTAATTTCTATTTTGTTTTACATTTATAAACACCGTATATATGCATTGTTTGGAAACTCCGTATGACAAACACAGTCTGTTACGTACTAGCAACTTCTCATCCAGTAATCTTTTTGTTAGGCGTAATCAGCTGCTAATAAATTGGCGCGTTCCAAGTCTCTTTATCAGCATACAATGGGACGTGGTGGTTATGTATATATAAAAGAGCAAATGGTAAGGTTATATTGGTGTAATATCCTAACATTGTTGTCCATGTTGGTTTAACTTTTCATCTGTATGTATTTGATGTTTGGAAGATCATAAGAAAAGAAATTACATCAGATCAAGAACCCCCCCGTGGTGTATTGTGGTTTAATGGAAGGGTTAGACAAGAAGGAAAAGAGACAGATGATGAAACAATCAAAGTTGGCACTAATATTGTAAGTGTTATTGCAAAAAAATTTATATAATGTTTATATTCGTTGAATAAATTATTTACCATTTTTTGTGTGCAGCTGGAAGCAGAGGAACAGATCAGAGATGGAACCTTGACGGTTGATAGTGGCTCAGATTCATTATCACATGTATTAGGAAAGGAAAATGGAGGGTATGCACGAGGAGTGGGAGGCAGAGTTACGTGCAGGAAGTTCTTTGATCTACCTAGAAGGAAACAAGGAACTGATGTAAGGATTACGTTGATTGAAAATGGACTTGAGAAGGAGAAACAGGCGCGTAAAGAAAAAGAGGATACAGTCGCTAAATTAACCACCAAGATGTCACAAACACAGGAAACTATTGAAAAAATGTTGAAAGTTATGTCTTCACAAGGGGTTAATATAGCCGAGTTAATGCCAAGTCAGTCAAATGTAAGACTAGTTTTCTAATTTTGATTTGATGATTTTTAGTCTGTAATACCATTAACAACATACTTATATATTGCAGGTATTACAACTAGAACATAATGCATTAAGCAAAATACCTAGTGAAGAGCAAAGGACGTCGATCACTTGTGGTGGACTACAGAAGGGTGTGTTATTTCCAATGTCTAAGACAACTGCAACTTCGAACAAGGATTTGGACACTGCAACTGCAACTGCAACTGCAACTGCGAAGAAGGTAAGTTATAAAAAAACCATGTTTGGTTTCTAATTTGTACTATACATGACTTATTTACTGTGTTATGTATATATGCTGGTACCTACTAGAACTAGGTTAGCAAAAAATTGTTGGGAATAAATTAAGGCCAGATCACTTGAGCGCTGACAAGAACAAAACAAGCGCTGACAGCTCAAGCGTTGACAAGATAAAGTCAAGCGTTGACACATTGAAGACAAGCACTGATGGGAAGATATACTCTACGCGTTTATTGTATTCTAGATTACTTCTAGTAAAGATAGGAACAACAATGTATTTTCTATATTTATCTTTACCTAGAATAGCTGATACGTAGATTATTGTACAAGGCTTCTTATGTCTATATAAGAAGACCTTTAGGTTTATGTTTAATATAAGTTTTCATTCGTAAACTACTTTCATTGTAAGCAAGTTTGATATCATTAATCAAAGTAAAAGTTTGTTTATATCATTGTGTGTTCTTGTTTAAGTGTTAATTCCGCATAACACTTAGATTGTCATAAGCATATACAAAGGTTTCTCTAAGTGTATTACTTGATCTAATCTCGTATACATAATGCTAAATCGATCTAAGTTTGGGATCAAAAAGTGGTATCAGAGCTTGTTGAGGAACTTTTTGATCTTAAAGAACACAAGAACCCTAAAAATCACCAAAACCCTAATTTTCTCAAAAAAACCCTAACAACATCATGTCTGAAGCAATAACCTTATCCTCCTCATCTTTACCAAACATCAAGATTCCCATGCTTGATGCAACCAACTTTGATTTGTGGAAATTCAACTTTGAGCAATATCTGGGAATCTATGACTACACACTCTGGGAGGTTATTGAATATGGAAACACATTCGATAAAGCTCAAAATATTGCTAATGTTATTGCTCAAAGATCAGCTGTTGCTGGATGTTCTGAAGAGGATAAGAAAGAAAAACCTGGAGATGGTAGAGCTGTGGCTGCTGAAGACATAGCAAAGAAAAGGGTCGACATGAAAGCCCTAATTATTCTGAAAGTCTCTTTGGGACAAGAGAACCAGCATAAATATAGAGGCTATGAATCTGCTAAAAACCTTTGGGAAGCTCTTGAAGTTGCATCTGGTGGCAATGCAGACACTAAGGAAGAGAAGAAAAAGCAACTCATGCATGATTATGTTGTCTTCAAAGCTCAACCCAATGAGAAACTGAGTAGTGTGAGAAGCAGATTGCTTGACATTACAAGCAAGTTGTCCTTCATGGGGACACAACTTGGTGATGTTGACATTAATGCTACTTTTCTTAAAAGTCTTGGTGAGGCATGGAAGATTGAGGCAAGATCTATTCTTGCCAACAATACTTATAAGAGTTCCTCGTTTGATGACATCTACAATAAACTAAGGCTGTTGGAAGATGAAACTCTTTTAGAGCATGGAAACAAGTCTACCACCAGTAACATGGCCTTCTTCTCTCATAGTGAAGGTTAATTCAATCAGAAGGACTCTTACATACATCCAGTTACTGGATCATCATATGTCAGCGCTGGAACAAGTCCTGTCAACGTCTCCTATTCAGACGCTGACACATTCAAGAGTGACTCCCCAAGAGTTAAACCTGTTGGTTTAGATTTGGATACTGTATGTGCTTATATTGCTTCTTTGCCCAATGGTTCAGTGATTACATATGAGGACCTTGAGCAGATAAGTGATGAGCACTTGGAAGAGATGGACATCAAGTGGAACATGGCTCTTGCTAGTATAAGAGCAAATAGGTGGAACAGAAGGTTTAAGAAGAAGATGACCTTCAATGCAAAAGATACAGCTGGATTTGATAAATCCAAAGTTGAATGCTACAACTGCCATTGTATGGGACACTTCATGAGGGAATGCAGATCTCCTAGAAGATCTGATGCTGGTAAACCCTCAAGTCAGGTGGTTAAAGCTCAGGATTCCAAATCCATGGTTGCAGTTCAAGGAATTGATGGTATGGGATGGGATTGGAGCTATCTGGCTAAGAATGTTGAAGAGGATAAAGCTTTGGTTGTTGAGGTTGAAGAAGAAGAACATGTTGAATATGCTCTCATGGCACACTCCTCCTCTTCATCTGATAATGAGGTATACAATGATGCTTTTTGTAGTAAAGGTTGTAGGTTAAACACTGAGAAACTTAACAAAGAAGTGTTAATATTAATGAGTGATGTGAGTACTGAAAAGTGCAAATTGTCTAATTACCAAGTAGCCCTCACTCAAACTGAGAAAACCGTTTCTGAATACAAGAAAATGGAATTTGACTTAAAAGATAAAATTAATATCTTAAAACATGAGTTAGAGGCTAGTATAGATATTAGAAACATCATGGAAAGGGTTAATGGTGAGTTACAGGATAAATTAGATGAGGCCATTAAGAATAAAGACAATGTTGGCCTTAAAATTCAAAGATTTGATAGAGCCACTCAAACCCTAGGAGACTGTGTGGGTAAACAAAGGGATCCTAAGGACATGACTGGGATTGGAATGAATGATTAGTCTTTGGTTCCACCACCAGCTGGTGACTTCTATGGTGTCCAGCAAAAGGACTTATCTTGGACTGGTTTGCCAGAATTCCAAGAGGAGGAATTCATTCCTCCACCAAGAGTTGTCACTCCAGTTGAAGAGTACCAACAAATGTTGACTGACCTGAATGAATGGAAGAAAGCTAACCCAACTTTGTTTGTTAAGGGTGGCTTGCTATGTGAAAGTCCCAATGAGTCAACTCCTATTAAGGTTACAAACCCAGTCACTGGTAAAGCTGTTTACCTAGGCTCAAACACTGATAGAAAACCTAGCATTAAATATGCAGAGATGTATAGGAATACTAGGTCACCCAAGAGCTAAGTTAGCAATAATGAAACATGCTTCTTCTCTTCTAGACCTAAGGTTGTGTCTAGAAAAGCTTGTTACACTTGTGGTAGCTTTTCACACTTAGCATACAAGTGTGTCAACGCTCCTAATGCCAGCGCTGACAGAAACAATTTCAGCGCTGACAGGAACAAAGTCAACGTTGTTAGAAAGTCAAACATTGTCAGACCCAGACCTTGTGTGCAGCAAAGTCCACAAGTGATTAGACCTACCCCATTCTTTACTAGAGGGTCTAACACTCATGGACAAAGACCATTTCAAAAGACAAACACCTGGTCAAATAGGCAATGGGTTTCTGTAGCAAACCCTAGGTTCAACGCTGACAAGGGTAATTTTAGCGTTGACAAGACTAATTCCAACGCTGACAGAAACGTGACCAGACCTAAATATTTGCAACCATAGGGAAAGGGGTCTGAAGCTTCTTCAAGCTTAACATGGAGACCCAAGAAAGATCAAAACCCTAATGATAATGTGATTTCAATGACCTGCAACAGATTTAATTACATTTCAAAGGTCATTACAAAACCTATTGGGGTTAACTGGGTATTTCATCCTAAGAAGGATGAAAATGGGGTTGTTGTGAGAACTAAGTCTATTCTTATTGAACAACCAGATGAATCCAAGTCTTTTAAGACTTGGGTTCCCAAAGAAAACTAATTTGTTTTCTTTATGTGCAGGGCATTCAAAGACAGGTCAATGATTATGGATATTGGGATAGTGGATGCTCAAGGCACATGACAGGGAAGGAAGACTACTTAACCAACTTCACTCCCATTAAGGATGGTGATAAGGTATACTTTGTAGGCGGATATGGTACTATCACAGGCAAGGGAACCCTTCTCACCAAGAATTTGCGTTTTGAGAACGTCTTTCTGGTAAAAGAACTTGATTACAACCTTTTTAGTGTATCACAAGTTTGTGATAACAAGAATAAAGTTCTGTTTACTGATACTGAGTGTTTGGTGTTAAGCAAGGATTATAAGATCCCTGATGAGAAATATATTGAGTATAGAATACCTAGGCATAAGGACATATATAATGTGAATTTGAATGGGATTAAAATAAATAATAATATGTCTTGTTTTTATGCTAAAGCCTCAGTAGATGAGAGTAATTTGTGGCATAGGAGACTAGGGCACATAAATTTTAAAAATATAAATAGGCTTGTGAGACTTGGTTTAGTTGATGGTTTGCCTGAGAAGGCCTTCAACAATGACCACTCTTGTGTTGCATGTCTTAAAGGCAAGCAGCACAAGGTCTCATTCAAGTCCAAACAGGTGAATACTAGTTCTAGACCTCTTCATATGCTACACATGGACCTCTTTGGTCCAACCAACATAGAAAGTTTGAATGGTAAGTCATATTGCTTTGTCATAACAGATGACTTTTCTAGGTTTACTTGGACATTCTTTC